>OY998247.1:53685759-54077891 GCA_963922005.1 Cornus suecica
ATTTTCATTTTAATAATAAACTAAAAAATTGCTTTATTATTCATATATCCATTGAGAAAAATAAAGAATTTGATTCAATTTTGAATTTAATATTCGACTTTAAAATGCACAGGTTAATATGTATCTGTCAGAATTTTATGATCAGCTTTAAAAGTGATAGGAAGTTATGCGAAAATTGTTCTAATTGGTATAAATACATTAGCATCCGAATACGTTAAATCATGGAATAAAACAAAAAAAATAGTTAAAAAAAATTACATTAACTTCGATGTAAATTTCATGACCATTTCAACCTATTTCTTAAATATGCTGTGAGTGCTTGCTAAACTTTTACTGGCCCAAAAATTTTCGGAGCACAAAAGACAACATAATAATAAAACATAAAAATATAAAATAATAATAGTAATAATCATAATAATAGAAATTAAACTAAAATATTCATGTTTCTCTCAACATATGCAAACAATAAATTTATATATACATGCATATGTATTTATACATATACTTACATATATATAGAGAGATGGGAATGAACCTGAGAGAAGATGTATGTAGGGTGACAATTTGCCCCGTCCCGTTTATAGCGGTTTTGGATGTCTCATTTATATTATATGGGCGGGGATAGGGTTAGGAAAAAACCCGCGCATATACAGGGCAGGGACGGTTTAGGTGTCCCCGCCCATGTCCTGTTTATACATATTATATATATATATATAGTAAATAAAAAATAAGTGTAACTCACTAATTCTAAACTCTATTTTGTAAACAAAATATAGTTTAATTTACTTCCACGTTATTATATGTATATATATATATATATATATATATATATATATATATATTCATCTCAATCAACATATAATATGTATTTTTACACTACCAACATATAAATTTCTTGCATACTGATTTAATTGAAATTGGAAAATCCATATTAGACAACATACCCGCGATCCGTTGGTACAAGAAACATTGTTCACCCTTATGTCATATTCCATTTACCACCGCTTTACTTGTAGCATACATTATGTTTGTCAGTGTAACACGTCATTCTCACACTTTGGAACACCACTGCAATATGCCATTGTCTCCACTGCAATACTCGGCAAATCTAACTGGTTCCACTGGTACAAATATTAACACCATTTTACAATGCACTGCTATGCATAAATTACGTCTATCATCATTCGAAGTAAATCTGAGCCCTGTGTGTTCACAGTTTTCTTATGACAGATTTGCTCCCTCTCGGTGCTCAAGGTTGATTGAACAACTGTCTCCCAAAATAGAACGGGTTTCGTTTCTGAAGAAGTAGCACTTCAATCTTCAAAAACCAACGAACACAATTATGTGTTTATACTCGAACCACCAAGAACCCTAATATATGTATGTAATATGCAGAGAGAGACAAAGAGGAAGATGAAGAGGAAAATGTCCTCTAAAGCTTACAAAATGAGATGCATGGATGGGATATTTATAGACAGTGAAGGGATGTGTAAAGTGTCAATGCAATAGTCACACAGCTTAGAACAATCACTCAAACTATCTAAACACTGATTCGGGTCTAAGTGTCAACCCAACTACCCAAATATTGATTCGGACAGACACTGGTTAACCTTCGCCCACGCCTTTATTGTTGCAATGACAAAGGTAATATATGCCGAGATAATTTATCATTCAACTATTTTTCAACATATTTTTGTTGTTGTCTAGATTGAAGTGAACCTAATATTGGACAATATTTTTTTTTTTGTTGTTATTTTCGGTAGAATGTATTGTAATTTAAATTGTTGGATAATTTGGTGATTTATTTAGGTTTTATAATATTGAATTTCGTATTTTAAGTATACAATTTTGTGGAGTTGTTTAAATTTAAAGTGACATATATATTTGAAAATTTCAATTGTTAACGGGTCCCCGCGGTCACCCGTGGGTTTTAAAAAACCCAACAGGGATGGGGGCAGGGTGACCTCCCACCCCATTTAGCTGGTTTTAAGCGGGGATGGAGTGGGGGTTTCTTAACGGTTGCGGGGACAGGGGAGGATACACTTATCCAAAACCGCACCTGTTGTCATCCCCATTTAAAAGGCATATTAGTTTATTCTTTGTCCTAGGCCTAAGTTGGAAAACTCTCACTTGATGAAATGGAGTTAGAGGCCATAATATTCACCGATGATGGTGATGGAATTGATGATGAGTTCATGGAAGATCTAACTCAATGAAGAGGATTGTGAATTTCCCTTTTTTGTGGCTTTCTCATATGCTTATGGTTTAAACTTATTTAAGAAAGACGAAAATATTATAGATTTTTTTTTTTTTGAACTTGTGACTTTTATGTCATCAATTAGAAAACATGAAATTGTAGGTTTTTGTTGTTAAAGAGTTGCTATGTTTTCAAGGAGAAAGAAATAAGTCATTTTGGCTTTTTGGAGGGAAAGTTAATCCTGGACGGCGTTTGACAAACTTTAATATTTTAAAGAAGTTAGTGGTATCAACTTTTCAAAATGACTTTTATTTCTCATTTTTTTCTGTGTAGAAGTAGAAAAAGAAGCAGAAGCTTTGCTAGACAGGACCTAAGTATTTATGTCAAGACTTTATAGTATTTTAACAACACTGATGTTTTTTAGTTTTTAATTAATGTAAAAATTAGGTGCAATATCGTAATTCATTGAAAAAACATCAATTAAGTAGACATGCATCTATTTCAAGGATGTGATTGAAATTATTAAATTTTGAAGTGCTCAGACTATAATTAAGGCAAATCTTAAAAGGGTGAAAGTGGGATTAACCTAAAACATAATTTTTAAGCCCTTGGACATCTCCTCTATTAAATATCATCTTAGTTATGTCATAACGAGTCTTAGTTATGTCATGATGAGATTACACAAGTAAGAAGGAGCAAAACCCATCAATTACCCTCGCATTTAGTGTTGAACATTTGAATTACATATTACTCATTTATGGCTCCTATTTTTATCATTTTCTTATTATTGTATAGACGTTGAATTCACCCTTTACAATACTTTTTTTATTCAAAAAATCATAATTATCATTTTCTATAATTACAAACTTTACCAAACTCTTCCATGTCATTGATTATGAAATATAATTATAGCAATCTATATTCGTAATCCACTTTCAGTTTGAATTAAATATAATGTAGCCTAGTTGTGTATATGATCTTTAAGTAATATTCTCGTTCCATACACGTGTTAAATTTGATGGTCCACGTATGGTCATTCTGGCAATTACCAATGTTTTACCGCCTATTGTATTCACTTAAAACAACTACAAGTATGCATAGTTGCCATAGTTAAGGGTTGACACCACTTCTCAATTTGGAAAAGCCCTTTGGTTTTCTTTTCATTCTTTTCCATCTAAAATTGGTGTTTGCTATTAAAATTTCTAGCAATCTTCTGTATGTTGTCGGTTGAGCAAATCCAGTAACATCGGTAAGTTCTCATCATAGCGTTTTTGTGTATTTGAATGGTGTGCTTCATTTGTCTCTAAATCTAGAAGGTGAACAATGTAATGAATATGTTGGGTTTGTTTGGTTTGTATCTCCGAAAACTGTTTTTTGAAAATCTAGAAAACAGTTTTAATAAAAAAGAGTTTTCTAAAATCTGACATTTTTATAATTGAATTTTCTGAAAAGAGTTTTCAGAAAACCCAACCAATCTCTTATATCTCTCTATATATATGTCATTTTCTTTATATTTCTTTGTTGTTACAAGTAACTAGTTTCATTCTCTCTTTTTTAATATTATTATTGTCCAAAATCCTTATCTCGAGCACGGATTCATGATAGGACTAGTGGGGCCGGGCTGATGCCTCCACTCAATTTTTCCCTTTACATTGTTTGCCTTCAAAAATGTAAATATATTAAAATATCTGCATTAAATTTTAAGAAAACACCTTTGTGTTACTGCCCCCTTTTTTTCTAGATACGTCAGTGTCTTTTCTCATCATTATTTTTCTTCTAAATGAACCGACTTCCACCCATTTATTTTTATTTTTATCACAAGTCAGACTTTTTTATTTATTAAATGTTAATTTTATTAATCACTTGTTATAGTTTTATTTCATTTCAATTAGTTTTCGCCAACCTCTTTTACTAATTTTTTTAGTTTAAAAAATTAGTTTAATGTGTATTAGTAGTTTGTTGAAATTTCAACTCAATCTCTATAGTCTATACTAACGTTATTATTTTTATTTCCCAAAAAATGAGAATCAACCCTCATCTCATAATTTAGTTATAATAAGAGTGAATTTTCAGTAAAAACATATGGATGATAAACTTTCTCCTCTTTCCAAAGAATTTATGTGGAATCCATACAATATCTTCTTTTTTTTTAAATATATTGATAAAATAGAAAATTATTCTCAAATAATAAATATATATATATATATATATTTATCAATATTGTCGTAACATTTGTGACGGATCTACCAATGGCAATTACATAATACATATATATATATTTTTAATTTTGTAATATTTATCTACTCCGAACATATTAAATTAAGTGTATCGAAAGTACAAAAAGTACAAAAGAATTATATTAAATTAGTAAAATTCGAATGGAAAATTTTTCTCGTCAAGTGCATCAATCGTCATACATATATGTTATTTACATGATTATGATGGTGTTTAAGGACTCGGCACTTTATAAGTTATTCGAATTTAATCCTACATGAATTTTTTTATGTAATTTCAGGTGTAAGAGATCTACTCAATTTAAAGATTGGTTTTTCATCAGTTGCAAAACATTTGAGCTTAAACCAAAAGGGAAGTAAACTAGGTAAGTTATTCTTCCTTATCATTTTGGTTTCTCTCTGTTCGTTTTTTTGCATTATTATTATATTATATGTATATTTTATATACATCATATATTTATCATGTGCAAAACAAGTAATTAGTATGTATCTTTTACATTTTCAGTTTACGTTTATAGAATATATTTGCGTTATTATCTTATCGTTTTTGTCATGTTCATAACTGTACATAATGCATCATTAATGTGATAAAAATGGGGCATTAAGACATAAAATAATAAATTATGTGCATGTTAGTTTAAATTGTAGAGCATATTGTTTTCTTTAAGCCAACCAATCACTATAATAAGTGTTAAATTGTTTGTTACGCTTTTAGTTTACATTTATAAAATATATTTGTGGTTATATTCAGGGCCAGCCCTGAAATCTAAAAAATGCGTAGAGGCCCCAGACGAGATTAAATGTGAGACCCCTTATACATAAGGCTTCACAAACTTAAAAAGTTAGGCTTGTGCTCCTTTTGCAGTATCAATAAACTTATCGAAAAAAAAAACTTAAAAAGTGATAATTGTGAGAAAAAATATTTAAAAAATACACTAATATTTAAAAATTTGAAAACAACTTTCATTTTGGTGTTGTCATGAAAATTTATTGTGTGTGAATGCGACAGGCGCGAAAGCTAAAGTATAGCCGCGTAAAAAATTATTTTCGTTGAGCGAGTGCAGCAGTCACAAGTGTAGTCATGAAACGTTGTGCGAATGCGACAAGAATTTTCTAGCCCTATTTAAAATAATGATTTGATTTAAATTAGACTCTAGTTTGAAAAAATAGAGATTTTGTTTTTGAGTATATAGTAACAGTAAGTGAAATATAAATTTTTGGGGCCTACCTTGTGAAATTGGTTTTGGATTTATTACAAATTGGGTTGTTAAATAAATTTTGAAAAAATATTGAGGTTGAGGCCCTAAATTGTGTAATTATATTAGGATTTATTTTGAGTTGGACTAAAAAATTAATTAATTTTCTTAAGGGCTATAAAAATATAAAATTTTCTTAAATTAAAAATACTAAAATAAAATAAAATTGAGGCCCCCTTGGACCGGAGGCCCTAGGCGACCGCCTAGGTCGCCTATGGTTAGGGCCGGCCCTGGTTTATATTATCGTTTATGTCATTTTCCAAACTACACGGAACGCATCATTGACCCCCACAAAAATAGTGCAATAAGATATAAAATGTTGAATTAAGGTGCATGTTAGTATGAACCGTAGTGCATGTTGCTTTAATTATTTAAGCCAACTAAACATTATAGTTAGTGTAAATTTTTTTATTCCATGTTGCGATCATGGTATTACTCATCTATTATGCCTAATTCTATCATTTTCTTATTATTGTATGGACGTTGAATTCACCCTTCACAATATTTTTTTTACTTTATTAAAATATTACATTTTAAATAATTAGTAACTTTATCAAAGTCTTCAAATTATGAAATATAATTAAAATAATCTATACTCGTAATCCTCTTTTAGATTGAACCGAATATAATGTAATCCAGATATACACAACGTATCATATTTAAGTGATATTATTATTTTCCTCATTTAACAAATTAATCACCGTACACGTGTTAAGTTTGATGTTCCACATTTGTAATTACTTACCAATGTATTACCGCCTAATGTATTTACTTAAAACTTTAAGTATGCATAGTTAGGTCCTGTTTGGATCGACTTTTCAAACATTACTTTTGGCTTTCTGAAGAGAAAAGATGTTTTGAACGGTGTTTTGCAAAATTTTTAGAAGACCTTCTAAATCTTGGAAGAGCATTTTAAAGAAGCTGGGGGGACCTTACTGAAGTTAAGACTTATCACCACTTCTCAAATTGAAAAAACACTTATTATGCTTTCATTTCATTCTTTTCCATCTAAAGTTGGTCTTTTTTTTTTTTTTTTTTTGCTATTAAAATTTCTAGCAAGTTGTTGTATGTTGTCGATTGGAGCAAATAAAGTAACCCCAGTAAGTTTTTCATTTGTGTACTTGAATGGTGCATTTCTTTTGTTTCATACACTAAAAGGTGAACAATATAATGAATGTTTGGTTTATGTTATATATTTATCACGTGCAAAACACGTGTTTTGTACATGCTAAACATGTGTTTCTTCCTAGTAAAGTTAGTATGTCTTTCCCACTTTCGGTTTACGTTTACAAAATATATGCGTGGTTATCTCATTATTTTTGTCGTATTTTTAATTATAACTAACGCATAATAACGTTGATTATAAAATATATATTATACTAATTTATACTCGTATTCATCTTTCAAAATGAATCAAATTCACCCTTGACAATAAATTTTTTATTTTATAAATAAAATTATAATTATTATTTTCTATAATTAGTAAATTTACCAAACTCTTCCATGTCATTGATTATGGGATATAATTATAGTAATCTATACTCGTAATCCTCTTTTAGATTGAATCGAATATAATATAATCTAGATGTACACAACGTATCATGTTTAAGTGATATAATATAATCTAGATGTACACATGTTAAGTATGATGTTCCATGTATTGTCATTCTTCATTTATCAATGTATTACCGCCTTGGCTATTCACTTAAAATAACTTTAAATATGCATAGTTGCCATAGTTAGGTCTTAACATCACTTTCAAATTGAAAAAAATATTTATTATGTTTTCTATTCATTATTTTCCATCTAAAATTAGTCTTCTTTTTTTTTTTTTCTTTCTTTTTGCTTTTAAAACTTTTAGCAAGTTGTTGTACGTTGTCGATTGGTGCAAATCAAGTAACATCGGTAAGTTCTTCATTTGTGTACTTGAATGGTGCATTTCTTTTGTTTCTTACACTAAAAGGTGAAAAATATAATGAATATTTGGTATACGTTATATGTTTATCACGTGCAAGACACTTGATTCTTCCTAGTAAAGTTAGTATGTCTTTTACCGTTTCAGCTTACGTTTACATAATAAATGCGTGGTTATCTCAGTATTTTGTCGTCTTCATAATTATAAAGAACACATAATACCATTGATTATAAAATATAATTATACTAATCTATACTCGTATTCAACTTTCAGAACGAATCGAATTCACCCTTTACAATAATTTTTTATTTTACTCAAAACATTATAATTATTATTTATATAATTCGTAACTTTACCAAACTCTTCCATGTCATTGATTATGGAATATAATTATAATAATTTATGTAATCTAGTTGTACACAACGTATCATGTTTAAGTGATATTGTTATTTTTCTCTTTCAACAAATTAATCACCTTACACATGTTAAGTTTGATGTTCCACGTATTGTCATTCTTTCAGTTACCAATGTATTACCGCCTAGTGTATTCACTTAAAACAACTTAAGTATGCATAGTTGCCACAATTAAGGCTTAATACCACTTCCCGTATTGAAAAAACACTTAATTTGCTTTCTTTTCATTCTTTTCCATCTAAAATTAGTATTTTTTTTTTGCGGTATAAAAATTTCGAGAAGCTGTTGTATGTTGTCGATTGTAGCAAATCGAGTAACTTCAGTAATTTTTTCATTTGTGTACTTGAACGGTGCATTTCTTTTGTTTCTTACACTAAAAGGTGAAAATTATTTTGAATATTTGGTATACATCATATATTTATCACGCGCAAGGCACGTGTTTCTTCCTAGTAAAGTTAGCATGTCTTTTATACTTTCAGTTTACGTTTATAGAATATATGCGTGGTTATCCCATTGTTTTTGTTGTCTTCATAATTATAAATAACTCATAACTACATTGATTATAAATATAATTATACTTGTATTCATCTTTCAGACGAATCGGATTCACCCTTTAAAATAAATCTTTTATTTTATCCAAAAAATTATTATTATTATTATTTTATATAATTAATAACTTTACCAAACTCTTCCATGTCATTGATTATAAAATATAATTATAGTAATTTATCCTCGTAATCATCTTTTATATTGAATCGAATATGATGTAATTCAGTTATATAAAATGTATCATGTTTAAGCGATATTATTATTTTCTTCGTTCAATAAATTAATCACCGTACACGTGTTAAGTTTGATGTTCCACGTATTTTCATTCTTTCACTTCCAATGTTTTACTGCCTAGTGTATTCACTTAAAACAACTTTAAGTTTGCATAGTTGCCACCGTTAAGGCTTAACACCACTTCTCAAATTGAAAAAACACTTAAATTTGCTTTCTTTTCATCCTTTTCCATCTAATTTTTTTTTTCTATTAAAATTTCTAACAAGTTGTTGTATTTTGTCGATTGTAGCAAATCAAATAACTTCGATAAGTTATTCATGTGTGTACTTGAATGGTGCATTTATTCTATTTCTTACACTAAAAGGTGAAAAATATAATGAATGTTTGGTATACATTATATATATGTATCACGGGCAAAGCACATGTTTTGCACGTGCAAAACACATGTTTTGCACGTGCAAAACACGCGCTTCTTCCTAATAAAGTTAGTAGTCTTTTACACTTTCAGTTTACATTTACAGAATATATGCGTAGTTATCTCATTATTTTGTCGTCTTCATAATTATGAAGAACGCATAATAATATTGATTATAAAAAATAATTATACTAATTTATACTCATATTCATCTTTCCGAACGAATCGAATTCACCATTGACAATAAATGTTTTATTTTTTTCAAAAAAAATTATTTCATATTTTATATAATTAGTTACTTTACCAAACTCGTCTATGTCTTTGATAATGAAATATAATTATAGTAATCTATATTCGTAATCCTCTTTTAGATTAAATCAAATATAATGTAATCCAGTTGTACACAAAGTATCATGTTTACGTGATATTATAATTTTCCTCATTCAACAAATTAATCACCGTACACGTGTTAATTATGATGTTCCACGTAATTTTATTTTTCACTTACCAATGTATCGCTTAGGCTATTCACTTAAAAACATTTTTAAGTATGCATAGTTGGCTCAGTTAAGGCTTAACACCATTTCTCAAATTAAAAAAATATTTATTATGCTTTCTTTTCATTCTTTTCCATATAAAATTAGTCTTTTTTTTATTGGTGTTAAAATTTCTAGCAAGTTGTTGTATGTTGTCGATTAGAGCAACTCAAGTAATTTCGATAAGTTTTTCATTTGTGTACTTGAATGGTGCATTTCTTTCGTTTCTTACACTAAAAGGTAAAAAACATAATGAATGTTTGGTATACGCTATATATTTATCACGTGCAAAACACATGCTTCTTCCGAGTAAAGTTAGTATGTCTTTTACATTTTCAGTTAACCTTTACAGAATATATCCGTGATTATCTTATTGGTTTTGTTGTTTTCATAATTATAAGGAACGCATAATAACATTGATTATAAAATATAATTATACTAATTTATACTCGTATCCATCTTTTAGAACGAATCAAATTCACTCTTGACAATAAATCATTTATTTTATTCAAAAAGTTATAATTATTATTTTCTATAACTAGTCAATTTACCAAACTCTTCCATGTCATTGGTTATGGAATATAATTATAGTAATCTATACTTTAATCCTCTTGTAGATTGAATCAAATATAATGTAATCCAGTTGTACACGACGTATCATGTTTAAGTGATATTATTATTTTTCTCGTTCAATAAATTAATCACCGTATGTTAAGTATAATGTTCCACATATTGTCATTCTTTCACTTATCGATGTATTGCTGTCTGATTAAGTATTCATAATTGCCATAGTTAAGTCTTAACACCACTTCTCAAACAGGAAAAACACTTATATTTTCTTTCCATTTTTTTTTCCATCTAAAATTGGTTTATTTGCTATTAAAATTTCTAGCAAATTTTTGTATGCTATCAAGTAACTTAGGTGAGTTCTTCATTATATTACTTTTGTGTACTTGAATGGTGCATTTCTTTTGTCTCTGACAATAGAAGGGGAAAAATGTACTGAATAATTTATTTATGTTAGGTATTTATCACGAGGAAAAAATATTGCATTAACACATAAAATGATGAATTATGATGCATTGTAGCGCATGTGATTTTTTAAGCAACCAATCACTATATATACTGTTAAATTGTTTATTACACTTTTAATTTACATTTATAAAATATTCGTGGTTTTCATATTATTTTGGTTGTCTTTGTAACTAGATGGAACACATAATTAATCGTCATTAATGTAACAAAAATGGTACATTAAGACATAAAATGAGGGATTATGGTGTATGTTGGTTTAAATTGTATTGCATGTGGTATTGATTATGCGAGGGCATATATACACACATATATATATATATATATATATATATATATATATATATATATATGTCGCGAAATACATATCATGACGCAAGAGGAAAACTAAAAACAGGATCGAGAACAAGCCCAACAGGGTATCTGTAAGAAGGAGTTCGCGACAGTCCATTCCGCGAACCAGTGTATGTCACGATATGAAACCCACAACATAGGGAAAGAATTATAAACTTGGGAACTGGCCCAAGGTGATTCATACGCGAGAAAGGGAAAGAGTAACGAAGAGGTGATCATGGCAGGTTTTGATGAGGGCATATCCGATATCAAAAACCCATGGCCCTATATGCTGCTCGTGTAGGGAGTGCTAAGTGGGATCTAAGGGAACACTTTAGATTTAAAGACAAAGGATCGCGACCTCGTCTGCATCATCTAAGTGTTGAAGTACCTTAGAGAGGCCAATAACACTCGGGGTCATGAAAAAGGTATGCATGCAAAATGACATGATTTGGGAAATAACTATGACATCAGTAAGGGGTTGTACCCCTTTGGTTAAAGAAATGCAAAAGGGGAAAAATCCGCGAGGAGCCCTCCCCGCGAAACAGGCACCGCGAGGTACCTTGTGGGCCTCACGAGGTACACCATAAATATCTCGCAAGGATTAGTTTGACACAGTGCCTATAAATAGAGGGACTTGGATTCATTTTAGAGGACTTTTTGAGAACAGAGGGGGAGAAAGTTCTAGAGAGAAAAATGGTGTTTTTTAGGCTTTCTGTACAGTTCTTTTCTCTTATACAAATCTGTAAGCATCATCTGCAAATCAATAAAGTTAGCATTTTCATTTCTGGTACAGTTCAGTGAGTATAAAAACGATTTCTAAATCATTTACATCACAAACCCCAACACTAGCCAATCATTATAGCAAGTGTTAAATTGTCTGTTCACATTGCGGTTATGTGTCACCGACTAGATTGTCTTGCACCTCGATGATAGAAAAATATCTCTCTGTTTACACCCAAAATGAGCAAACACTGACATAAGAATTGGTAATGACGTGGCCAACGGCAGTAGGCTGATATAAACTGAATCAGGCCGATATGAAGCTGAAGTAGGCCAAGCGAAAGAGTAGCGATCAAGAAAGTCGCAATCCATTTGTGGAAGCACTTTCAATTCTTTTCCATCCTTTTTGCTATTTTTCTTTCAGTTACCCAAAAGTCATACTTGTTGAGGCAATCAGAACCCTTCATGAGAGTTGAGTGCTCTCTCTCGTAAATCACCTGATTCTATTCCACATGTTCAAAAAAGACGAAGACTCGTTCCTTTTGAACCGGTTGAACTCCGTCACCGGTTCTGGTATGCCCGCACCTTATGGAAAATAAGAAAATCGGCCGAGCCTTTCGGGCAATTATTTTTTGGAGCAAACATATTTTAGCATGCCCCGTGGGATCCCACTAGGTAGTCGAGGGAGGATTGCGAACATGCCACCACAAGGCTCAAAGGCCTCATTTGCGGGTGAAATCCTACAACAGTTGAGGGTAATGACAATCAAAGGTTAAGCGATTTTCGCTAAAATACAAGCATATCTTGCTGAGGAGAAAACGTATCATGGGCAGAGGGCACAAGTTTTTTTTAAGATGATCCAGACGCTTCACAAGGCTAAAAATCTAATGAATAGTCGACCAATCCATCACCCGAGACTCGGGGGACAGCCGATGTCTAGTTTGTACAAACCCCCATCGGTTGAGGAAAAAATTATTGTTGCTGAAATTAAAGTTTTGACAGAAATAAAGGAGGTAGCCGAAATCACTTTGGTTGATGCCAAGGCGTCTGGAATTGTTGGTGGAAAAGCCAAGGCAGTCGATACCAATCCAGTCAAAAAAGGATTGGCTGAAATTATGCAAATTGACAGGGTTTCGGCCAGTGGTGATACTTTGGCCAAAACTACAGCGACCAAAACCAATCTGACCGAAATAGCAGTGGCCGAAACCAGTCTTGCAATGGCAGAAATTGTAGCGGCCAATATCAGGTTTACAGTGCTAGAAACTAGTTGGGTTTTGGCCTATAAGAAAAATATGATCGAAGGCGGAACTTCGTGTTTTATAATTTCAGCCAACACAATTGAAATTATAAAAATATATGAATTTTCAAGAGCACTTGCCGTGGAAAATCTTCATGGGTATTGTGTCGTACTTCGTATGGAACCGACAATAAGATTGGATAACATGACTCTGCACAATTGTTTAATTCCGGCTGATAGTATTTGTTCGCCACTACAAGAGTTTAAAATTTTGAGTGTTGGGGTCTTGCATGTGATCATTGATCCACTGTCAATGACACCAAATAATTTCTAGTAAGTTAGGATTAATTTTGCTCAATAAAGACCATTGTAGTGTTGGTTCTCAACGAATAAACATCAAAACTAGCTCATTGGTTTTCTTTCCAAGTGATGACTTCGGCTATTAACGTCCACATCAGACTCGGGGGACAAGGAAGATTAGAGAAGTGGCTGAGAAATTAGATTTTGAAAAGGAATTGGAAATATCGGCTGATATAAAGGTTGAGCCTGATACCACTAGAAACTGTTACTTAATGGGAGTTGTGGGAAGAGCAATGAAGATTGGCCGTTTTGAAAATAAAATGGTCCATGCAAAGAAACCGTGTCGGCATCATTTTGGGCTAAAAAAATTCCAACATACCATATTTTTGAAGCAAAATGGTGTTGGAATTAGGGGGCATTGTTTACACCCAAAATGAGCAAACACTGACATAGGAATTGGAAATGACGTGGCCAACGACAACAAACCGATATAAACCGAATCAGGCCGACATGAAGCTGAAGTAGGCCGAGAGAAAGAATAGCGATCAAGAAAGCCGAAGTCCATTTGTGGAAGATTTTTAATAGAGTTAGGATTTGTTTCTATTTTCTTTTCTTTAGAAAAATATATGTTAGGATGAAATCGTATCTATTTAGGATACTGATTTGATTAGGTTTTAATTACTTGTGAATCAATTCATTAATTTAGTATAAATAATGTATAGTATAAATAATATACACAAACTTCTATTTTAGAGGTTCAGTACTAAACACAAAATGTCTCTGCTATAGCAGTCTTTATTTCCATTATATTTTACCCTTTTTTTTATCGTCTCTTTTATATTCCTTGCACCCTTTAATTTACTGTAAATTTCAATTATCGTTCCTTTCAATTCTGTTGCCTGCACTTTCAATACCTATTTATTTTGCATGCACTATTTTAATTCCTCGTCATTTAAATTCCGCAATCGCACTTTCAATTATTTTCTATTCCTTTTGTTATTTTTCTTTCGGTTACCCAAAAGTCCTCTTTGTTGAGGCAATCAGAACCCTTCACAAGAGTTGAGTTCTCTCTCTCGTAAATCACCTGATTCTATTCCACATGTTCAAAAGAGACGAAGACTCGTTCTTTTTGAATCGGTTGAACTCCGTTACCGGTTCTGGCACGCCCGCACCCTACGAAAAACAAGAAAATCGGTTGAGCCCTTCGGCCGATTATTTTTTGGAGCGAACACTCTCTAAATGTATAATTTATGCATATTATTATAATGAGGCTTTATAATTTTTAAAAAACTGGAGTTTTTCATTTCATAGCGGAGTTGTTCTTTCCAAATTTAAAGATTTTTATATAATTCAAAATTCGACAATACTTTCTTGGTTTCTTGGTAGAAAAGGAATTGAGCAAGGTTAGCTCTTTGTATATCTTTTTAGGTAAATTAATAGTATTGTAATTTTTTTTTATTTTTTTGGGGTCAGATGCAAGAGTTCTATTGATGTATTCCATTTATTTATTTTAACAATCTTTTTATAATTCTTAAATTAGTTGTGACATCCAAGAGTTTTAATTTTCACTCTTCTTCTAACTTTTCTAACTTGTATCTTATTATAATTATTTTGTTGATATGTAGTATTAAAAACGATTAAATTACTGTCTTTCATCGAGAAAGAAAGGATTTGAAATTGCCTCCAAAAAATAAGTTAATTAAATGGGTTGACATAATTTATTTTCAAAATTATAAAAATGTATGTATAGTAAAATCTATTTCTAATGACCCCTTATTTGCATACCTATAATCAAAATTAGCATATCTTTTAGTACTTCAGACATTTGATTAATTCTTTTTCAGAAAAACTAACTTTCACAATAACTCTTAATAATAAATTATAACAGCTTTACTAATTGAGTATAGTATAGGAATACCTCTCATATTATTTTTGTTTAATTAAGTTTAGTTAAATCATTTGCCCAAAAAAAAAATAGTAAAAGTAATCAAATTTAATATGAGAAAATTCTTTTTTGTTTTTTATGAGAATATTCGCCAGAGTCACTGACAATGTGGTAAATGTAAATTGCAAAATTATACAGGTATATATTAATTTATAGAGAGAAAAAAAAATGGAAAAAGAAGGGAAAATAGAAAGGCAAAAGAGGAAAAGTGCTCGCATTTTGGCAATAGAGACAGCTAATAAAGAGAAGCAAAAAAGACACAGAGCAGAAGAAGCTTCTCAGAGCAATACAACTCTTCCGCCGCCGCTCCCGCCACCGGTCTCGGCGTCCACCGCCGGCAGCGGCGCCGCCTCCGCCTCTGCCGGCCAACAGCGCAAGAAGGGCTGCAAGAGGAAGAGCCTCGCCGAGGTGACTGATGCTTCTACCGCTGTCACAATTCGACAGGTACTTCACTGTAGATTTAATCTGTTTGTATACAAATATATATATATATGTGTGTGTGTATGCATTACTTACTCTGACGCATGTAGGAAAATTTTGACAAATGTGATACAAACTCTCCAGTATTAGTTCTTGATGTATCTGTATTGTTTAACGGGACAAGTTTATGTTTAATTACTATTGAAAAACTTGCTATCATATTTTAGAAAAATACCAATTTTTTTTCTTCTCTATTTGAAATATATTTATTAGAGTAAAGTTGAAGAAAAACTATTGAACTCTACTTTTCTTTTCTTTGTCTATTTTTTTTCTACCTGAAAGAACCATAATGCTCTCTTTTATTGATTTAATTCAAAACTTTTATTTTATTTTATTTGCTTAAAACTATTATTGAAAATATTATGTAAAAATATTATCTGAAAATTGTCTAAATTAACTGAGCTCAAAATACTTTGAGTAAATTCTTAAATTTTCATTAATATATTACATGGAACAAAGGTATTTGTTATTTAATAAATTACATGGATGAATACAATTTAAGATGAAGAGACATATCTAATAAATTTGCAGCACTCCTAAAGTATATAACTAAGTTCACTTCAGTCATTACAACTATCCGGTAAACGGAAAGTAGTTCCGGTAACAAATAAGGGGTTAAATGCTACTTTCGATACTGTAGGGTACTGACATGGGTAGAAAACAATGCAGGGTCAAGTTACAATACTTGCATAGTTCAGGGGTTTCCCCCAATTTTGCTCAGAATTCATAAATGCATGCTTTGTTATTTTACTGCTTTTATGTCATCATTGGTGTATGAATTTGATTTTTTAATGAAATTGGATTTGTTTTGTTGAGAGATGATTATGGGGACAAATGATTTTTTATGTCGTCATCGGTATATAGGAGTGATTGGGAATGTCTAATGTGCTTGATTCTATATTATGATGAAGGCCTTTCCAAGTTTCAGTATTTTTCTGTTAAGTTTCTGAGAAGACAATAAGAGAATGAACAACCCATTTTTGTGAATCAAACTCCTATTTCAGAATGCTGTCCTGTTGAGCGTGTATTGGTTGCATTTCTTGTTGGTAAAATGGAGTGAATATAAAAAAGTTAATTCTGTTTGAAAAAATTCTGGCATTAGTGTCAAGTTTTCTAATTCCATGTTCACATTGTACGGATACTCTCTTTTCTTTTCTATTATTTCTTTTGTTAAGGTGCTCATATGGTTAAAACCATATTCAAAATTGAAAATTAAATAAGTTGAATACCCATGGATTTTTATGATACAAGGTTCTTGTTAGTCGACAATTTCAATTAACTTTACACTTGCTTCCTACATCACAATTTTTTGCAGCCCTGTTAGATTATTGACCAGCTTTCTAGTCTTTCACTTCGCCATCTCTCTGTCCAATAAATTGGCTTTGAAAAGCTTTCTTGTGCAGTGCCAATGATTGAGAAGAAAATTAGCAAGCTCATCCAATTTTAAAACTTTTTACAACAGATTAGCTAAATTCTTACAAGTTTCAATGTAGGCAACCAATTAATGGCATGAATAATACAAATGAATCAATTTATAATGTTTTTGAGTGAATTGTTGTGCTTCATGATTAAATGGAACATGAAATTACCTAGACGATCAATGAAAATAGCCTAGAGGGGGGTGGATAGGCTTTTTGTGGATTTATTGACAAATTAAAATTATTTGCGGAAAAGTCAATTTTAATCCAATTCTCATACAAGATAAATCATGCAATGATTAATCTAAGTGCAGAATATAAAGCAATAGAGACACAATATTTTTACGTGAAAAACCTTGAAAAAATTTCAAGTAAAAACCACGGATACACTCAGGTATCGATGCACTATGAATCAAGGATTACACAAATTCTATGAAGTTTTAGACTTACAAATCCCTCCAGATTTGCCTTTCTCCACTTGACAGCTGACGAACTTGAATCACTCGCGCTCCACGAAGCTCTCGCTCCGCTCCGTACTCTGACGGCTCCGCTTTTCAACGGATCAATGAGCCACAAAGCCTCCTGCTTCGATCTCTGCACTAAACAACTCCGTTTCTCAAACGGATCTAAACAACCACGTTGCAATCAGCGGTGTGTAGATTTTTCAAAATCTAGGTCATTCAATCGTGCATAAGATAGTCGATGTAGAAACACAATTGAATAAACCCTAACACAAGAGAGAACTAGAAGATGTAGAATCACTCAATGTTTTTCTCTCTCTATCTCTATCTGTAGAAAACTTGCAGAGATCTCTTAATGGCTCAAAGGCTTCAAAAGCTCTCTCTCATCTGTAAAAGACCTTGATATTTATAGACAATGCTAAGGAGAAACCTTAATCTTTCCTTTTTTTGTAATTTCACACCAATCCAAGTTAAACCCTATATTCTGATGAATATAATGTGTATTGCTTGCACGTACTTCGAGGTGTGGGAGTCGTAGACACATCATGAAATTAAAACAGGGGCATAATAGACATTGCAACAGTAAATAAATTTCCTGCCACACCAACGCCTTAGGCGTATATCCTGAGCGTAGGCTTGAGTGTATAAACTCACTTTCTGGCCACTTTTTGCTTCTGTAGGCGTAGGCTTGAGTGTTGATTCTTCATGGAAACCACTTTTCTCCGCAACTGTGTTAAAATGACCGTCTTGATTCCACGAGACTTTTTGTTTAAGGTAACGGCTTCGGAAAATGCCGTTTTTTCCCTTCTGGAGACACTTTTTACTCAACCTTGTTTCCTCTTCAATTCTCTGGTATTCTTCACTTCTTTAGACTTGATTTGAATTTGACAAAGCTTGACAAGGCCTATAAAACCTACCCGACTCCTCAATTCACTCAACATGATTATTATCTAGAACATGCCAAATACAAATAATACTATAAATGTTCTTACAATTTCTCCCTTGACATTTCTGATACAAAACCATGTTTTACAAAGCCTCACAAATAAAGTTTCACAAATAACAACATAATAGCTATACCTATGAACACACACCAACATACATAGACATAGAATATCAGATTGCCCTCATGACGATCTTCCAATCCTACAACCACAACACTGAACATACCATGAAAAACAAGTGTGGAAAACAAATATAATGATCATAAGAATAACATAACAACAATGTAAGCATAATGATCATCATAAACACTCTCTTCTTCTCCCCCTAATAATATACTCCCCCTCAATTAAATACTCAATTAAATACTTCTCCTTCTTAACGAAACAATCTCTCCTCCTTACTTAATACTTATCCCCCTTTTTGTCACTGAAATGACAATAAAAGATATAACAATCAAAGCTTAGGGAAAGCCAAAAGGAAATGATCACAGAGGAGACTCTAGAGAATCTAAGTCAAACACTAAATACTAAGATAAAGTACTCTATAAGATTATATCCAGATTCTCGATTAACATAAATCTCTACAATGCATGAACTTAATACTAATGCATGAATGCAAAATGCTCAATTTAAAAAAATATTTTTGTTCTTAGAAACATGTGAGCAGGGCAATAGAGACAATGAGTTAATCATTAACACATCATATTCGCACATTTGACTTAGCTATTATACATATGATAATGAAGAAAATCAACACACGTACTTTGTAATTATAAGCAGTCACAATGCAAACTTTACATAACATTTGCATATATGAAAAATATTCAGGTGCAAACTAACAACTAAGATGAAAGCAATACGTACTACTACTAATTCTAATAATCTCCTCACTAACCGTGATGATACTTCGGTTCAAAACCCAAACTAGAAGTCAAATCTTTAACTCGGACCTTATTGTTAATTAAGGGAACACAATTTAATCTTTTCAACCTTTTCACCATATCTCTTTTTATCTCTCTAAGCTCCAGACTTTCCAGCGAGGAATTTTAGTCCCAATCAACTGGGCCCGAGCTTCTTCCATGGAATTTATGCTCATTAGTCTTCTCCCATTTTTACGCGAACACTCAATGTTTACTGAGGCAAGAGGCCCGGTTACTCGGATCAAAGAACTACTTTTTGCATTTTTATATTTTAATTATCTTATTCTTTCCTCCTTTAAAATCACCACAACATTCATAAACATGCAAAAGGTATTTAAAATATAGATCAATTTAGCATAACTCTTGAACTTACATATCATTTCGGATTAGATGAGTAAGACTAAAAGTTTCAACAAGTATTACAGTCATCTTCGAAGTAAAACAAGCACCCGAAGTTGATGAATTCTAAAAATAGTACGTAAACATGTCAATTGAACAACTCATAACCTCAGATCAGACTGACAACTTCAATTATCATAAGCATAATAAGAATAGTAAATATGATAATAGAGTGAAATATAACAATCATTTGTACCCTTAGCCAAGCTCAATATGCTAAGATTTTTTATTTATTTTTAATGATTTTTATGGAATTTTTGTCATAACGACGCATGCATGAATAATCATAATAGTAGCAAAACATGATGCATGCATAATAAAAAAAATAAACATGCAAATAAAAATAAAAATGCATGATAATGTATCAATTATAGGATAAAAGATAATGCAAGATATTCCTATAATGATACATATGAAGACATCTATTCTGATGATAACATGTCACTAGATTTTCTAAAATGCACTTGCTTTTGAAAATCTAATTATTTTGTAAAGATGTCTGTCGACTGAGAATCTATGGATATATACTCAAAACCTTTCTTAGAATTAGAGTCACGCGCTCTACATGCAATATGAGCAACCAAACAATGTAGTTCATCTTTCCTAACTCACACTTGTTTAATTTTTGGTGCTCTATTTGCTAGCCTAGACAATCTCTTTACCTCTTCACTCAACACCCGAATTTGATTTTCAACATTAGGTCTTTTCTGAGTTCTATGCTTCCGCTCTGATTTCAAAGTTTATCCTCTTAACTTTAAACACACGAGTCGAATATGACCTTTCAATCCACAGTGATGACATATTGGGATAAACCTTTGATAACCATGATTCGAACCCTTATTGACTCTAGAGGTAAAGGGATGCTTACTCTCAACAGATTTTCTAACATACAATTAAGCATTAAGATTCCTATCAGACTTACCTTGAGAAGAATTAGATGTTACTTCATCCTCCTCCATCCTAAGCTGTCCAAATTGTGAATTTAGAATTTGGAGTTTCGATTGCTTAACTTTTGAAGTTCTTTCATGAGTTATTTAGAGAAAATCCCAAGCTTCTTTGGCAATTTTGCACGTGGCAATTCTCTTAAACTCACTCGCATTTACAGCATTGTACAATGCATTCAAAGCTTTTGAATTCCAACTAGCACTATTTATCTCAGCAGTAGTTCACTCACTTGACGGTTTTACCCTAGATTCATTAGTAACAACATCTTTCACAGTGGGAGGTGAGTATCTTACCTCTATGGCAAGCCAAGTTCTCTCATCTAGAGATTTCAAAAACGCTTTCATCCTCGCTTTCCAATACGTATAATTTGAGCTATCAAACAAAAGGGACCTAGATATGGAACCTCCTTCACGAGGTATCTCCATCGTTTAAGTTCAGAATCTAACCTTAGGTCGTTAACCTAAATTGGGGCAACCACGCTCTGATACCATTGAAATTACCTAGACGATCAATGAAAATAGCCTAGAGGGGGGGTGAATAGGCTTTTTGTGGATTTATTGACAAATTAAAATTAATTGCGGAAAAGTCAATTTTAATCCAATTCTCAAACAAAATAAATCATGCAAAGATTAATTTAAGTGTAGAATATAAAGCAATAGAGACACAATATTTTTACGTGAAAAATTTTGGATAGACTCCAAGTAAAAATCACGGATACGCTCGGGTATCGATGCACTATGAATCAAGGATTACACAAATTTTATGAAGTTTTAGACTTACAAATCCTTCCAGATCTGCCTTTCTCCACTCGACGGCTGACGAACTTGAATCACTCGCGCTCCACGAAGCTCTCGCTCCGCTCTATACTCTGACGGCTCCGCTTCTCAACGGATCAATGAACCACAAAACCTCCTGCTTCGATCTCCGCACTCAGACGGCTCCGTTTCTCAAACGGATCTAAGCAATCACGTTGCAATTAGCGGTGTGTAGATTTTTCAGAATCTAGGTCATTCAATCGTGTATAAGATCGTCGATGTAAAAACACAATGAATAAACCCTAACACAAGAGAGAACTAGAAGATGTAGAACCACTCAATGTTTTTCTCTCTCTATCTCTATCTCTATTTCTGTAGAAGAATATGAATCTGTAAAAAAACTTGCAGAGATCTCTCAATGGCTCAAAGACTTCAAAAGCTCTCTCATCTCTGTAGAAAACCTTGATATTTATAGACAATGTTAAGGAGAAACCCTAATCTTCCCCTTTTTTGTAATTTCACACCAATCCAAGTTAAACCCTATATTCTGATGAATATAATGTGTATTGCACGTACTTCGATGTGTGGGAGTCGTAGACGCATCATGGAATTAAAACAGGGGCAGAATAGACATTGCAGTAGTAAATAAATTTCCTGCTGCACCAACGCCTTAGGCGTATGTCCTGAGCGTAGAAACTCACTTTCTGGCTACTTTTTGCTTTTGTAGGCGTAGGCTTGAGCGTAGATTCTTCATGGAAACCAATTTTCTCCGCAACTGTGTCAAAATGACAGTCTTGATTCCATGAGACTTTTTGTTTTAGGTGACGGCTTAGGAAAATGTCGTTTTTGCCCTTCTGGAGACACTTTTTACTCAACCTTGCTTCCTCTTCAATTCTCTTGTATTCTTCACTTCTTTAGACTTGATTTGAATTTGACGAAGCTTAACAAGGCCTATAAAACCTACCCGATTCCTCAATTCACTCAACATGGTTATTGTCTAAAACATGTCAAACACAAATAATACTATAAATGTTCTTACATAACCTGTGCTTTTGAATCTAGCTGCCTTATAGAGCTTCCTATTTGTTGCTTACGACTCAATCTATGTCTTTTGTACCCGGAGATCATGTTTGATGTTCCTATAAGAGGTGTCTTGAGGGCATGCTGCTGTAACTCTTGTTCTCATGTTCAATCTATTAACAGTGTGCCGGCCTCTACATATTGCTGCTTACTAAGCTCTCACTGGGATGCACAAGGGACCTTTTGTCCCTCTCTTTTCGGCTTGAGGGTTGCAATCCTAGGCTTGATTGATCCTCCAATATTTGTCACCACGAACAATATTGTACTTATCTTGTTAACCTCTTTGTGAGCAGCAAAGATCAGCATGGTTATACTAATTATTCTGCTCTTGATTATCACTTGTGTTCTTAAGCATCACTTTGCTGGAATTATCAAATGTGATTCTTATAGATCTTTCATTGCACGTGATAATGTTAGTGTTCTAGTAATAAGCTTAGTATTGGCTTGGGCACTTATGTAGTGATCTTATATCTATTCATCATTTTCATTTTTTATTTTAAATTATTATTATTATTTTATTTTGTTTATTTATTTATTTATAATTCCTTGATCTTATTTATTACATGCCGGATGTTGAAAACCCAAACCATGAGGATAGTCATGCTAGTGGAGGTGAGCTTTTTACTTTGATCGATATAATTCTTTTTTGTATAGAAATTCTGATCTCCAGTTATCTGCTGCAATACTCATTTAGTTATTGTTTATATTTGATAATCCAGCAATTTCAACATCTGGACAGTCAATCGCCCAGTAAAGATACACTAGAGTTTCTACTTGATATACTGCAAAGGTGGCCATTTCTTTATTATGAACTGTCTTTGGCCTACTTATCAGGGCTTGCATTCATTTTATTGCTTTAAATATATATAACATATATATTTGTGAAAGCAAGGGTTTGTTGCAGTCCTTGAGTTTTGAAGAAAATTCAGTTTTACAGACTTTTTGTTGACATGTATTATATTTCTTATTCTTCCCAAATTATAGGACCGATATACATGAAATATTTGCTCAGCCTGTTGATGGAGAACAGGTCAGTATTCGTTTCCGCTATATAATCAATTCCGATTTTTTTCTGTAATCATCAATGATGATGAGTTTCTTGCTTTACTAGGTGGAAGGCTACAATGATGTCATTGACCAGCCAATGGATTTCGGTACCATGAGAACTAAAGTTCAGAAAGGAATATATACTACATTGGAACAATTTGAGGTTTGCTTCCTATGAACAATTTGTTTTTTCCAATCCTTTTTCCTGTGTAATGGTACCCCTCCACAGTCAATGCATGAGTTGCGAGGATGTTAAGTTTCCAATTTAAATCTCACTAGATTGAACTAGTGATACAATATGTAGCTGGGTATGTGTAGATTTGTAAACTTCAACAGGTGAACATGTGTGTGTAGATATATATATATATATATGTACACATTTATATAGAAAGATAGAGATAGAGATGGATGTAGTTCCATTATTGTAAACTCATAAGGTTCACCTTATTCAGTTCTGGAATGTTTTATACAGAGTGATGTATTTCTAACATCCAGCAATGCGATGCTTTTTAATGCTGCCACAACCATCTTCTACAAACAGGTGGGTTCGTCTGCTTAAATAATATTCTAATTTTTCACTATACAATCTTCAAAACTCTTAACTGAATGACAAGTTGCAACTTTCAGGCCCGTGAGATAAATAATCTGGCTAAGAGGGTCTTTGACACTCTCAGAACAGATCCAAGAAGACTTGAAAATGAGTTCTTAGAGGCAAGAAAAGGACCTGGTAGGAAACCCAGAGGTGAAGCTGAACCTTCATGCAGGAAGTCTACTAATCTTAGGGGGGAAATACTCGAGCATCCGGTGGGTCTAGTTCAGATCCTCTTGTTGACGGAAGGGATAAAGCAGATCCGTTTCGTAAGAATCACAACCTAACTAATACTTGTTGTTGTTTGTTCTTCGTATTTATTGACTATTATTATATTGGTTCTGAAAGCAATTGTGTTATTATGTTTAAGCATGAATTTGTGATATGGTTGTACGTGGGTAATGATTAACCCCTTTATATTCTCCCCTAAGATTTTCATTTCATCTGGGATATTTACTGTATCATGTACATTAAGCTCATATAATTGAAGACCATCTAATTTTCTTGTTTGTTCGCCTCTTAACAGCGCGTGAAGAAGGTAGAAGCGTGAACTTCTGCGAAACGGATAAGCGTCAAACTTATAAGCCTCTGTCTTTCGTAGACAGCAAGGATGAGGACATTATTTGCACAGTTTATAATTGCTCCAAAGAACTTGTTTTTGTAAGTACCATATACTCAAATAGAATAGGAGCTCAACAATTTTACTTCGTCCATCTGTTTCTTTGCTTCCATATATGCTTGCATATGTTTTCTTAGATTATAAGTATTATTACTCAATTAGAAAAGTTTACCTTGTGAAAACAGCAGATATAATTGGTTTCGGTGTTCATTTCTTTCTTATACATTATTTTTTTACCTTGTTTCGCAATCACTTGAGTTGTATGAAAGCTAATATGTGGCACTACTTTTTGTTGTTCATTCGTGCCATTATTTGTCTCTCCCGCATCCCATCATGGTGGTTCTGACTAGTTAGAGTTGTTGAATAAAAGAATCTCGTTTGATTTCTCGCATACTATTGGGTCATCTATCTTTTTAGATGCATCTTTTGATTCCTACAAGTTTGTTGACATTTTTTAAAGATGTTATACAAGCCAAGTTGCTGTAGCGGAGTCTCTCAGAAGAAGATGGGGGACTCTACCATGTTGCATAGTAAACTGGTTGCACAAAAACTAAACAAGAAAATTTTGGGATCCCATTTCCGTACCAACCCAAGATATGCTTATTGGACTGAACTGGTCTCTGTCCACAAGCTGCATGTGTGAAGTAGGGCTCAAAAATAAGTTTGTATTTTCAAAAGTATATGAATGGGCTCAAACCTCATTTCTATCTTCTATTTGTGATCTCCACCCAAATATGAATTGAAAGATGCATCTGGTGAAATTAGCTTAGTCGGTAGTACACTGTTCATTAAGTTGTGTTTTCTTTATGGTATCGACAATTTAAGCATCTAACACTCCAAGAGCATGATTTTATTTTTTTGGATGAACCCAACTGTATGAAAAAATAGACCTTAGAATATATAGATTTTCTATGCATGGAAGTTCAGACATGACAAATATGAAGACAAGAAAATTTTAGAAGCTAGGACCATTTAAGCCATGGCCTTCTCTTTATGCTGTTCTGTGATCATGATCAGTTTTTCATGATATTGTAGGGTAATGGAGGTGTGGGATACAAACAAAGTTTGCTCAACTTTATTAAAGGTATGGGTCCAGCGGCTCAACTGGTGGCACAAAGGAAGTTAAAATCTCCAACAGGGACTCCAACAGGTCAGTCACAGAATGTAGAAGCTTTTTCAAGTGATACTGTTGACCCTTCTTCAACGGGGAAAAGTGTTGAAAATGCCGAGGTCCTGGATAATTATGGTGGCACTGGCGGACATAGAATGGCGATCGATGGCACTCCCTCTAAAGGAAAAGATGTCTTCACTGGTAGTAGCATGGATTTCTTTGGTGGCACTCGTGGGAAAAACCTGAATGATGAAAGCAACAACGATGAGCTTTCGAACCTAATTTTCAACCCAGGCGCAAACACAAGTCTCCTCAACCCAGGCGCGAACACGAGTCTCCTGCTGCAAGCTGCTGGGGACGATGTTGATGGTACGATCCCAGAGCTGTGTGGGGCGAACACGCATACAATGGTGGGTTCTAACCGGTTGAGTGATATCACGCATACACAGGCGAGCCACGCAATGGACTGGACCACTCTACCAACGCCATGGAGGCCACAGGCAATCCGTGATTTTCGACAGGTAGAACTGCAACAGCTAGAATCTGTTCCCCTCGTGCAGTCTGATGAGTTGAATATTATTGGGCACGAATCTCAGCTGCTATCGACTCCGTTCATGGGACAGCTGTCCAGTGGGTCGAATTTGATGGGCAACAATGCTTTTCAGCGGCAGCAGCTTCAGCATAGCCTTCTGGGTCCATCAGACGAAAATGTATACGTGAGGCAAGACACGCAGCTCGTGTTGCCTCAGCACATGGAAACGGAGCCTACTGGCAAGAACTTTTTGTGCCAGAATATGGTTCCTCAGCAAGGACAATTTGCAGTGCCACCTCAAGGGACCAATGCTAATTTTTTTTCGGAATTCTCATCACCGGGCTTGAATCATCAGTTGTGAGAGGGGTATGTATATCTTTCTCTCAAGGATCTAGCACATGAAGATATTAGGAGCATAACATTGTAAACCGAACGTAACTAGAAAAACCTATAACTAGATGAACTACATTATCTAAAAATCGCTTAAGAAAAAGCCCGAAATGAGGATAAGATACTTATTTTTATGATTGTTCACTTTATTTGTAAAATTGCAAGTGACAACAAGCTTTTGTTTTCTCTATATTATGTTAGGAATTAATCCCGCCCAAGATCATCTACATACCTTCTCTTGATGCAATCGCATACACCTAGTGTCCATTGCACATTCTCTTGATGCAATCACTCAACTCTTCCTCACCACATCTCTATATTTTTTCTCTAAGTCTTAACTCAAACCCTAAGTCTCTATTTATAGAGTTAAACCACATTCCTTGTTGAACAAGAAAAATAATTTCTTATCGGACAAGGATTACAACTCTTTGGAGAATAAAACACTCTAATAAGAAATTCCTTTTATAATGCAATTCTAAATAGGAAACCTAATTACAATAGAATTTGAGACATTTTCCTAACATATTCTTGTATACTCTATGCTTCATTTTTGTTAGAGAAGATTTACATACTCAAATCACTCTGAATTTTCAGATATTGTATCATGCCTTGCTGTTTTATGCCTCGATTTAGAAGAACTGGGACGACTTATGAAGAAATGTTTTTCCGGGTAATTCCTCAAGACGGAGGATGGAGCACAATTTTGGTGAATTTGTGAAGATAATCCATGTATATTCTACTGGATCAAAGCCGAAGACGAGGATTGATAGAGCATTAGTAGCTACTTCTATCGGTAAATTTGAGAAGCTAATCTAGTGGTTGGTGTAACAAGTTTTGGTCTAAGTTACATACAAAGTGAGAGTGAGAGCATCTTTATCGGGTTCATACAATTGTATAAACATGCTTATCTCATATGAGATATTATATCCAATAGTTTCATTTTTATATATCATTTTTAATTTGTTATTACATGTCTTATAGTAATTGAGATAATAGCTACATAGGGGGGAAGTTTGGACATATTGGTTAGTTATGATGGGTGATATAGATGAATAATTAAAAACTTGTAAGATTAACAAGTAGATGCAACTACTGTGTCACATAAGTCAACAATTTTATCTTTGAAATATTTGACTTGTCAACATCTACTACTTTTTAAACCTTGTATCCAGAATGATTCATTTTACTGATGTTAACATCCATCGGACCATCAATAATTTATATTAATATCAATCTCCTTCTAATTTGACATTTAAGAACAGATATATATATATATATATCTTTTAATGTGATGCAACAAGAGAGTCATGGGTGGATCTTTAGAGGCAGATTCTTGGGAGGTAACCTTTTAATGTGCAAACAAAAGGGGAGGTTCCATATGCAAATTAACCAAATAATTCTTTTTAGCAACAAGAATGCCTATTTAAATGTCAACTCAATTCTACATGCAACATTCAATCCATGTCATGGCTCTTAGTACCTCATTATCTTCTCAAGGACTTGTCACTACTGAGAGTCTTTTTGATGGTGATGAGCAGCCAACTGATTTAGAAGTCAATAAAGGCACGAAATACCTTATTGATTTGGCGCCTAATTTGCGCACGCTGCCTTCGGAATGTGTTGTGCCACTCACCACAAATCCATTATTAGTCCGGGATGCTTCGATTCCGGTCATCGATATGAGTGGTTATGATCGAACTCCTGAATCTAAAAATATCACAATTCAGGCCATCAACTCTGTCTGTGTTGAGTGGGGAATCTTCAGAGTAAGTTTTTATTTATATATTTTTTTAATTATTTATTTATTTTCTTACATCTATACCACACGATAAAAAATGGTGCCAATTATTATTTATATATATATATATATCTATATTTTTTCAGTTCCGTTTTTCAGATTCTAATTTATTCCAAACTACAAATAAATTTCTTTTAATTGACAATGCACTTTCTTGGATCTGAAGATAAAAAGTCCATAGTTTAAATAAGAATTTGACAGTCTTAGAAAATTTGTCTATTTGTAAATTTATATGTTGTAAACATTTATATACTTTGCCTTCTACCCTGATAGGAGGAACTTCCTCCTCCTCACTGATATGATTTAATATAATTTGGATATTAGTGGGGGAGGAACATTCTCCTCCCGGAACATTAGGCAAGTATTGTCCTTATTCTCACTATTTATTTATTTTAACTACTCCCGAATTAAAATTTTAATAGGTTATTAACCATGGGATTAAGAAAACCCTAATGGAGGAACTGTTGGTAGCCGTAGAAGAATTTTTCAATCTCCCTTTTGAAGAGAAGATGAAATATACTTCGGATGATAAGATTAATCCACTTGCCCACTTTGGAACAAACCTGGCTACGTCCCCCAAGCAGTGGATGGACTATTTGAGGCATCAGAGCCATAACATTGATGATTGGCCTAACAATCCATCCAACTACAGGTAATTAATCATATATATATATATATATATATCCATATATATATTATATTAATTTTTTTTCTTATATTAATACTTAATTCACCCTACATAACCAGATTTACTCGAATCAATTTTGTTAATAAAAACAAGAATTATAACACTCAACAACTTACTAAAATAACTACAATCACTTTTAATTTCCACAAATCACTCTACTTACTTAACAAACTAATAAAATGTGAGAAATGCATTGAAATGAATTAGGATCCTCATTTTTTTGGTAAGTGTATCACAAAAATATTATATTTGTAATTTTGTTAAATAATGATGTGTATATATTTTAACCATTAGATGATATTCTCCAGAGGTCTGGAGAGAGATGACACAGGAGAGGATCTTTATCTATCATTGTCCTTATCCGTATAGAAATACTAAAAAAAGCTTAAGACACTTTTTTAGTAATATAGATATTCTAAATATAAAGAAAAGGGAAAATGATCTCTTACTCACCCGTGAGCCCAGAAAACTCAAACACATGGTTGGGTGTGATGTGATTGTAAGTTTTTTTTATGGCAATTGCTTTATATATATATATGTATATATATTTACATCCAATGATTTATATATTTGGTGTGTATGAATTTCATGCTCACAGGTGAGCAAGAGATCACTATTCTAGATATATTAGGGCCCGTTTGGAAAGGGGTTTGTCTGGTTTTGTCTTGTCTGTTTTTGTCTGGTTTTGTCTTGAATCTAAAACTCTGTTTGGTAAGTGGTCTGGTCTTGCTGGTCTGGTTTGAGAAAACAAAAACTTTATATATATATTATTCTATATATATTATTACAAAATAAAAAATATATATTATTCTATATATGTTAATATATATTATTTTTTAATTATATATATATTTATATATATATTATTTTTATATATATTTAATATATATATTTAATAATATTATTTTATTAATATTATTATAAAATAAAAAATATATATTATTCTATATATATTAATATATTTTATTTTTTAAATTTTATATATATTTATATATATATATTATTTTTATATATATTTAATAATATTATTTTATTAATATTATTATAAAATAAAAAATATATTATTCTATATATATTAATATATATTATTTTTTTAATTTTATATATATTTATATATATATATTATTTTTATATATATTTAATAATATTATTTTATATTATTATTATAAAATAAAATTTATATATTATTCTATATATATTAATATATATTATTTTTTAATTTTATATATTATTTTATATATATATATTTAATAATATTATTATAAAATAAAATTATTAATATATATTATTTTATATATATATTATTTTTATATATATTTAATATATATATTTAATAATATTATTATAAAATAAAATTATTATATTATTTTATATATATTTATATATATATATATATATATAGGAGAGAGAGAAAAAAAAAGAAAGAAAAGTCAAAAAAGGTGGGCTAAACCAAGAAAGACCAATTTTTTTTTTATCTTTCATCACTTACAAAAAAAAAGGGTTTGGTTTTAATAGATTTTGAAATATTTTGTCTTAAAAACCTAAAACTAACTTACCCAAACATAAATTAGTTTCTAAAACAAAAATAAAACAAAACAAAACCCCTAAAGACTAACAAACAAACAGGGCTAAGTATAGCTCAATATGTATTATACCTTCATTTTGCTGAATCAATCAAAATCTTTTAAAGGAACCTAGCAAAGGCGTATTTAGAGGAGACTTGGCAGATGACAATGAAGATAGTAAGTGCAATGTCAGAAGGATTGGGACTTGAAAGTGATTACATAGAGAAGTCATCAATTGGAGAAGGCACTCAGCTGTTTGCTGCTAATCACTATCCTCCATGTCCAGAGCCAGAGAAGATATTTGGGATAAAACCACACACAGATAGGACTTTCCTAACAGTTTTATTGCAAAATGATATCGATGGCTTACAGGTTGAATATGAGCAAGAGTGGGTTGCTGTTGGACATGTGCCGGGGTCTTTTGTTGTCGTCGTGGGAGAATCCCTCGAGGTTAGACCGTTACTCCTTCTGTCCCATATTAATAATTGATATTCCATTTATCCTAAATTATATATTTATTTTGGGGAATTTAACTTTTTGAGATGATGACTTTTATTGGTGTGATAGTGAATGAAAAATCAATTTTATCCTTGGTCCCACCAAGTGATGTGATGTTTGTAGTTTAAATATTTTATAATTTGAATGATTGAAAGGTAAATTGGTAAATTGACCAAATAAAGTGGCATCGACTTTTTTTTATTTTGGAATGGGTTAAATAGTGAATGTGGACACTTAAATTGGGACGGGGGGAGTATTTTTTGTTTCAATTTAGCTGTTCCAAAAATAATTCTCCAGATACAATCAAGTTTGGTCTAGTGAGAATCTGATGGATCAAAATTCATCTGGTAGTAAACTTACCCAACTGGTATAGGCCCGACATATCCATCTGATCTCACTGGACCAAGTTCCAGGAAGAGAAGTACTTGACTGAAGTGGGATTCAATCCCCATTATAATAACCAACATTTTTGTTATTGTCATGTTAGATTTTGAGCAATGGAAGGTACAAAAGTGTGTATCATAGAAGTGTGACGAATGCAGAAAGAACGAGGATAACATTAGCCGTGGGCATTAGGCCGAAGCTGACAGCCCTAGTTGCACCAGCAAGTCCACTGGTGGATGGGAAGAGTGAGATCAAATACCGACATATTACGTTCAAAGATTACATTTTACTAAAACGCGCCATTGGTGGAGAAAAACCCCCATTGCAAGCCATAATGGTTAATGACACAACAAATGTAGCTTCTTCCTGTCTTCCACAGCCAAAACTACAAGTGACCGCCTAAACATCTTAATGTGCTATGTAGGAACTATATGTATCATGTGTGAGCTCTTGTAGTGACTTTAAATTTGCAATGTATACTCTATGTATGGGCTTTTGATGTTGGGAATAATTCAAACGGTTAAGATATTATCTGCTTGATTGAATTTTCAAATAGTTGTTTGAGTTATGTTCGATTCTTCCCCCCTCCCCCTAAAATAATATATAAAAAAATGCTTACCTCAAAGAAAAAAAAAATTGTGTTTGTTTGGTTGGGTTTTATCAATTTCTAAATCTCTGGTGATGAATGAAAAAATATGAGTTAGAAATGGTTGAGATGAGATAAGTGTGAGGGGTTTGAAAATTTTTTGGGAGGGGTCATTTGTAATTTTTAATGAGTTTATGAGTTAAAAGAATTGTTGAAGATTTTGGGAGAGCCCCTCCAGCTTGAATATTGCTCCGCCGCGCTCCTTGATAAAAAATTGGGTGTGACCTGTGAGAAGCAGGACATCTGCAAATTAAGCTTTTTTAATAATAATAATAAAATTAATCTCGTGATGAATTTGTTCAGATAGGATTGATGATGATTAGTTGTGCATCTTCATTTTCTACATACGCATTTTGTATCTGTATGTGGGTAACATTGTCAGTTTAAAAATGTAGAATTATGTCACTAACATAATTTTTTAGTTCAAAATGACTTTAAAATTTGTGTCTTCCAAACATTTATTTTGCATTAAAGGGCTTGGTGGTCCAGCTGTACCAGACCCTTACTCTCAAATGAGAGGTCGGAGGCAGTAATGTTTAACTTATATATATATTCATATTGATTTTATTTATGGAAAGTCCTTCTTCAATAATTTTTCTATTAACAATGTGTTTGGATGCCTGGGAATTGGGGGGATTTCAATTTAAAATGGGATTTAGGTTGTTTGGAAGAAAAAGGATTCTTATAAAAATTGGATTTGAAGGAATTCCAAGGGATTTATTACTTTCCTCACAAATCCGTGGAAAATTGGTCGGATTTGGTGGGATTTGAAATAAGGAATTTAACAGCTTTACTCCAGATTAATTAAATTACAAGTATAACTCTCCTACTATTTATACATTTGTCCAAAGTTGCACGTGATTATTACTGAGTCAGAAAATTAAGGAGATTGTTTGAAATCATAATCTTCTACTATGTACAATGTTACTCTTTGTTAATTATCATCAATAATTAAGAATTAATTTTGTTTATTAGTAGTAATAGGAGCTGAAACTATATAGATATAGATATATATATAAAATCTTAGTCTTCTAATATAATTAAGTAATTAGGTCTTTAGTTAAAGTAGTTAATTAAAATTAAATTTGTAGAAGTAGTGTTTAATTATAATTAGATAATTAAATTTGTAGAAGTAGAGTTTAATTATAATTATGTTACAATTAAAATATAATTTAAAAATACAAAAATAGGGTTGAAACTCTTCACACTTTTAATATTAGTAAGTATAGATATAGATATATGACTTGTAATTTTTTTTCTAAAAGCTAAAATATTCATATATATATATATATATATAGGTGTTCAAGAACCGGAACCGAACCGAACCGGAACCGGGGTGTTTGGTTCCGGTTCCGGTTCCAAAAATCAAAGAACCGAAATTTTATGTTCGGTTCTGGTTCTTACCCCTTCGGAACCGGAACCGGAACCGGAACCGGAACCAAACCGGTTTTTATATATATATATTTATTTATTTATTTTATATTCTTACTTTTATATATATATATATATATATATATATATTATATTTAAAATTAAAAGTTATAATTTGATATGTGTTAATTAACTTTGGGTTTGTAATAATTGAAAATTTGAAATACTCTCTTTAATTTAGTTTATAGTTATATACCCCCTCCGTCCTGCATTACTTGTCCAATTTGGACTTTTTAGCATTTTATGAATTGGGATTGACAAGTGTGTAATTTTCAATTTTGCCCTTAATAATATAATATTATGGTGGGGTCTGGTATTTATTTGAAATTAGTGGAATAAGGGTAGTTGGGGAAAGTGGGTGGTTAAATTGCATTGGAATTTGAAACTGGACAAGTAATTTGGGACAAGTAAAGTTGCAATAGTGGACAACTAATATGGGACAGAGGTAGTATTTTTTTATATTTGGTATTTTTATTATTATTTTTTTAAAAATAGAAGGAACCGGAACCGAACGGTTCGGTTCCTTGGGTGTTCGGTTTCGGTTCTGGTTTTTAAGGAACCAAAAAAATCATGTTCGGTTCCGGTTCCGGCGGTTTTGAACACCCCTATATATATAGCAAATTAAGTGATGCAATATTTTGATGATTACTACCACAATAATGAACTGTCGGCGTGAAACGATAAAACGTCATAAATTGTTATGTTTAGTTTTTAAATTCTTCAATTCTATGAAATTTGTTTTCCATTTTTATTAATATATTTAATATTTCTTCTTAGGTGCATTATAATTTTTTAGAAATAACTAATCGTAATAGTAGATGGTTATAAAGAGAAAAAAAATACTAATACTAATACATATTAATATTTATTTTACGAGCACTTTTTATATATATATATATAATTTACAATTTTTTTTATGATGGGTCAAAAGTTATATTAAATATATTTTAAAAAAAAAAAAGCATCATCTAGCAGGTAGGATTTAAAGATATGAAAATATTTCAACTCTGCCAGTGTCATCAATTCAGTATGCTTGCAGCTTACGTTACCCCAAGCCATAAGTAAAATTATATATATATATATATTTATTTATTTATTTTACCTACCCCTAATTAAGAAATAAGTAACCACAGGCAATAACTTGAAAGTGGTTGATGGATGGACTTTCCACATATATAATTATATATGTATGCTTGTCTCATATATTTAAGTGATTGTCACCATTAGTTGACATACAAATAAGGGCGGAGTGAAAAATTTATTTCAGGAGGGACATAATGTATTTTATGAAAATGAAGGACATCAACGGAAAAGGAGAGGACATCAAAAAAGAATATATGAGTAAATACAAAATCTTCAGAGCAAAATGTAAGACAAGAAAAAAATATCACACCGAAATAATTAAGTTTTAAAGATTAAAAATTATTCATAACCTAGCTAGCAATACTTATTTAAATTAGAACATATAATTATCTAAATATTAAGTATGATGAAATAATGGTTGAATTATGAGTAATTCCAAAACAGAATAACCTTAAAATAACGTAAAAATGATTTAAACATTCTATAGACTATCAACTGATGGCACAAAGGAAGTTAAATTCTCCGACAGGGACTCCAACAGGTCAGTCACAGAATGTAGAAGCTTATTCAAGTGATACTATTGACCCTTCTTCAACGGGGAAAAGTGTTGAAAATGCCAAGGTCCTGGATAATTATTGTGGCACTGGCGGACATAGAATGGCGATCGATGGCACTCCCTCTAAAGGAAAAGATGTCTTCACTGGTGGTAGCATGGATTTCTTTGGTGGCACTCGTGGGAAAAACATGAATGATGAAAGCAACAACGATGAGCTTTCGAACCTAATTTTCAACCCAGGCGCGAACACGAGTCTCCTGCTGCAAGCTGCTGGGGACGATGTTGATGGTACGATCCCAGAGCTGTGTGGGGCGAACACGCATACAATGGTGGGTTCTAACCGGTTGAGTGATATCACGCATACACAGGCGAGCCACGCAATGGACTGGACCACTCTACCAACGCCATGGAGGCCACAGGCAATCCGTGATTTTCGACAGGTAGAACTGCAACAGCTAGAATCTGTTCCCCTCGTGCAGTCTGATGAGTTGAATATTATTGGGCACGAATCTCAGCTGCTATCGACTCCGTTCATGGGACAGCTGTCCAGTGGGTCGAATTTGGTGGGCAACAATGCTTTTCAGCGGCAGCAGCTTCAGCATAGCCTTCTGGGTCCATCAGACGAAAATGTATACGTGAGGCAAGACACGCAGCTCGTGTTGCCTCAGCACATGGAAACGGAGCCTACTGGCATGAACTTTTTGTGCCAGAATATGGTTCCTCAGCGAGGACAATTTGCAGTGCCACCTCAAGGGACCAATGCTAATTTTTTTTCGGAATTCTCATCACCGGGCTTGAATCATCAGTTGTGAGAGGGGTATGTGTATCTTTCTCTCAAGGATCTAGCACATGAAGATATTAGGAGCATAACATTGTAAACCGAACGTAACTAGAAAAACCTATAACTAGATGAACTACATTATCTAAAAATTGCTTAAGAAAAAACCCAAAATGAGGATAAGATACTTATTTTTATGATTGTTCGCTTTATTTGTAAAATTGCTAGCGACAACAAACTTTTGTTTTCTCTATATTCTGTTAGAAATTAATTATCATATCACACTTAGGAATTAATTCCGCCAAAGATCATTTACACATGTTTTTACTCACACACACAAATCACACAGATAACACACAATATTTAACGTGGTTCAGCCCAAACTTTGGCCCACGTCCGCGGAGAGAGAATATTCATTAGGAATATATTATAGATGTTCATCGCACATTCTCTTGATACAATCGCATATACCTGGTATCAATTGCACATTCTCTTAATGCAATCGCATACACCTCATCCTCACTCATCTTTTCCTCACCACATCTCTATATTTTTTCTCTATGTCTAAACTCAAACCCTAGATCTCTATTTATAGAGTTAAACCTCATTCCTTGTTGAATAAGAAAAATAATTTCTTATTGGACAAGGATTACAACTCCTTGGAGAATAAAACTCTCTAACAATAAATTCCTTTTACAATACAACTTTAAATAGGAAACCTAAATACAATAGAATTTGAGACATTTTTCTAACAATCTCCACATTGGCTCGAATTCTATTATCTTCTCAAAGCTCCACTTGCTTCAAGCATCAACACTCTTCTACTCATTATTTTATTCTTTTTCATCAACGCTCTTCTTCTTCAATTTCTTCTTTTTCATCTACACGCATCATGATCTACCTCCACCGTGACTATGTGCGTTTCTTCAACACTATCTTCAATCATCAATACCATCTTCAACATCAACATCATCTTCAACACTATTTTCAATCATCAATACCATCTTCAACATTCTTCAACATCAACATCAACATCATCTTCAACAATATCTTTAAAACCGCGTCTTCTCCGCGATCACTTCATCTTCTTCGTCTACTTCATCATCTTTATCTTCTTTAAGCTCGGTCACCTCTATACCAAGCCACAATCTCCACCTTCATCAAATCTTCATCATCTTTTTTTTTTTTACTATCCAATCACTATCATAATCATCATCACTGATCAGAAATTCATTCCCTTCACCAAGTCCCAAATCCTCACAATTCTCATCTTCATAATCAACTCTACACAATCTTCCCAAGAAAAACATCACTACCCTCGAATTCTTTCCTCACATATCGTCCCACCAGCGCCTTTAACCTCGTCCCAACCACCTACCTCTTCGCCGACTCACTCAAATCACTCAATGACTCGGCATCATCATCAACTTGAAACCCAACAATTTCTTTAACACATGTGAGCCACCACTGCTACGCGCTCTCCACCTTGCACAACCTTGCCGTTGTGCGCCATATGCCTCCATGCGTCAACCGGAACACAACCTCTACCTCATCGACATCAAAAACAGCATCAACCAAGCTTTGTAACCTGACCTTTTTGCCTTTTCTTTTCCCATAGCTCCCACTGAGCTTATTTGAGGTGTTCGGAGTCAAATCACGCAAAAATCGATCGTACGGTTGCGTTCGGAGCGGTCCAAAACCTTAAGAACACCTCTGATCGCGTCAAAAACATGTCAAAAAACGATTCCAAACAGGCCAAAAAACAAATCAGCACAAAAGATAAAAAATTTCTGACGACGTCAGAAACTTCTCGGGGCGTGTGCCTCCTCCTATGGGGCTTATTTTTGTGCCAAAACGTTTGTCTTCGAAAGAGATTTCCATTGATATATTATAAGCCTTGTCTCAATCAACAATACTCCGCGAAATAGGCCCGAAACAAAATTGCTGCGTGTGGAGCCAAAAAATCTGGCCGGAACTTCAGGTGGCGCGTGGGGGCGCATGCATCTGTTTCCGGTGATGCACTTGATTGTCCCTGGTTTCTAATTTTGAACAACTCTGATATTCGAATCTGGGCTAGAACATACGAGTTTTTTCTTTGTTTCAACCTGGAACTTTCTGATGCCGACCTGCTTCAACCTTGCTCTGATACCACTTGTTAGGAATTAATTCACAACTCATATTTAGGAATTAATCCCGATCAAGATCATTTACACCTGTTTTTACTCACACACACAGATAACACACAATATTTAACGTGGTTCAACTTCAACTTTGGCCTACGTCCACGGAGAAAGATATTCATTAGAAATATATTACAGATGTCCATCGCACTTTCTCTTGATGCAATCGCATACACCTAGTGTCCATTGCACCTTCTCTTGATGCAATCGCATACACATCACCCTCACTCATCTCTTCCTCACCACATCTCTATATTTTCTCTCTAGGTCTCAACCCAAACCCTAGGTCTTTATTTATAAAGTTAAACTTCATTCCTTGTTGAACAAGAAAAACAATTTCTTGTTAGACAAAGATTACAACTGTTTGGAAAATAAAACACTAACAAGAAGTTCCTTTTACAATACAACTCTAAATTGAAAACCCAATTACAATAGAATTTGAGACACTTTCCTAACATATTCTTGTGTACTCTATGCTTCATTTTTGTTAGAGAATATTTACATATTCAAATCACTCTGAATTTTCAAATATTGTATCATGCCTTACTGTTTTATGCCTCGATTTAGAAAAACTGGGACGACTTATGAAGAAATGTTTTTCCGGGTAATTCCTCAAGACGGAGGATGGAGCACAATTTTGGCGAATTTGTGAAGATAATCCATGCATATTATACTGGATCAAAGACGAAGACGAGGATTGATAGAGCATTAGTAGCTACTTCTATCGGTAAATTTGAGAAGCTAATCTAGTGGTTGGTGTAACAAGTTTTTGTCTAAGTTACATACAAAGTGAGAGTGAGAGCATCTTTATCGGGTTCATACAATTGTATAAACATGCTTATCTCATATGAGATATTATATCCAATAGTTTCATTTTTATATATCATTTTTAATTTGTTATTACATGTCTTATAGTAATTGAGATAATAGCTACATATGGGGGAAGTTTGGACATATTGGTTAGTTATGATGGGTCATATAGATGAATAATTAAAAACTTGTAAGATTAACAGGTAGATGCAACTACTGTGTCACATAAGTCAACAATTTTATCTTTGAAATATTTGACTTGTCAACATCTACTACGTTTTTAAACCTTGTATCCAGAATGATTCATATTACTGATGTTAACATCCATCGGACCTTCAATAATTTATATTAATATCAATCTCCTTCTAATTTGATATTTAAGAACAGATATATATATACATATTATTTTATTTTTATTTTTATTTTTAGCTTTAACCTTCTGTTATACAGTCATAGCACTGATCCAATTGAATAAATACACCATGGTCGGCCGTTACCTCTCACTGGATTAGTACAGTGAGGGCCCCACCAATCATCCAATGGTGTAAGATTCATCAGGGCTCGACGGTCCTACTTACAGGGGGCATAGTTCCATCGCCAGAGTTATACTGGTTTGGAATTAATCTTATACGTGTGGGGTCCTCACTGTGCCAAACAAACCTCGACAATAAGTGTTTGTTAGGTAGACGGTGTGGTGTTGGTTTTTGGTTTTGGTTGGGTTGGTTGGAGTTGGTTTTATTTTGGTTCCAAACCATGTTTGGTGCAGATGATTTTTGTGTGAGAAAAAGTGAAACTGAAAAACCAAATCATATTTGGTAGAATTGGTATGAGTTGAAATTCTGAAATCAATCATATTTGGTAACTTAAAATAATTTGACATTTTATTTATTTAAAATAATATTTTGTAAATATATGTTTTAAAAAATAAAATATATAAATATTTCATTTTTTTGAAATATTTAATTTTTTCGAAATATTTATAGATAAAATATTTTGATAAAATAAAAGATTTCGGTAAAAAAATACATATAATTTGTATATTTTTTAAAAAATAATAAATATATTTTTATTATATTTTATTTTTTCTAGAAATATTTGTTTTCCCGAAATATTTTATTTTTTATGAAATATATTTTTTCGTTTGATTTTTTTGAAATATTTTATTTTTTCATAAATATTTTATTTTTTGAATTTATATATATATATATATATATATAATATTATAAATGAATTGATTTGGGTTAAACAATGGTACATCAAATTGAATTGGTTTGGGTTAAAGAATAGTTTTGGTGTGAGAAAACCAACCCAACTCCAACCAAACCATCTATTGAGATTGTGTGAAAAATCATGAATTTGGATCCAATGGAGTGACACTATTTAAACACTATTGCTCCAACACCATACTTGCCAAATATGAAATGGAGCACAATTTTCAAACCAAACCCAAAAAAAAAGGTATCACTCCCTTTACCAAACAAACACTTAAGTAGAGAGTCATGGGTGGATCTTTAGAGGCAGATTCTTGGGAGGTAACATTTTAATGTGCAAACAAAAGGGGAGGTTCCATATGCAAATTAACCAAATAATTTTTGTTAGCAACAATGCCTATTTAAATGTCAATTCAATTCCACATGCAACATTCAATCCATATCATGGCTCTTAGTACCTCATTATCTTCTCAAGGACTTTTTGATGGTGATGAGCAGCCAACTGATTTAGAAGTCAATAGAGGCGCGAAATACCTTATTGATTTGGCGCCTAATTTGCGCACGCTGCCTTCGGAATGTGTTGTGCCACTCACCACAAATCCATTTTCAGTCCGGGATGCTTCGATTCCGGTCATCGATATAAGTGGTTATGATGGAACTTCTGAATCTAAAAACATAACAATTCAGGCCATCAACTCTGCCTGTGTTGAGTGGGGAATCTTCAGAGTAAGTTTTTATTTATATATATTTTTAATTATTTATTTATTTTCTTACATCTATACCACACGATAAAAAATGGTGCCAATTATTATTTTATATAGATATATATATATATATATATCTATATTTTTTCAGTTCCGTTTTTCAGATTCTAATTTATTCCAAACTACAAATAAATTTCTTTTAATTGACAATGCACTTTCTTGGATATGAAGATAAAAAGTCCATAATTTAAATTAGAATTTGACCGTCTTAGAAAATTTGTCTATTTGTAAATTTATATGTTGCAGACATTTACATACGTTGCCTCCTACCCTGAGAGGAGGAACTTCCTCCTTTCCGTTGATATGATCTAATATAATTTGGACATTAGCGGGGGAGGAATATTCTCCTATCGGGACAGTAGGCAAGTATTGTCCTTATTCTCAGTATTTATTTATTTTGACTATTCCGGAATTAAAATTTTAATAGGTTGTTAACCACCGGATTAAGAAAACCCTAATGGAGGAACTGTTGGGCGCCTTAGAAGAATTTTTCAATCTCCCTTTGGAAGAGAAGATGAAATATACTTCGGATGATACCATTAATCCACTTGCCCACTTTAATTCTGGAACAAACCTGGCTACGTCACCCAAGCAGTGGATGGACTATTTGAGGCATCAGAACCATAACATTGATGATTGGCCTAACAATCCCTCCAACTACAGGTAATTAATAATATATATATATATATATATATATATATATATATTAATTTTTTTCTAATATTAATAATTCATTCACCCTATATAACCAGATTTACTCAAATCAATTTTGTTAATAAAAACAAGAATTATAACACTTAACAAACTACTAAAATAATTACGATGACTTTTACTTTCCACAATTCACTCTATTTACTTAACAAACGAATAAAAAGTGAGAAATGTATTGAAATGAATTAAGATCATCTCTCGTGTTTTTCTCTCTCCAACTTTCTTGAGAGGTGAATTAGTGGTTAAAAATAGACTACATCATTCAATCATTTTTTTTATTTTGTTTATATATATTGTATTTGTAATTTTGTTAAATAATGATATGCATATATTTTAACCATTAGATCATGTTCTCGAGAGGTCTGGAGAGAGATAACACAGGAGAGGATCATTGTCTATCCTTGTCATAGATATTCTAAATATATAGAAAAATGATCTCTTATTCACATGTGAGCAAGAAAATTCATACACACCGTTGTGTATATATATATACACATCCAATGTTCATATATTTGGTGTGTATGAATGGCATCCTCACATGTGAGCAAGAGATCACTATTCTAGATATAAGTATAGATTAATATGTATTATCTTCATTTTGCTGAATCATTCAAAATCTTTTAAAGGAACCTAGCAAAGGCGTATTTAGAGGAGACTTGGCAGATGACAATGAAGATAGTAAGTGCAATGTCAGAAGGATTGGGACTTGAAAGTGATTACATAGAGAAGTCATCAATTGGAGAAGGCACTCAGCTGTTTGCTGCTAATCACTATCCTCCATGTCCAGAGCCAGAGAAGATATTTGGGATAACACCACACACCGATAAGACTTTCCTAACAGTTTTATTGCAAAATAATATCGATGGCTTACATGTTGAATATGAGCAAGAGTGGGTTGCTGTTGGACATGTGCCGGGGTCTTTTGTTGTCGTCGTGGGAGAATCCCTCGAGGTTAGACCGTTACTCCTTCTATCACATATTAATAATTGATACTTTATTTGTCCCAAATTATATGTTTATTTTGAGATGATGATTTTTATTGGTGTGATAGTGAATGAAAAATCAATTTTATCCTTGGTCCCACCAAGTGATGTGATGTTTATAGTTTAAATATTTTATAATTTGAATGATTGAAGGGTAAATTGGTAAATTGATCAAATAAAGTGGCATTGACTTTTTTTATTTTGGAATGAGTTAAATAGTGAACGTAGACACTTAAATTGAGACGGAAGAAGTATTTTTTGTTTCAATTTAGCTATTCCAAAAATAATTGTCCAGATACAATCAAGTTTGGTCTAGTGAGAATCTAATGGATCAAAATTCATCTGGTAGTAAACTTACCCAACTGATATAGGCCCGACATATCCATCTAATCTCACTGGACCAAGTTCTAGGGAGAGAAGTACTTAATTGAAGTGGGATTCAATCCCCAATATAATAACCAACATTTTTGTTATTGTGATGTTAGATTTTGAGCAATGGAAAGTACAAAAGTGCGTATCATAGAAGTGTGACGAATGTAGAAAGAACGAGGATAACAGTAGCCGTGGGCATTGGGCCGAAGCTGACAGCCCCAGTTGCACCAGCAAGTCCACTGGTGGATGGGAAGAGTGAGATCAAATACCGACATATTACGTACAAAGACTACATTTTACTAAAACGCGCCATTGGTGGAGAAAAACCCCCATTGCAAGCCATAATGGTTAATGACACAACAAATGTAGCTTCTTCCTGTCTTCGACAGCCAAAACTACAAGTGATCGCCTAAACATCTTAATGTGCTATGTATGCACTATGTATAATGTGCTATGTAGGAACTATATGTATCATGTGTGAGCTCTTGTAGTGACTTTAAATTTGCAATGTATACTCTATGTATGGGCTTTTGATGTTGGGAATAATTCAAACGGTTAAGAAATTATCTGCTTGATTGAATTTTTAAATAGTTGTTTGAGTTATGAAAAAATATATTAGAAAAAAAAAATTGTGTTTGTTTGGTTGGGTTTTATCAATTTCTAAATCTCTGGTGATGAATGAAAAAATATTGAGTTAGAAATGGTTGAGATGAGATAAGTGTGAGGGATTTGAAAAAAAATTGGGAGGGGCCATATGTAATTTTTAATGAGTTTATGTGTAATATATATATATATATATTATGGATAGTTAAAAGAATTGTTGAAGATTTTGGGAGAGCCCCTCCAGCTTGAATATTGCTCCGCCGCGCTCCTTGATAAGAAAATTGGGTGTGACCTGTGAGAAGCAGGACATCTGCAAATTAAGCTTTTTAATAATAATAAAAAAATTAACCTCATGATGAATTTGTTCAGATAGGATTGATGATGATTAATTGTGCATCTTCATTTTCTACATATGCATTTTGTATTTGTATGTGGGTAACATTGTCAGTTTAAAAATGAAGAATTATGTCACTAACATAATTTTTTAGTTCAAAATGACTTTAAAATTTGTGTCTTCGAAACATTTATTTTGCATTAAAGGGCTTGGTGGTACCAGACCCTTACTCTCAAATGAGTGGTCGGAGGCCGTACGTGAGTACGTAAATGTTTAACTTATATATATATTCATATTAATTTTATTTATGGAAAGTCTTTCTTCAATAATTTTTCTATTAACAATGTGTTTGGATGCCTGGGAATTGAGGGGATTTCGATTTAAAATGGGATTTAGGTTGTTCGGAAGAAAAGGGATTCTTAAAAAAATTGGATTTGAAGGAATTCCAAGGGATTTATTACTTCCCTCACAAATTCGTGAAAATTTGGTCGGATTTGGTGGGATTTGAAATAAGGAATTTAACAGCTTTACTCTAGATTAATTAAATTACAAGTATAACTCTCCTACTATTTATACATTTGTCCAAAATTGCACGTGATTATTACTGAGTCAAAAAATCAAGGAGATTGTTTGAAATCATAATCTTCTACTACGTACAATGTTACTCTTTGTTAATTATCATCAATAATTAAGAATTAATTTTGTTTATTAGTAGTAATAGGAGCTGAAACTATATAGATATAGATATAAAATCTTAGTCTTCTAATATAATTAGGTAATTAGGTCTTTAGTTAAAGTAGTTAATTAAAATTAAATTTGTAGAAGTAGTGTTTAATTATAATTAGGTTACAATTAAAATATAATTTAAAAATACAAAAATAGGGTTGAAATTCTTCACACTTTTAATATTCATAAGTATTAATATAGATATAGGACTCGTAATTTTTTTTCTAAAAGCTAAAATATTCATATATATATATATGTGGTGTTCAAGAATCGGAACCGGGGTGTTTGGTTCTGGTTCTGGTTCCAAAAATCAAAGAACTGAAATTTTATATCCGATTCTGGTTCTTACTCCTTCGGAACCGAACGGAACCGGTTTATATATATATATATATTTATTTATTTTTATTAATTTTATATTCTTACTTTTATATATATATATATATATTATATTTAAAATTAAAAGTTATAATTTGATATGTGTTAATTAACTTTGGGTTTGTAATAATTGAAATTTTGAAATACTTTCTTTAATTTAGTTTATAATTATTTATTTTTTTATATTTAATATTTTTTTTATTATTTTTTTAAAAATAGAAAGAACCGGAACCAAACGGTTCGGTTCTTTGGGTGTTCGGTTCCGGTTCCGGTTCCGGTTTTTAAGGAACCAAAAAAACCATGTTCAGTTCCAGTAGTTTTGAACACCCCTATATATATATAGCAAATTAAGTGATGCAATATTTTGATGATTACTACCACAATAATGACTTGTCGGCGTGAAACGATAAAACGTCAGAAATTGTTATGTTTAGTTTTTAAATTCTTCAATTCTATGAAATTTGTTTTCCATTTTTATTAATATATTTAATATTTCTTCTTAGGTGCATTATAATTTTTTAGAAATAACTAATCGTAATTGTAGATGGTTATAAAGAGAAAAAAATGCTAATACTAATACATATTAATATTTATTTTACGAGCACTTTTTTTATATATATATAATTTACAATTTTTTTATGATGGGTCAAAAGTTATATTAAATATGCTTTTTACATGTGTACATATAGTGATAGGGGTAAAAAAGTAAAAAATAAAAATTCTTTCCAATTCCTTTCCGCATCCAAATACACAAATGAAATTCTATTTCACTTGAAATACTGTTTATTTCAAGCACACAAATAGAATTCTATTTGGTTAGTAGTTAAAAAAAAAAAAAAAAAACGCATCATCTAGTAGGTAGGGTTTAAAGATATGAAAATATTTCAACTCTGCCCGTGTCATCAATTCAGTATGCTTGCAGCTTGCGTAACCCCAAGCCATAAGTAAAATTATATGTATATATATATATTCTACCTTGCCCTAAGGGTTAAATGCAATAAACCCCCTATACTATTCTCTTTTTTTTCAAATAACCCCCCAATCTATGCTTTTGACAAAAAAACCCCATACTATCCCTTTTTTAACACTTAACCCCCCTCATCTATGCGCACAGTTACAACACCTTTAGTGGACATTTATTGGACAGTTTTACCCTTCATTAAATAAGGCTTTGTTTGGTCAAACAACTCATACAAATATAAAAAGTATATAAATAATATTTGGAAAAAGCAATTTCTGAAAAATATAAATATCTTAAAAAATACATGTAAGAAAAGTCAAAAAAATCTGAGAAATTTTTGGAAAAAATCCGGGAAAAAAATTAATCTGGAAAAAAAATCAAAAAAAAAATTCTTGAAAAAATTTCTAAAAATGATTTTTGGAAAAAAATTAAATATTTAGAAAAATATTTTGGGAAACATTTATATTTTTTCCGGACTTTTTCTAGTAATATATTTTTGGAAAAAATATATAAATAATATTTGGAAAAAGCAATTTCTAAAAAAATATAAATATTTTAAAAAATACGTGTAAAAAAAGTCAAAAAAAATTAGCTTTCATTCAGATTTCTGGAGCCAATCTTTGGGTTAATAGAGACCACACTGGCTATTATGCTTGCCTGATGAAGTAGTAATTAATCATCATCAATCAACATAAGATAATTTGTTAAGTGGAGCAATTGCCACAACAACAATACTGCTTCCTTGAAAAACTAACTGACTTTTTTTACATGTATTTTTTAAGATATTTATATTTTTTTAGAAATTGCCTTTTCCAAATATTATTTATATATTTTTTTCCAAAAATATATTACTAGAAAAAGTCCGGGAAAAATATAAATGTTTCACAAAAAAATTTTCCAAATTTTTTTTTTATTATATATTCCAGGAATTGTTTTTTCGATTTTTTTCCAGAAATTTTCCAAAAAACTTTTTCCCGGATTTTTTCCAGAAATTTTTTTTCCCGGATTAATTCCCAAAATATTATTTCCAGAAATTTTTTTTGAAATATATATTTTCCAAATATTTATATTTCTTCCAAAATATTTTTTTGAATTGTTTTTACATATTTTTATATTTATTTTTCAGAAAATTTTAATTTTTTCAAAAAAAATATTTCTTATAACAAAGGGGATAGATTGATCTTTTCTAGAATATATAATTTTTTTATGAAATAAATATTTCTTCCCAATATTATTTTTTAATATATAGAGTGTGTGTTGTCACAGGTGCATTGATTGTAGGAGATTTGCATTGCCACGTCACTAAAGTTGAAAGCTTAAGTTGGTTTGGCCAAACAAAACCTTATTTAATAAAGGGTAAAACTGTCCAAACAAATGTCCACTAACGGTGTTATAAAGGAATTGGGTAAATTGCAACATTTACATAGTTTAGGGGGCAATCCTTTAGTGCAGGGGTTATTTTAGAAAGATAGAATAGTATAGAGGAGTTTATTACATTTAACCCCTTGCCCTAATTAAAAAATAAGTAACCACCGGCAATAACTTGAAAGTGGTTGATGGATGGACTTTCCACATATATAATTATGGGTAAATTGCACCAGCGCCTTATGAGGTTTAGGTTAATGCCACTAATATACTGGTCAATACATAATTTGACACTAACACCCCCTGAGGTTTAAAAAGTATTGCAGTGACACCCCTTTCGGGCCTGAAAAGTCATGTTTGCCCTTGTTAGAAATTTCCAGACTATATTACCCTTATCTGAAAAAGCGACACGTGTTCCACTACCTCTATCCCCTTATCACTTCGTTTCATTCGCTCCATTCTCATCAACCCAACTCTCTGTTCTTCATCATCAATCATCAACTACAAAAGCAACCACAAATCATGGATTGATTCATCTCATTTTTGGGTCTATGTTCATCTCCGTTCTTCGATTATCTGTATTGAAACCCTCGTTTGCTCTGAATCGCTTCGAATTCTGTGGATTTCTTCATGATCTGAAGTTGCCCATGCACATACCAACTGATATGATGGTTTTCGCCTCGAATCTGGACTTCCACGCTTGTATTTGGGGGTAAGTTTTCGCGATCCTTTTTTTTTCGATTTTTATGTACTGATTCATGATTTAGACCTTAGGTTTTGTTGCTTTTAGGGTTTAGTTTGTATATAATTTCATATTTAATTTCTATACTGATTCAGATTTAGGGTTTTTGATTAATCAATTATTAAAAAAAAATTAATTTTCTGGAAGTGTTCGTGATTTTTATTTTTGGATTTTCATATAATGATTTATTATTTAGGGTTTAGTTTTTGTTGGGTTTAGGGTTTAATTTCATGTATATATTTTTGGGGGTTTTTTTTATTTATTTTTATATATATTTTCGTATGTTGGCGATCTCATACAGATTTGGTTTTTTTTTTGGGGTTTGTTGCATGTTTTAGAAATTTGTTGATATTTGTTGTTTGATAGATCTGTTATTCGCAGCATTTGTTGTTTAAATGTCTTAAATACATCCCATCTGGACTCTCCTGGCTACATAACTTTGTAACATGTGATGGCTTGTTTTGAATGTGATGCTTCCTCTCCCATACATTAGCAGTATGAGTAGATGTTTTTGTTTTTTCCAGAGTATCTTTGAAATTGGGGCTATTAGCTGTGTAAAAGTCTTGAATACATCCCATCTGGACTCTCCCTCTCACACACACAGCAATATATGGTATGGAGAGTATACGTACACCAAGAACCAGTGGTATTGTGTAGTCTATATTTCTCCTGTTAGCTAAAGTAAAGTTTGAATTGTAATATATATATATATATATATATATATATATCCATACATGCATATATAGATAATGTTAAATAAAAAATGTGATTTGTTTGAAGATTAGGATGCCTGTATTTATGTTGTGTTAATGTGGTGGGTTAAAGAGGAATGTGGATTCTGCTATGATATGATATCTTTTAATTAAGGTTTATGGTGCTTTTAAGCTTAGAGATTAGAATTACCTCTCTCTATGTATTAGACAGCCTTATCATCTTTGCCCCTATTGACTCGGTTTGATGTTACTTTGAACTCCATGTGAATTTTATCAAATGAATTTCTAAACTATGTTTGTTTATTGGAATTCAGAAAGTTTATTGGGAAATGTTGGGAAATGAAATTCTAAATTTCGTGTGTCCACATATATATGTACATACATATAACAATAGTATAGTAAAGGGAGTTTTGTTGTCATGACTTGTTTGGAATTGAAACATCTATTTGGGTTGCTTGATGTGGGTTTATACATATACCATGTGTATCCATATATACCTGTAGGATATATTGAAATGGACAGAAGATTGTATGAATGTAGTACTTCTATTTCTGTACTATCGAACGATGCATTTTATGACTTAATAAGATATTTGTAAGTTGGTAATTGTTTCGGAGGTGGTAGTGAAGTCACGCACTAAAATTAAGTATAAGACTAGACATTCTTGTATTTAAATTTCGAGGCATGACACTCTTTCTAATATGTTAAATCTCCAAGTAATAATCGCATTAATTTTCTCTTTTGCAGGAAATTTTATTTTGAAACAATAGAAGTGTCATTTTGGCTAAAACACTTATAATATGATAAAATAATTTTTTTTATATATAAAAGCTTTGATTATATAGATTTTTAGGGAAGTGCCATTAGCTAATAGTTTACTCGCTTATATATATATATATATATCACTTTGGATGAGCTTTTTGGCTCTTCAACAGATTATTTCTTCTTCAGTTTGGGTGGTGTTAATTTAAAGGGTGAGTTGAATTTGAATGATGAGTTAAATTTGAATCGAGACTAAACCCTAGAAAATTTGTTGATTCTCTGGTTTTAATCATTTTGATTTGGGGATCTGAGTGCACATAATAATTATGTATCTTGATGATGAATTGTGGTTATGGAAATTGACTGTGGCTGTCAGAAATTCTGGTTTCTGTAGAACCAATGCGCTAATTTTGTTTTACTTATATGAAGTCTGACGTACAAGAGGCGGAGGCTTGCAAAAGGGAGCAATTCGGGAGCAAATTTGTAGGAGATGGGAAGCTTTCTATACCCATCTCTTAAGCCATTTGGGTGTGGGTAAATAGTAATATTAGCGACTAATTAAATTCGTAGTAATTAAACTATTAGCTACTGAATTGGTTCGTGGTAAATAGTAATATTAGCGACGAATTAAATTCGTAGTAATTATTTTTGATTATTAGCGATGAAAAAAAAATCCGTAGCCTTATATAATTAGAGACGGGGCTTTTTTCAACGAACAGTGTTACGGAATTTTTTCGTGGCAAAAAAGTTTTAGCTACGAATTTTGAATTATTAGCTACGAAATTGTCCTTAGTTAAAGACCAATTTTGTTGTAGTGCATGCACATGCATATTGGAATGTATAAGTGTAAAATACTACCCCGGGAGGGTAGTTTGTTTTTTCTCTGTTATTATTATTTTTATTTAAATTACAAAATATCTTTAAAAAAATTATTACTGCAGAAGATCAAGAGTTGTTGTGTTCTGATTGTTGCAGTTGCATGTATTGTCTCTATGGCTTGGGTTGAATATGCACTACAAATGTTAGACTTTGTAATAGATGGTTTGCAACTTATTTATAGTACATTTTCAACAGCTACATTTGTCCAAATTGATTACTAGCAGTTGGGTTTAGAATTTCCAATGTGTAAAGTGTACAATGAATGATACAGTGCTTGCTGGTAGAGGGAACGAAGGTCTCAAATTTGATGTTTCAAGGATTTTCAGTTAGTTTGGCGCCACAAACAGGTCACTAAAGGGTAGTTTGGTCATTAAATGTTGCCAAATTCCATTTTATAATGAGCTGGGGGTAAACATGTCCATTCATAGGGTCTGGCACCTACAAGGGGGTGTCACTGCAATGCTTTTTAAAACTCAGGGGTGTTAGTGTCAAATTATGCGTTGACCATCATATTAGTGACATTGACCTAAACTTTAGGGGGTGCTAGTGCAATTTACCCATTAATTATATATGTATGCTTGTCTCATATATTTAAGTGATTGTCACCATCAGTTGACATACAAATAAGGGCGGAGTGAAAATTTTATTTCAGGAGGGACACAATGTATTTTATGAAAATGAAGGACATCAACGGAAAAGGAGAGGACATCAAAAAAGAATATATGAGTAAATACAAAATCTTCAGAGCAAAATGTAAGAGAAGAAAAAAAAAATCACACCGAAATAATTATGTTTTAAAGATTAAAAATTATTCATAACCTAGCTAGCAATACTTATTTAAATTAGAACATATAATTATCTAAATATTAGGTATGACGGAATAATGGTTGAATTATGAGTAATTTCAAAACGGAATAAAAATGATTTAAACATTCTATAGACTATATATTCTCTATAAAATAAGATAAAAATAAAAATAATTGTGATTTATGTTAAAAGAAAGTAAGAAGTGTTTTCATATTTTATAAAAATTAAACGTTGAGTTGTGAATTAGTGACAAATAATCAGTTATCAAGAAAAAATATATATATATATAAATCCACCATTTGTTATTGCTAGAACAGTATCACTGATCCAATTGGAGAAAGACATCATGTGATGTGACCCATCCCTTGACTTAATGCATAATATTAGTGGGTGAAAAAATTATTTAAAGGGTAAATAGCAGTAAATCACCTCAACTATACTCTCTCTCAACTAACAAATGGTCTCTGAAAATCAGATATTATTGCAAACAAATTCATTCCGTCAAAGCTCCGTTAACGAAAATAGTGAATTACCTTCTTGCCCCGAATTGAATTAAATCCTCCTTTGATGACATGGCATGAATTAATTATTTTAAATGAAACATAATATTTTGTAATACTAAAAAAAGACATGAGAAAAACCAAATGAAATAAAAAAGTGATAAGGCCAAACTAAACTCCATGTGAGATAAATATATATATATATATGTCATTTGAATATGGATGGGTAATCATCTTTTTGGTTATGTATATGTATTTTATGACTTTTTTTTTGTAGTATTAATTTCTCAATTGTATAACAATGTCCATATATTGTATATGAATGAGAAATAAAAGAACAAATTAAAAAATAAAGAAATAGATAGAGTAGACAAAAATTGATGATGAATTTTGTTTTTATTTTGGTTTTTTGTTAACTGGAAAAAAAAAAAAAAAAAAAAAGAAGAATTATGAAAAAGGACATGTTAACATGGAGGGTGGCGTTTTTGTTGGAATTACAGATAGGGAAAGTGTGGACCGACGACCCACACGCATTACATAGGCACAGATGTCTGCAGGCAACACCAACACACATGATTCCTCCTTCTCGCACCTCCTGCACCACCACCACCCCCCATTCCCGCCAAAAATCTCTCCCTTATCCTTCACCCCTTCCCTCTCTCCCCCTCTCCCTGCTAACGTGCACCTCCCCCCTTTCTCCCCCTCACCACCTCCATGATGATTTCCGTCATAGCACGATTGAGCAACGTCTGCCAGAGCCTCGTCGGAAACTCCGTTGCAGCCGGCGTCGACATGAGCCAGCAGTTGCTCGAGGTTGCTCCGGAGGACATTGGCGGTGGCTTCGTTGGACTGCAAACCCTAATTTGGGAGAGAGAAGTGAATTGGGGTTTTTATAAGCAATTCATGTTCCAATGGTTACAAGGGCAAAAAGGTCAGATTTTTGGTCACGTGATTTCCAGCCTTCATCTTAACGGTAGGCAACTAACGGCAAGGACTAGATTGTAAAAAATGGGATAGTTCAGGGAGTTAAATGTTAAAAACAATAGTTAGGGGGGTTTCTTAGGAGAGAGAGTATAGTTCAGGGGGATTTAATATTATTTACCCTTACTTAAATTAGACCTCCAAATTATCAAACTTCCCCAACCATTAATAACTAAATGATGCAACAAGAAAGTGATGGGTGGATCTTTAGAAATTGATTCTTGGGAGGTAACATGTGATGTCCAAACAAAAGGGTAGGTTTTAGATGCAAATTAATATTACAAAATAACTTTTGCTATCAACAATAATAATTGCCTATTTAAAATGAACTCAATTTTTCATTCAACATTAATTCAATCAATCTCATGGCTCTTAGTTCCCCATTATCTTCTCAAGGACCTGTCCAAACTGAGAGTCTTTTTGATGGTGAGCTGCCGAGTGATTTCGAATTCAAAAGAGGCGCGAAATACCTTATTGATACGGTGCCTAATTTGCGGACACTGCCTTTAGAATATGTTATGCCATTGACCAGAAATTCATTATTAGCAAGCTATGCTTCAATTCCGATCATCGATATAAGTGGTTTTGATGGACCACCCGACTCTCGAAAGCTCACCACTCAGGCCATCGATTCCGCATGTGCCGAGTGGGGAATCTTCAGGGTAAGTTTTTATTTTTATTTTTTTTCCCATCGACACCTATGTCACACCATAGATCACCCTGTGAAAAAGAAATTTATTATTGTATTAATTTATGTGACATTGATTGCGAACAATATGAATTTTCTTAATCATCGGAACAAGAGATCATTACTTTGTATATTATTATTGTTTAATTATTAATTTGTTTTATCTATGTACCACGGGATTAAAATTTTAACAGGTTGTGAACCACGGGATGAAGATTTCCCTAATGGAGGAAATGTTGGAAGCCACACAAGGATTTTTCAATCTCCCATGGGAAGAGAAGATGAAATATGACTCGGGTGATCCCATTACTCCATTTGTCAAATTTGGAACAAGCCTACCCTCGAAGCAGTGGTTCGACTATTTAAGGCATCAGAACCATAGCTCTCAACATTGGCCCAACAATCCCCCTAACTACAGGTATATATAAATATACACTTGTGATATATATATAGAAAAAATTCATACTCACTTGTCAGGTGACAGGTGACGGTTAAATATAACATTTGAAGTTTAAATATTAATTTTTTTTATTTATGTCAATCATATTTCGTGACATATCTAGAAAACTATTAGAAAACTATGTTAGTGGAGGCATAAGGGTATATTTTAAAAAAAAGCATAAAAACTATGTTAGTGGAGGCATAAGGGTATATTTAAAAAAAAAGCATAAAATATAAGAAGGAAAAAATTCAGTGGGCTGCGGGTCAATGCCGGCACTAGGCTCCTCATAGCTAGCAGGTCGGTTCCTGATCGCATCTAAGGGTCATTGTAATAGGTAAGTATAAATTTCTTACTCAGCTATTACAGTGATTAAGAAATCATTTTTCGTATAATTTCGTATAAGGGTGAATGAATCATTTTTCAAGCTTTAATTCATTTTCATTTTGCTAATTAAATGAATCAAAATCTGTTAAAGGAATGTGGCAAAGGAGTATTTAGAGGAGGTTTGGCAGTTGTCAATGAAGATAGGAAGTGCAATATCTGAAGGATTAGGGCTTGAAAGTGATTACATAGAGACTTTCCTTGGAGAAGGTTGGGAGATGTTTACTTCTAAGGATTATCCTCCATGTCCAGAGCCACACAGAATATTTGGGATGAAACCACATACAGATATTACTTTACTAACAGTGATATTCCAAAATGATATTGATGGCTTCCAAGTTGAACATGAAGGAGATTGGGTTGCTGTTGAACATGTCCCGGGGACTTTTGTCTTCATTGTGGGAGATTCCATGGAGGTTAGTCTGTTATGTAACCCTAACTTAAACGAATATATATATATATATATATATATATATGTGCATACATATAAATCATATTAATTGCATAGCGAGTCCCCTAAGTGAACGTAATAGTTGGTCACACTAGCTATCAATTAATGATTTGAGCAATAATGAACGTAATAGTTGGTCACACTTGCTATCAAAAAATGATTTGAGCAATAATCAAGATTTTCTTATAAACACGTGACGTGGCTCTACAAATAATTTACATGTTTTTCATTGTTTTTATGATTTTAACTTTTTAAAATAGAAAATCCAAGTCAAATGTATAAAAATATTTTAAATATCTTAGGACACGTGTGAATACTCTATTGAAAGAAATTCTCTCTTACATGGTTGGAGGCAATACAAAGAGAGTTTTAAATGTCCTTTTCGCCCTCTTCAATGCATTTTTGGCTCAAAAAGCCTTACTTTAATTTGCACCTCTCTTCTTTTCTTATATTTTTCATTATTTTAAGTTTGATTTGAATTTGACAAAGCTTGTAAAATTTACGCGTCCTTATAATTCACTCAAAATAATTATTGTCTAAAACATGCCAAAAATAAACAATACTAACAAATGTTCTTACAGATTTTATTACAATTAATGTATTGATTTCCTGAAAAAAGTTACATGATAATAGAGTAAGTATTTTGTGTTCCACTGATCTTAACCAATCTTGAAGTACTCCTATATAAACCCATTAAACAATTAATCATGGTGGAAGGAGAAAATTTTCTACTCTTCTCACAATTGTCTATCATCTTCAACCATTGCTAATAACTTTTGGTATCGTGTTAGGGATTTAGTATTAGACTATTAGGCCATGTTTGGTAATCGGTCTAGTCTTGTTTGAGTTTTTAGAGATTAGACTATATTTGTGTTGACATGGTTTCACTTTTTAGACGCAAACCAAATGAAACCAAATTGTGTGTTTTTGGACCCAATAAATTGATGTGTTTGCACGCACCTAGGGTCACTGTAGCACTAACCTTTCGATCATTTTTGTGACATTAATTAGATTTTGAGCAATGGAAGGTACAAAACTTTGAAGCATAGATGTGTGACAAATGCGGAAAGGAGGAGGATATCAGTATTGGTGGGCATTGGGCCTGAGATGACGACAGCAGTTGCACCGGCAAGTCCACTGGTCGATGAGAAGAGTGAGATCAAATACCGACATGTCACATACAAAGACTACACTGAACTCAAAATAAAAGGCGCCATTAATGCAGAAACAAGCCCATTGCAATTCATAATCGTTGATGACGCAACAAATGGAGCTTCCTCTGTTCCACTGCCTAAAGTATAAGAGAACTCCTAATATATATTTCAATTTGTTATATATGTATAATGTGTAAGTTGTTGTGGTGATTTGAATTCAAGATTTATAAGCTTTGTATGGGCTCATATGTATAAGCTTGCTTTCCAAAGTGGTAACAATTGCCCTTCTTTTGTGTTTTAATTTATTTTGCTTTTGGTGTTGTTTTTGACGGCAATTGTAATAGTAAATTACTACAAAACACACGAATTCATATATACCATTAAAAATAATTATGAATATAAAGATCAATTTAGTAAATATTTTTATATTTAATTAGGATTTAACATAAATTATTTTAGTAATTTCAATGAAATAATTAAAGGCGGGTTTAGTAATCATAGTTGTCAGAATCTCGATCTTAAGTCGTACAATCTTACGATTCTACGATTTTATTACGATTTTACGATTTGACTCACATATGTTTTTTTAAAAAAAATGGTGCTGAAATAATGGTTTGAGGGTTAGTTCCCCATATAAAAGACCCAAAACATTAATGATTTGGCCCAATATCCTAATATATGACCCAAACTTTTAATAAAATAATTGAAGGCTCAAAATCTTAATATTTTTGTTGTATTATAAATATATTATCGTTAAGAAATTAAACAAAAATATTTATTAATAATTACACAGAATTTTACGAATCTACGGACCCCCAATGATCCTATCGAGACTTCCAATTTTAACAACCTTGTTAGTAATTCAATCACTTGTACAATTGAACAAATATGTAGATTTATTAAAGTTTACCTTTCAAAAAATATAGATATATTTATTGTTAATGTATAAATCAATAATAATTAAAAAAAAGTATAGGAGAGAAAAGTATAAAACATAATTAGAAGGTGAAAAAAAAATTCTATTTTATATTTTTCAAAAACAATAAAATAAATAACTTTACTAATGTGATAAGGATTTATACATCCTTACTCTCACTGAAAATTTACATGTCCAGTCCAGTCAGCAAGTGAATACATACATGCTCGGACTTTGCTTCGTTAAATAATCTTTATAGTACTACTTGCTTATAAGCCACTAATACTTCTATTACTACCCAAGAAAGTAGTATAAACTACTCTCCGATGGTTGAGGGCTTCTTTTAGTAACTTGTATCCATTTAATAGAATTCGTTACTAATTAAATTAGGGTTAATTTCATTTATACCCATAAAGTATGTTTTTATTTCAATCAGACCCCTCCACATTTGAGTATCTTCATTTATACCCCTATCAAGTTTTGGTGGTCTACGAAATGTCGAAATTACCCTCAAACCAAACACTAACAAACGGAAGACCACAAACCACTACCAATCCGTAGCACCAAGCATCTCCTCCTCCACCGATCTGTACCTTCACACAACCAGCGAGCCGCCCCCACCCCGCTTCACCGTAGACCGCCTCCGCGCGAACTAACAGACCACCACCGGGAAGCCGTGGGTCCGGCTCGACGCGAGCCGGCCGTGCCCGTTGGACGCACTTTGGGCTCCTTATGATTTACTCAAACCCCCTTATTCTTTTTATTCTTGAAGGACAAGTTCAATTAGTCTTTATTTCTTGATCTGGAGAAATAAAAATTAATGTTATATTTGTACCGAATCAGAAATATCAAATTTTTTTTTTTTAATTCGATTTTAGGACGTTGACTCGGTGTTTTCGAATATGGTATGTGTATAGAGGGGTATATGGTGACGGTGGTGGTCGCGGCGGCGCTGAGCTTCTTTCTTGGCTGCTTTTTTATACGCAGAAGAGAAGAAAAGGAGATCTTACTTTGGTAGGGGCTTGAAACTTTCTGAGGTTAAGAATTGCAGTGTGCATACAATTCTTTGTAGTTGTCATCTGCCTCTTAGGAATGATATGTTGCACTAGTTATTTATGAGGACAAAATTAGTCTTTCCCCTTGCAAAGGAAATGAAAATTTTATGGGATTGTTAGGGGTAATAGAGTATTTTAACTGTGGTTAATCCAATCTATTCAATAACGGTAATATATTTATTACTAGTAGAGCTGCTGAATTTGTTGGGTGATTTAGGATAAGGCTCATTTATCTTTATTAGGGTTATGGTTTTTCATAGTTATCACACTTTAATTATATAATATAAGCTTGGATTTAATTTCTCTATTGATTCTAAAAAAGAGAGGATTTTTACTGTGTAGTTTTTGTTTTGACCTCTCCATAATTGGGATGATTATATGAATATTGTATTAATATATAAATGAGGGGTCAAATTGATAATAAATTAAATGATAAAATTATTGGAGGAGTCAAATTGATAAAATTTTATATCATTGTTTCCAAACACTATTAAGTTACCACATTGAGGGTATTTTAGGTATTTGAAAAAAAAAACAGGATGATGTCATCTTAGGGGGTGTAGATGATGTCTCTTTCAAACCTTAGGGGGTGTAGATGATGTCTCTTTCAAATCTCAAGGGGTGTAAATAAAAATACTTAAATGTTAAAAAAATTGATTAAAATAAAAGTATACCTCATCATGGGATGCAAATGAAATTAACCCATTAAATTACCAAAAACCCTAGTAGAACTTTCTAAACTTATCATACTCTCTACAATTCTTTACCCAAATTACAAGAGTCTAGACATAAATCTCTACGACGGATCAAGTAAATGTTAGAAAAAAGGATAATTTTCAATAATAGTAGTTTATAAATTTCTCGAGCCAAAATTAATATTTTACTCATAATTTTTGTTTTAAAAAATGTAATAGAATTATATATAAAATTAAGTTCCTATGGGGCAACTGTCTCATACCCACTACATTGTGACTCCGCACAGGTTGAGGAGCCAGCATGACATTAATCATCTCTTATGAAGTACGAATACTCCGTCTAGGGTTGTCGTACCCGTGTTAATGTTGGACACGCGAACATGCTAAAAATATGTGTCCAACACACTAAATACATGTCCTGTAATTTTTTTTAAGTAAACGTGCGAGGAACATGCGTTGAACAAGCCGTGGATTGGTTAATTCCATGAAAGATAAATGACTTTTGGAAACGGTAATTTAGTGGATCACTTATGTTACTTCAACACCCCCATCCCTAATCTAATCTTTAACTTTAAAGATATTTGGACATCCTTATTCCTTCTCATATTGTGAGAGAACTAAAACACCTATTAATTTATCCACTCTTTGAAGATGAACAAGATAATACCAATAAGAGCCAAAAATTTGGTATTTATACATCCAATCTTTATCTTTTATCAAGAAAATGTCCACAATATAACGAGGGAGAGATTAAGGCCCTGTTTGGTTTTTGTTTGTGTTTGTTGCTGTGGAATTTAGAAAAACACAATTATTGTTTGTGTTTGTGGAGTGCTGGAGTTAAAAACAGAAGTATGTTTGGTATTAATGTTTTTACTATAAATGTATATGTGTTATTTTGGGGCAAAAGGAAGTGGTCGTGGTCGTGGTCAGAGGCGGCGACAATGATGGTTGATCGGAGGCGGCGGCGATGGTGGTCGGAGGTGGCTGTGGCGGCGGCGGTCGTAGTATAAATATATACATATATATTTTGAGTGAATTGTAAAAGGCAAAAAAAAAAAAAAAAAAAACACACTTTTTTTTTTGTTTGCAAAAGGGGATAAAAAAAATACAAACATTTTTTACTATTCAAAACAAAACACGAGAGCCAAACATGTTTTTGTTTGGAAAACAACTACAGTAGCAAATAAAAAACAAAAAACATCAAACAAAAATAAAAACCAAACATGGCCTAAGATGTGGGATGTATTTAATTTCTTGGATAATAGTGGAATAAAATATTTTGAATATGTTAAACATTTCATTTAACCTTAAGGCTTCAAATGATTTTTTTTTCTTCTCTAGTGTTAAACTATTCTATTTTTATAGATTTGATGTTGTACAAGATAGATAGTCATTTAATTGAAACTTATATTTAATTTTCTTGCTCATTTTATTCAAATATTTTTTTACTCGTGTCCCCTAATGATTAATGTGAGACTTAAATTTTAGATGCATTTTTTTCATTTACTTTTAAATATTGAATAAAAATCAATCAATGTAGAATCTATATTAAATCTTATGATGATTTGAAAAAATATACTATTATTTTCACCTCCGCTCCCTCTACAAGAAAAAAATTCTTCACCGCCCCTACTCAAATAATTTTCTACATTCGTCAGTTGATGTAGATGTTTATTAGTCCGGAGAATGTAGGAGAGAAATTAGATTGAGACGATCATTGACGTTTTTTCTTTATTTAACTTTTATAATTCGGTGCACCATTGTATCTGTTATTCGCTCCCATTGAATATTTTTTTTACCTTAGTTACCCCAGGATTTTACATAATTTATGACTCAACCCCACTGAATTTTTACTCTTTTACTTTGGGTCCGTTTGGATATGGAGAAAACAGTTTTTATTTTTTTACTGTTCACCAGACTAAAAAAAAAAAACACGTTTGGCAAACGCGTTTACTGTTCACTTTTTTTTTTCCCAAGAAAACTGTTTTATGTGAATAGTGTGTAAAAGTAGTGAAAACACCAAATACAACTTTTAGTTATTTTTTAAATTTTTTCACAAACCACCACCACCGGCCCCCACCACCTCCGGTCGCCGCTGGCCACCACCGTCGCCCATCAATATTATTTTATTTTTCAATACAAATTTTCATCCAAACATTTTTTTGTTTTTAGTTTTTTACTGAAAAAAAATAAAAACAAATACAAAAACAATTTTTATAATTAAAGACAAAAAACAAATATAAAAAACAGACTTTCCAAACCTACCTTTACCTACAAAAAAAAAAAAAGCTATTTCCCTTATATAAATAGCTTTAAAACAAAACAGATAAGCAACAAAGTAAACAAAGCTACATATGAAAAAGTGGAAAACATGCCACCGAGATAGCCGTAGAATAAATTGTTGTATTTAGAAAAGGGAAATAATTAACACGTACAATAGATTGAGACGTTACTAGACTTATCATTAATTTTTTTAAACCCAATGTCAAATGTTCGCGACCCCAACTGGCCCCCACACCAGATTACAAGGGATTTATTTTGGTCAAACCCACAATAAAAATCAAACAATGACAGCTTTAAACAGTGATGCTATATATAAAAATCATTTTCGATTATCTTTTGTTCACTACCCCATCCATTCATTTTCATTGACAAAATTAAATTCTCAGAGAGAAATGGTGAACATATTTTTAGCACTAAAGCCATTGATACATATATCGATGAAATTAGTCGGAATGAAAACGAAGACACTAGAGATCAACTCGGGCACAATCATGAACTTCTGGGTTCCGATCAAACCCGAAAACAAGCCCGTTGTGGTTCTTGTTCACGGGTTTGCTTGTGATGGCATTTTAACATGGTTATTCCAAGTGCTAGCCCTAGCTAACAAGTATGCAGTCTACGTGCCTGACCTAATCTTCTTCGGCGGATCAACCACCGTCAGAAGTGACCGGTCAGCGGCTTTTCAGGCCGAGTGTTTGGCCAAAGGGTTGACCAAGTTGGGTGTGGAGAGGTGTACACTGGTTGGGTTTAGCTATGGTGGGATGGTTGGGTTCAAGATGGCTAAGTTGTACCCGGACTTGGTTGAGTCAATGGTGGTTTCTGACACTGTGGTGGAGTTGACTCGGTCCATTAGCGATGCGTCGCTGGAGAAGATTGGGTTCCGCCGGTGGTCGGACTATTTGATGCCGGAGACCAGTGAGGGTGTTAAAGTTCTCCTCTCGGTTGGTACTCACAAATTGCCATGGCTACCCGATTTCGTTTATAGACATTTTCTAGAGGTAATTTCTCTCTTGCATTATCGTAATTCTATAAATATATATATACATGAGATTGGATCACAAACTAAGAAATGTGACTTGTCTAAAAGCTGAAAATTATAAAATAATATATAAAAAAATTACTTGATTGAGTTTTCTGAAACAATTTCGAACAAGCGGACTAAGATTTATTATTATTTTATTTTCACTATGAACCTCATCCATTAATTGAATTCTACTTTCCATGTGAGTGGAGTTTATACTTGCAAAATAAACAATCTCATAATTTTATATTTAGTTTATACATACTTTAGCACGTGTCTGTTATTTATGGAATTATATATTCACTCATGTCATTCCCTAAGACAATTAATTCACAAGCATCGAAATATAGAAATTAAAATATAAGTATCTTTTTAGCTAATGTAATTGATTTGTGTAAACTTTTCAGCATTTGGTGAATATTTTTAACTACCTTTGTTATTTAGGTTTACGAGTCCTCAAATATAAGAAAAATAAAAAGGGAAAATTTTAAAAATGACAACTTTTGGAGCCTATATTTAAAAAATGACAACATTAAAAAAATAATTTTAAAAAAAAGTCAATTTTCAAAAATAATTACAAAAAAGATAATTTTTAGTAAAATCATTAAAAATTTGACAAGTTTGGATATTTGCAGGACTAAAATACCCTCAACTAATTTGTAATTATTTTTACTTATTTACCCTTTACTTGTTCAATTTTTATAATGACAATTATATCCCTCAACAAGAAAATGTCCATAGTACACTTAAATCACATATTTCTTCTTGCCTTAGAATTTTCACTCTTCACTCGTTCTAATTAGTTCACACCTTTATGCCTGAGAATTGCTCCTTAACCACTGAAATCAGGGCAGACGTCGGTATTCCGTATTGATCCATGCGAGTGAGAAAGAGATTGAAATATTTTGCATAGTTGATGATGAAAATCATTTAGGTGAGTCGATAATATACATGTATATATATACATATATATACAAAAATGTAAATATATATATATGTGTGTGTGTTTATATATCATCGACTCACCTTAATGATGATTTGGTGACAATTTGATATGTAATTTATATTATTTTGTTGAGATACATGTGTAGTTAAATGTTATTCAAGACACTTTTTATGATATTTATGGATTCTTTAGAATTTGATGAGTGCTCAATCTCGATAGATTTTTGGTAAAACAAATTATATAGCACTAAGAGTAACAAAGTTACATATATTGCGTCAAAAATTTTACGCAATGAAATATAAGTTTTACTCAATGAAATAAAAGTTTTACATGACTTTCTGAAAGCATGTATTTTATGAAAATCGACAAGTGCTTACTCACGATAAATTTTAGGTGAAACAAAATAATTTATATATAGAATAAAAAAGTTTCATATCTTGCGTCAAAATTTTTACCTAATGAAATATAAGTTTTACAGTAAGAATTAGAAGTTGTACTCAATGAAACAAAATGTTTAAATGAAATTCTAAAAATGTGTATTTTCTGTAAATTGAGAAATGTTCATACTTTGCGCTTTTTAACTAAAACAAAATATTTTACCTATTGTGTCAAAAAAATTTAAAGACTGCGTTAACAGTTTTATCTTATGAAATAAAAGTTTTACAATAACATTCTTGAATTTTTTTTTACATAAATGATGATTGTGAGAAGGGGGTTGTTTGAGATGAAAGGGTAGTTAAGTCGGTTCAGAAAATATGATTTATTAGAGTTTTGTTTAGTAAAATACAAGATAAAGATATTAAGGGAAATGATTGCAAGTGGGTTAAGGGCATTATAAACTAAAATTGTGTTTTTTTTTTTTTTTATAATTATTTTTAAAAATTAACCTTTTTCTTAAATTACTTTTTGAATATTGTCGATTTTTTAAAATAGGCTCGAAAAATTATCTTTTTTTTTTTAATTTTCCGAAATAAATACAACCCGTGTCAAGAATAATCTATTACTAAACGTGCTCCCCACTCAACCTCCTTCACACACACATGTATATTTTAAAGCCTACTTTTTTATATAAATATATATATATATATATATATATGACATGTATGTATATGTAATTATGTATGTATGACTAACTGACTTACCATTCTTACGTAGAAGATCCAAGTCGTGGGTGGGTAACAATCACAACTCAATTTGACATTCCTAAAGCCTACTTTTTTTCTTTCTTTCTTTTCTTTTTTCGTATGAGTGTGCGTAATAATGACATTTCAATTTGCCATTGGTAAAGCCTACTTTTCTTATGCGGTTACGACTAGAAATGCTTTGGAGTGCATTCTCAATTGTGGTCATGTGACAGATAAGGAGATTTATTTTTATAAGAAGATTATTTTCTAATTTCAGGTCGTGCAAATATATTTATAATTTTTATGGTTTTAGTGAGGGTATAAGTATAATTTTAAAAATATATATAAAAAAAATGAACATCCACCTCCACTGATTCCTTAAATGCTCCGTGCATGGTCATGTATGACTTGTTTAAGAGATCGAATATGTTAAACGTTTTACGATCCAATAGTTTGTTTGATTTGTCACATAAAACGTCTTACGTGTTTAGGAAAAAGAAAAAAAAAAGAAAGAAAACTATACAAAAAGGTGTATGAAAAGTTTGATTGAGTTTATCAACTGAGAACTAATAAGTCTATGTTTGAACAACTTTAAGACTAGGTTTTTTGAAAGTTGAGGCAATTCAATCGACTTGTGTATTGATTGGCAGGTCATGTTTAGTAACAGAAAAGAGAGAGCTGAACTTCTGGACGCTTTGGTCGTGGATGACCACAAGGACTCAACCTTACCTCTCCAATATTCCCAGGTTCGAAATGTTATATAAATATATATATATACACACACACATGTTGAGAAAAAGTTTAGGGTAAAGGGCATAAAACACCCTAATAATTTGGCAAATGGACACTAAACCCCCGACATGTTCACACATATCCTTATAATTTCATAAGGTCGTTAAAAAATATGTGAATTTACTTTGTTACTCCGCTATATTTTACATTAAAATAAAATAATAAAAGGTTAATTTTAATAAATCCCCCACTAATATTGAAATTAATCAACTAATTCCACCCTCGCATTTCATCAAATATATATATATATATATATATATTTCGAAAAAAATATATAAAATTTGAAAATATATATATATTTCAAAAAATATAAATGAATTTTGAAAACAATATATAAATTTTGAAATATATATATAATTCGAAAAATATATACAAAATTCAAAAAATATATATAAATTTTGAAACAAATTTATAAATTTTGAAAGAAATATATAAATTTCGAAAAATATATATAAAATTCAAAAACAATATATAAATTTTGAAAACAAAATATAAAATTCGAAAAACAATATATAAATTTTGAAAAAAAATATAAAATTTGAAACAAATATATAAAATTCAAAAACAATATATAAATTTCGAAAATAATATATAAATTTTGAATATATATATTTACATTTCAAAAAATATATATAAATTTCTGAGAAAATTCAATATATAAAATTTGAAAAAAATATACATATGTCGAAAAAAATATATATATTTCAAAAAATATATATAAAATTGGGAAAAAAATATAAATTTCGAAAATAATATATAACTTTTGAAAAAATATATATAATTCAATATATATAAAAATTTCGATGAAAATATAGTTTTTGAAATATATATAAATTTCGAAAAACAACCTAGTCCTATATATATATTTTTTGAAATTTTTGTTTTTCAAAATTTATATATATTTTTAAAATAAATATATATTTTCAAAATTTATATACTATTTTTGAAATTTATATATATTTTTGAAATTTTATTTTTTTTCAAAATTTATACATTGTTTTCGAAATATATATATTTTTCAAAATATATATATTTGAAATATATATATATTTCGAATTTAATAAGTTTTTTTCAAAATTTATATATATATTTTGAAATTGATATATTGTTTTCGAATTTTATATATTGTTTTTGAATTTTATGTATTTTTTTTCAAATTTTATATATTTGTTTTCAAATTATATATATATATATATATTGAATTTTATATATTTATTTCGATATATATATATATAAATTTTTTCATGAAATGCGAGAGAGAGGTGATGCAGAGATGTGAAGAAGAGAGAGAGAGAGAAACTAGGGTAAACATAGCATATATATTGTCCCTATATCATGAAAATACATTAAGGGGCAAAAAGTCTTTCTACTCTTTTAAAAGGAGTAATAATGACATTTCAGAGGTCATGTGATGTGCACATGACTAACTAACGTCCATTTCTAACGGAGAACTGACGGCATGAGGTATTTGACCCACTTTCAAATCCTTTGAGGACTTTTTTGCCCAAAATAAAAGTTAGGAATATTTAGTGCCCATTTACCAAACTATAGGAATGTTTTATGCCCTTTACCCAAAAGTTTAACACCAATGTCTTATGTTTGTCGTACGTCATTTTTACTTTAATTTATCTAGAGTGTTTCCCTTCATTGGCTTCCCTCTTGGTCCCTTCATTGGCTTCCCTCTTGGCTTTTTTTTTTTTTTTGGTAAATTTCCATCTTGGCTTTTTCACAGTTGTGATAAAAGAATCTTCACTAATTATATTTAGGTAAGAAACTCCTTACAATATTTATAATTAATCAATGTAGTAAAATATTTTTTAGTCAGTGGTGTAAAAATCGTTATTGAAAAAAAAAATACAGAATGAAAAATTGCAAAATATCGAAGTTTTTTGGAACTTTTTGTTATATGTAAGGGTTATGCTTAAGGGAAACCATGTTTTAACAGCTTACAACAATTTATATGTATACAGTCCTCAATTACAGTACTGGAAATTTTCACAAGTAGTTCTATCGCTTTATTGACATTAGGAGTTAGGGCACGAGTACAATAATAGAGACCACAGAACCAATGCACTTGGCAGCATTTATATCTCATTTAGGGCTCTAACCTACCATAGGGACATTGTCCTCCACCCAAGTCACCTTACTTGACTCCATTATACTGTTTTGTCCTTGCATTTCAGGAAAATTATACATGGGTTACTCCATAGTACATGACATGATGTGTAGCCATTTTTAACAACAGGAGTTACATCATAGTTTTAGCTAAGTAAGGAGGGTGATATTAGATCCAATTCCTATATTTTCTAGAGAAGTACTCTTTCCATACCCTTTTTTTACTGTCTTTATCAGGCAAACATGTTTCCCGGCGTGGTATTGGTTTCGGTCACAATAACAGTGTATCGGACTTGGACATTATAGGATGGATGAGTATGGTTACTGCATAATGGTATCGTCATCTTCCAAAAATATTACTAGCCGAATGATACACAACGTATCGGACGATACAACGAACCATGCCCAAAACACAAACTCTAATTATTGCTGTGAAATTACGTTTCACACCCCCTCATTCTGACATGATCTCAACCTTTCCCGTGAACTTAAAATAGGTCAAAGCTATATTTTATAATATAATTGGTTGATGACACTGATGAGGTGATATCCAGGGGAGTGATTCTATTACTAAGGGTGCGTTTGGAAACTAGTGTTTTCGTTTTCGTTTTTTATCTTTTGACAACAAAAAAATTTCTTGTTCTTGTCCTAAGGGTGATCCGGAAACAAAAACATGTTTGGTTGGAAATTTTGTCTAAAAATTTTCAGGAACAAAAAAAATAAATAAATAAATTTTGAAGGTTAGGGTTTGGAGGTTGAAGATGAAGGTTAGGGAATCTGCAATAAATAATTTTTTTTTTGTTGAGAACAAACAGTGCCGAAAACCAAAAAAACACCATTTTGGTGTTCTCAAATTTTGAACTATGGGTGAGAAAACGTTTTTTTACTGTTCACGAAAACAAAAACCATCAAAGGTTCCCAAACGCGTTTTTGTTCCCGTGAACAGGGAAAAAAACAAGAACAAAAACGAAAATACCCCTATCCAAACGCACCCTAAGGATTTATTGAAAGGCTTATTTTTCTTACATTTGATTTGGAGGTGAAGGCAATGGACAATTCTAGTTGAGTAGTTCTTCAATCATTTGCATTGCAATCTTGATTTCTTCATCAATCTGATCACCAGCTTCAATATATATATATATATTTCAATATATTTATATATATATTGGAGAAAATTCAATATATAAAATTCGAAAAAAATATACAGATGTCGAAAAAAATATATATTTCAAAATATATATATAAAATTGGAAATATATATATATATATAAATTTCGAAAATAATATATAACTTTTGAATATATATATATAATTCAAAAAATATATATATATATAAATTTTGATGAAAATATATTTTTTGAAATATATAAAAATTTCAAAAAACAACCTAGTCCTATATATATATTTTTTGAAATTTTTATTTTTTTCAAAATTTATATATATTTTTAAAATATATATTTTTTTCAAAATTTATATACTGTTTTTGAAATTTATATATTTTTTCAAAATTTATATACTGTTTTTGAAATTTATATATTGTTTTCGAAATATATACATTTCAAAATATATATATATATTTGAAATATATATATATTTTGAATTTAATAAGTTTTCTTCAAAATTTATATATTGTTTTCGAAATATATATATTTCAAAATTTATATATATATTTGAAATATATATATATATTTTTTGAATTTAATAAGTTTTCTTCAAAATTTATATATATTTTTTCTAATTATATATATATATATATATTGAATTTTATATATTTATTTTGAAATATATATATATAAAATTTCATGAAATGCGAGAGAGAGATGATGCAGAGATGTGAAGAAGCGAGAGAGAGAGAGAAAAACTAGGGCAAACATAACATATATATTGTCCCTATATCATGAAAATACAGTAAGGGGCAAAATGACTTTCTATTCTTTTAAAATGAGTAATAATGGCATTTCAGAGATTATGTGATGTGCACATGACCAACTAACGACCATTTCTAACGGAGAACTGACGACATGGGGTATTTAGCCCACTTTCAAATCCTTTGAGTACATTTTTGCCCAAAATAGAAGTTAGGGGTATTTAGCGCTCATTTATGAAACTATAAGGGTATTTTATGTCCTTTACCCAAAAATTTAACACCAATGTCCTATGTTTGTCGTATGTCATTTTTACTTTAATTTATCTAGAGTGTTTCCCTTCATTGGCATCTTCCCTCTTGGATTTTTTTTTTTTTTGGTAAATTTCCATCTTGGCTTTTTCACAGTTGTGTTAAAAGAATCTTCACTAATTATATTTAGGTAAAAAACTCCTTACAATATTTATAATTAATCAATTTGGTAAAATATTTTTTACTTAGTGGTGTAAAAATCGTTATTGAAAAATTACAAAATATCGAAGTTTTTTGGAACTTTTTGTTATATATAAGGGTTACTCCTTTGCTTAGGGGAAAAGTTGTCCCACATCGACTAAAAAGACTTGTGAAGTTGTCTCACATCGACAAATAGACTTGACCATCTCTATATCCTTTCCTATAAATATAGGAACCCTCCTATTGTATTCTTCGTACCAAAAGTGAGAGCCAGATAGAGAAAGAGAAGAGATACAAAGTAGTATTCTTCTAAGTGAGAGTTAGGAATAATATAGGGCTTATATTATTTTGGTGATACAAGCGTGAGTATACACTGTGTGTGTGTGTGTATGATCAGCGGATCATCCCCTTGTATTCCTTTATTTGATTATAGTGAAACGGTGTTCTCCGTGGAGTAGTCTGATTTGGTCGAACCACGTATATATCTTTGTGTCAATTGTGTTTTTTGTTTGTTTTATGATTTGCAGGTGTGCACGGCTTCGAACAAAGGGTGTGGAAACCCTAACAAGTGATCTTGGGCGGGTGTAAAAACCTTAACAAGTGGTATCAGAGCTCCAGGGGAGAAAATCCTAAAGCCGTACGTTTTGGTCCAGATTCGGACGAACAAGTTGCACGAAATCAGAAACTGACCACACCAGGAGCTTCATATCGACGAGACAAAGCCAGGACTATAAAGAACGTCGCGAAATGAGGTCCCATGCGCTGCCACGCACCGACTCAAGTTTTGACCAGATTTTTTGGCTCCAAAGCACAATAGTTTCGTTTCGGAACTATTTCGCGAAGCATCGTTGATCGAAACAAGGCGTATAATATATCAACGGAAAGCTCTTTCGAAGATGAATGTTTTGGATTAAAAATCAGCCCCATCCGAGTTGGCACGCACGGCTGGAAGAAGCTGACGGAAAAAGTTGAGGGGTGGCCGAAAAAGTCGCCAGAAAAACCAGTTCGGCAACCGGAATTTTGGGGAAGAAGAAGCTAACGTTAGCGCCACGTCAATGTGTCAATGCCACATCATCAGTCAAACTGCCACATCAGTAGTCAACGCCACATCAACAAAGTCAAACTGTCACGTAATCAGTTTTGTCCTTTTGTGCTGAAATTTGTTTTGGCCCGTTTGGAATGAACTTTAACCCATTTTTTGACGCGGTCAAAGGCGTTCTTAAGGTTTTGGATCGCTCCGGACACAACCGTGTGATCAATTTTGCATAATTCGACTCCGAACACCTCGAATAAGCTCAGTGGGAGCTATGGGAGAAGAAAAGACAATAATGATCGACAAGTTTGACGGTACAAACTTTGCCTATTGGAATATACAAATTGAGGACGTGTTATTCCAGAAGAATTTGTATTTACCATTAGAAGGGCAGAAGCCAGAATCGATGAAAGAAGATGATTGAACAATCCTAAATCAGAAGGTTCTTGGTACGATCAAACTAACGTTGTCAAAATCCATTACTTTCAACATCAAGAGTGATAAAACTACGAAGTCTCTCATGGATGCTCTTTCGAGCATGTACGAACAGCCGTCTGGAGCAAACATGGTACATCTCATCACTTGATTGGTGAATCTGAAGATGTTCGAGAATGAGAAGGTTAGTGAACACCTTAGTTCTCTTAATGAAATTGTTGAGTAGTTGGAATCAATTGATATGTCAATCACTGGCAAGATGAAAGTAGTTTTTCTTTTAAAAAAATTTCCAGAGAGTTGGAGTGCCACAAAGGCTGCAATCAGTAACTCTTCAGGGGTATAACCGTTACAGTATGATTTTGTGGTGAGTATGATACTCATAGAAGATATCAGAAGACAGACGTCAGACTCTTCTAACAGTGGCTCAACATTGAATATCGACACCAGATGCAGAGGTTCAAACAGAAGGAAAGGTAAAAGGAATAAACGTGGTCGTTCCAAGTCGAGACAAGGGTCTCGAAATTCCATTGAGTGTTGGAATTGTGGCAAACTTAGTCATTACAGAGACCAATGCAGATCCCCGCAGAGTGTAACGATTGACAAGATTGGAGTGAATTTTGTCTCAGAAGATGATGCATTGATATGCTCTTTGGAGAGCAAGACAAAGTTTTGGGTATTGGACTCTAGAGCATCATTCTATGTCACCTCAAGTCAAAAGCTCTTTGAGAGCTATGTACCGGGAAACCTTGGCAAGGTTCATCTAGGTAACGGTAAGCCCTGCAGTATTGTTGGTAAGGGTGAAGTACATATCAGACTCAACGGATCGATATGGAAGCTGAGGGATGTGAGACACATTCCAGACTTGAGGAAGAACCTGATCTCAGTAGGCCAGTTGGCAAGTGAAGGTTATGTGACCACTTTCAGTGAAGATAAGTGGAAGGTACGCTCTACACAACCATTATTTTTAGCATAGTGATTGCAATTGCAGAAGGCAATGAGGATCACAACTAGTGGCACCAGAGGCTAGGTCACATGAGTGAAAAGGAGCTTGCGATTATGCTCTCGAAGGGAAAACTACCAGTGAAATCGATTGAAGTCGACTTCTGCGAGTGTAAGTAGAAGAGGGTTAGTTTCAAGAGCAACAACAGAAGTCTCGCAGTGAAGAAGCTTGAGCTAGTTCACATGGGTGTCTAGGGGCCAACAACTGTCTCATCTCTTGGCGAAAAGTCTTACTTCATGACTTTCATTGATGACCATTCCAGGAGGATATGGGTTTACTTCTTCAAGCATAAATATGAAGTGTACGATGTGTTCAAGAAATGGAAAGCCATGGTAGAGAACGAGACAGGGTTGAAGGTAAAGAAACTGAGATCCGACTTTGGTGGAGAAAAGGAAGACTCCGAGTTCAAGAACTTTTGCTATGAGAACAATATCAGATTAGAGATGACTGTTTCAAGTACACTATAGCAGAATGGCATAGCAGAAAGTACAAACCGGAAAGTGACTGAGATAGCCAGAAGCATGCGTATTCAGGCAGGGTTGACAGAACAGTTCTGGGCGGAAGTAGTCAGTACAACAACGTATCTTATGAATCATGGTCCATCAGTTCCATTGGAGCAAAGAATACCGGAAGAGGTATGGAGCAGTAAGACACAGACTTATCCTGTGTATGTTGAGATAAAAGATGTTCTAGACAGTGAAAGTCCTCAGTTAGAAGAACATATTGTAGACGGCAATTCTCAACAGGTTGATACACTGCAGTCTCTGACTCTAAATTCTGTGTTTAAGAGGATTTCACGGCTGCGTGTGCTGAATCGGAGATACCTGAATTATTTGTTGCTCCCAGATAGAGATAAACCAGATTCTAATGATGAAATATGCAGTGCAACAGATGTGAAACAGTGAGAGCTTGCGATGGAAGATGAGATGAAGTCCCTTATCCTCATCAAGACATGGAAGTTAATCGAGTTGCCGGTAGGGAAGAAAGCTTTCAATCCTTCGGTTGTGAAACTGAATACCATTCATTCAAGCATTGTTGAAGTAGAAGGTTTGCATCTAGAGTTGTTAGATGACAAATCTACTTTCCTCCAAGGTGACCTAAAGGAGGATTTTTATATGCAGCAACCGGAAAGTCTCTCAGTGAAAGTGAGACAGAAGACAGACGTGACAAAGTTTGCAAGACGAAGTCAGAAGCGACAGTGGTTGCAAAACAGAGTGGCCAGAAGCAATGGAAGTCACAGGTTATGTAGAAGGCTAGATATTGCTCATGCAGTGGGAGCTATCAACATGGTTGTATTGACCAAAGTGGTAACAACAGAGGAACTAAAGTTGTGTGCAACTTCAGTGGGTTTTCAAGCTTGAAGACAAAAATGAGGGTACCGTATTGCACTGATCATTGATAGAGTTGATTGATAGTGACAAAGTCGTCAAGTGGGAGATTGTTATATATAAGGGTGACTCCTTTGCTTAAGGGAAAAGTTATCCCACATCAACTAAAATGACTTGTGAAGTTGTCCCACATCGACAAATAGACTTGACCACCTCTATATCCTTCCCTACAAATATAGGGACTCTCCTATTGTATTCTTTGTACCAAAAGTGAGAGCTAGATCAGGCCGACACCAGAGAGCCAGATTAGGTCGGTGCCAAAAGCCAGATTAGGCCGATACCGGTGTGAGTGAAACACCAGTACACAAGATAGAGAGAGAGAAGAGATACAGACTAGTATTCTTTTTGGTGAGAGTTAGGGAATAATATAAACTTATATTATTCCGGTGATACAGACGTGAGTATACACTGCGTGTGTGCATGTGTATGATCTGCGGATCATCCCCTTGTAATCCTCTCTCTAATTATAGTGAAACAGTGCTCTCCATGGACGTAGACTGATTTGGCCGAACCACGTATATATCTTTGTGTCAATTGTGTTGGTGTGTGTTTTGTGTGTGTTTTCTGATTTGTAAGTGTGCACGGCTTCGAACAGAGGGTGTGAAAACCCTAACAAGTGATCTTGGGCGGGTGTAAAAACCCTAATACTTTTCATATATCTGATATATATTTGTAATTAGGAATTAGTAATTACTCCCTCCATCCCAAATTATAGGTCCACTTTGGGGAATCCTATGACTTTTATTGTAGTGTTAGTGAATGAAATACCAACTTTATCCATGGTCCCACCATAGTAATGTGATGATTTATAGTGTATATGTTTTATAACTTTAATGGTTGAAGGTTAAATTGGTAAATTGACCAAATAAAGTGATTTGACTTTTCAAAAGTGGACACTTATTTTGGAACAAGGTAAAGAGAAAAAATGGACCTATAATTTAGGATGGAGGGAGTATTCAATATTATAATTCAGTTGGTGACTCTATTTAATCTGGCATATGAGCTTGAAAATGACAAACTCTTATTATATATATATATATATGTTTATACAAGTATATTGTTGCAGAGGATCCATCTCTTGTGGGGGGACGACGACAAGCTCTTCAACTTGGACCTTGCCTACAACATAAAAGAGTACGAATGTTAACTCTTCTTGCTTTCATTTTATTTTTCTGCTAATATGGGTGTAAGTTAACTTGCGCCAAAAAGAAAAGAAAAAAAATCACCACATTAATTATATGAAGATTTGTAAATAATTTTTCCGAATTCTATGCAGAGAACTGTGTTATCACATTTTGTTGTCAAATGTTCCTATAGTATGATTCTTTTTTCTTACATAACCATAATCTCCTTATTTTACTATTAAATTGTACTTCCAATTATTTTTGTCTTTATTAAAGTATAATACATTTTTCTTGTTAAAAAAATTAGGAAAAAAAATCGTAGTCATTGCTAGAATTTGAAAAGGCTTTGATGCCAATTATTAGGGTTTAATGATCTCTTGTGCATGTGGGGTTTCCCAAATGAGGATTTCTCCCTCATCTTATAATGTTCTCCTAGTGTTTAGTTTCTAATATATTATGCTAATTCTTCAAAATAAAATAAAAAAATATTAGGATTTATTCACCCTCCTGTTCGGTCACACACTCAATTGCACACACAATCACACACACATTACAAAACAAAAAAAATTCATACGTGGTTCGGCCAATTAAGTCTACGTCCACGAGCACACCAATCACTATCACTTAAATGGATTACAAGTTAATTGCACCAATAAAAACACTACTTTGTAATTTTCTCTTTCTGTAATTGAGAACTCTCTTCTTGTGCACCATGGCCACAACTTTTGCATCACACAAAGCTACACAATACTTCTTGAGAAGTCGCTTTTTATAGCCAAAGGGTCTTGCAATGAATGACCAAAATTTAATCTCACCAACCAAGATGAGTGATCAAGATTCACCCATATCTTTGACCAAAAGAGAAATAGTCAATATTGTAGTCTTCTGCCACAAGGAATAGCCAAAATTAGGCAAAAGAGCATAAACCTCCCATGCTTTCTAAGGGTTGCAAAATATCCCCCTATGCTTTTTTTGCCCTCATTTTACTACCATTACCTTTCTAAAACAAGCAAACTACCCCCTAAGCCTATATTAAATTTAGAAAATAAGATATAAAATTCAAAAAAATATATATCAAATTCGAAAAATATATATATAAAATTCGAAAAACACATAAAATTCGTAAAAAATATATAAAATTCGGCAAAAAATATAAATTTCAAAAAAATATATATTAAATTTCAAAAAATATTATAAAATTCGAAAATAAATATAAAATATGAAAAAAATATAAATTTTGAAAAAAAATATAAATTTCGAAAAACATATATAAATTTAAAATATGTATATAAAATTCGGAAAAAATATATATTTTGAAAAAACAAATATAAAATTAAAAAATATATATGTTTATGCCAAAATGTTGTTTTGGTGTAATGTAGTTTTGTTATATTGTACTTTAGTTACTTGTATTTTTTAAGGTTTTAGGCTAAATGAATGGAGCTTAATAATAAGGTTTTAGACTAAATAAATGGTGAAATGCCATGACCTTTTGTTAAAATATGTGTAGTTTGTTTTGTTATATGTTTATTTCAAAATTTATATATTTTTTTCAAATTTTATATTTATTTTCAAATTTTATAATGTTTTTCAAAATTTAATATATAGTTTTTCGGAATTTATATTTTTTGCCATATTATATATATATATTTTGAATTTTATATATTTTATACGAATTTTATATATATTTTTTAAATTTTATATGTTTTTTATAAAAAAATTATATATTTTTTCGAATTTTATATTTTTTGCCGAATTTTATATATTGTTTTCGAAATTTATATATTTTTTACGAATTTTATATATTTGTTTCGAATTTTATATGTGTTTTTCAAAATTTATATATATTTTTTGAATTTTATATATATTTTTGAATTTTATAATGTTTTTTGAAATTTGATATATATATTTTTGAATTTTATATCTTTTTTCTAAATTTAATATAAGCTTAAGGGGGTAGTTTTCTTATTTTAGAAAGGTGATGATAATAACATGAGAGCAAAAAATGTATAGGCGGTATTTTGCAACCCTTAGAAAACATAGGGAGGTTTTATGCTCTTTTGCCCCAAAATTATGATCTCCAACGGAAAAAGGAAAAACCATGATTGATACTTTCCAAAATTAATCACTAAGTTTTCTTGTTTTCCAAGAAAGTGAGCCACCAATATTAATAGTCATGCCTCCATTAAATTTGCTTTTATGTTTAATTTTAACAAATTATTTGAATAAAATTCTCAAGTAGATAAATTTTAATTGATTTAAGTATTGTTTTCAATTTTGCATAAATATATTTCATGAAAAAGGAAGATACTTTTTTTTTTGTCAAAATATAATGCTAAAATAATTTAAAATTAAGTATAATGTGGTTTATCATAAAGAATGAAATTTTAAAAATAAGTTGATTTTTTTTAACAAATGATTGTTACAATTCTATTGATTTTATTTATCATTTTGAGGATAAAATGATACTGATAGTGAAATTTAGGTAAATGGTATGGTTAATATTCATGTAAGAAAGAATATAACATAAATAATGTATTACAAATGAACAATTAAATATAATGAAAAGGTTTAAATATTCTTAATTTCATATTGAGTTTTCTCTTAGCTTTAATAATTATACAGTTGAAATATATAATTTGTAATTCAGAGCAATTACGATAGGTGTGTATGAATTTCTACAGAGAACATTTTGGCTATGTTATATATCAAACCATATAAATTATAAAAGTAGTTTTTATTTTTCACTTGACCTAAACTAATGAAATATTATTGAATTAACACAATCTCAGGGAATTAGGAGACAAAGCCACACTGCAATACATAAAGAACGCAGGCCACCTTGCTCAGCTTGAAAGACCATCAATGTACAATCGCCATCTCAAGAATATTCTTGTATCTTTGAAGGCAGATGTGAATTAAGCAACAATGAATTTTAATTTTATACTTAATTTGTTAATCTTGTTAATTTAGATCCTAATGTATTTCAGACTTTCGATTTAATATTTGTAAACCTGTTGATGTAATCGATAACCTCTCGAATGCTAGTGAGATTATTAATTTTTATTCATGTATGTGACTTATGTGATGCGAAATGGATGAAAAATATTGTTTCCAAAAATCAATTTAAAGAAGACCTAGCTAGATGGGTTAAAAAGGTAAACTTGCTTTCATTTTTAATAATTTCATTGAAATGAAGATGGGAATTGGATGAACAATATTATTTCTAAAATCAATTTAAAGATCACCTTGAGGGGTTAAAAAGGTAAACTTGCCTTCATTTATAATAATCTCATTGAAATGAAACTAAGATACTCACACAACCAAAGTTAAAGAGTAATAAGTAAATAAAAGAAATCTGAGATGACACTCTTGCTGTCAAAACTCTAACAACTCGTAGCGTATAACAATAAACTAATTAAGGACATTTAACAAAAAAGAAAAGAAAAACTAATTAAGGATAATGTTTGCCTCAAATCATATAAGAAGAGATTTCCTTCGACATGATATTTATCATCGATTTATGAAAATGTTAACAAAATAATAAATAACAACATTGAATTAATGGAGAGCCAAATAGAGACTAAATACCATTGGCTTACAATAGAGCTAGATTTAATCGGAATGGTAACAAAATGTTAGCAGCAGTTAATGTTAATAACATAATATATAAATACTCCCTCCGTCCCATATTATAGGTCCATTTTGGGGAATTTAACTTTTTGAGATGATAACTTTTATTGGTGTGATAGTAAATGAAAAACCAATTTTACCCTTGGTCCCACCAAATGATGTGATGATTGTAGTTTAGATATTTTATAATTTGAATGATTGAAGGGTAAATTAGTAAATTGACCAAATAAAGTGATGTTGACTTTTCTTATTTTGGAATGTGTTGAATAGTGAATGTGGACACTTAAATTGGAATAGAGGGAGTATCATTTTTTTTTCGATAAATCAAATATATTAAAGAAACAACCTCAAAGAGGTAAACACCAAAGGATCAAAAATACATGGTGAGTTCAAGCCACCACCAAGACAAAGCAAACAAGAGCATCAAAACAAGCAGACCAAGCTGCAAAAACCAAAAACCAGAAGCCCACTTGAGGATTGAGCTGATAGAAAGGTCACTCAGCAGCACTCCACATTTTATTTGACACCATAACCATACCAGAGAAGAGAAAGAACAGTTGAAGAAAAGGTGGTTATGATTTTCAGGTTCATTTCCACATAAAAGACAAGTGACTGTATTACTAGGGATGCCATGCTTTATCCAAAGTGCTAAGCCTATTATTGATAACAAGCCATGCAATAAAAGCATGTCTAGGAATGTTAAAACAACATTGATGTCTTTTAGGACCTGAAGAGGGAGAACTAAATGGGAACTCCAAAAAAAATGAACACTTATAAGAATCACCTTAATGAGATGAAGTCTTCCTGCATAAGATAGATATTTAGCATTCCAGCTTGTGACTCTACAAGTAATTCTCTCCACCAAACACCTATAATCACCAATATTGAGCCTAGTGGAAGATAATTGCAAGCAAACCCAAGTACCTGAAAGGGAAGCTGCCTTGGACAAATCCACAACTATCCAACTTTGTATTCTGCTGATCAATATCAACTCCAGAAAAGAAAATATGGCTCTTTGAGGCATTAGGAACAAGACCAGAAAGTAAAGAGAACCTATGCAGACCATTGGATAACACATCAAGAGAGTGAGGGTCTCCATTACAAAAGATCATAAGGTCATCAGCAAAGCAAATGTGAGAAAGCTTGGTTTTCTTACATCTCCAATGGTAAATGAAATTGTTGCCTTCCTCAATAACTTTCTGAAAGGAAGAGGATAGTCTCAAACTCTTAGCACCTTTAAAGAAGCCTTCAAGCTCCCCATTCACAGAAACATAATAGAAAGGGCTGCAAATACAAGCACTCACCTAGCTGATGAAAATATGATGGAAGTTGAGAATCCTAAGGGCATCCAAAATGAAATCCTAACTAACAGAATCATAAGCTTTATGAATGTCTATATTAATAGTACACTTCGGGATAGAGGGGGGGAAGGTGATACCCATGAAAAAGTTCTTGAGCAATTAAGAAGCCATCTTCAATTCTTCTATTCCTAATGAAGGCAGCCTGAGTTTTGTCAATAAAGAGAGGGAGAATATGTTGAAGTTTCTTAGCAATAAGCTTAGAAATCACTTTATAAATAGTATTGCAGCATGCTATAGGTCTGAAATCATTCAAAGAATAAGGATTTGGGTTTTTGGGAACAAGAGATAATGAAGTGGTATTTAACTATTTAAGGAGTTGTCCATTCATGAAGAACTCTTGGATAGCAAGGGTTACATCCTTTCCTATGACAGGCCATGCTTTTTTAAAGAATAAAGCATTGTAGCCATCAGGGCCTAGTGCTTTGGAGATATCAAAGCTGGAAAAAAAACTCTGAATGGTTTCAGCAGAAGAAATCTCCACAAGGCTTTGGTGAGTATCATTAGGGATAGTTTTAGTATACACTTCATCAATGGTATCTTTACTACTAGGGTAATGGAAAGTGGTTTTGCCAAGCAGACTGTGGAAAAAGCCAGCAACTTCATGCTTAATCTCACTGATAGAGTCATTAATGGTCCCATCATTCAGCTTAAGAGAACTAATCTTCTTCCTGATAGATCTTGCATTGAATGCCTTCATGAAGAACTTTGTGTTTTTATCACCTTCATTGAGCCAAGAGATCCTAGATTTATGCTTAAAAAACATCTCCTCAGCAATACTTAGATCAGAATACTTCATAAGACACTATTTCTCTTCATTTCTGGCATTGACATCAGCAGGATTAGAATCAAGTATGGTTTGGCATTCCTCGAGCTTGTGTTTTACCTCTTTAACTCTGGTGGTAATCTCACTGAACTCTTTAGTGTTCATGACCCTCAATCTTGGCTTTAGCAATTTGAATTTCATAACAACCTAAAACATAGTGGTACTAGTAATAGTCTGGTTCCAAATATCAGTAATAGTAGGCATGAAAAACTTATTCTCAGTAATGAAGTTGAAAATTTTAAAGTGGTACTTTTTCTTGGGAGAAGTGGTACCACTCTTAATGACCATGGGAGAATGGCCAGAGACACCTTGAGGAAGGAAGATGTAGTCATATAGAGGGTAAGAAGCCATCCAACTATCATTAACCAAAACTCTGTCCAATTTTCTTGTAGTGTTGTCACAACTACTTCTCTTGTTAGACAATGTATGAAAAATACCAGAGTACCTCAAATCAGTAAATTCAATTTGGTGAAGACAGTTCCTGAAGTCATTAATTCCAGTATTCCATGAACTAGAGCCACCAAAATTTTCATTTGGATGAGTGATGACATTAAAGTCTCCAATAGTTAACCAAGGGGAAGAGGTCATACTTTTACCAGTATTTCTGAGGTCACTCCAGAGGGTTTGTCTTTGTCTAGCTGTGTTATAAGCATAGACACAGGAAACACACACATGCTGCTGGCTATCAATGTCAGTGACACTCACATTGATGACTTGTGCAGAGTCAGAAACTTTGGTAACATTAATTATAGAGGGATTGTACAAAATCCAAATTCTCCCTAAACAATAATGACTGTAGTTATGGAGAATTTGCCATGATGGGGCTATGGCTTTGTGAACATTATTGACATTTCCATGCTGAATTTTGGTTTCAAGGATGGCAATGAAGTGAAGATGGTGCTCATTAATGAGCAGCCTTATTTCATTTTGTTTGGCAGGGGAATTTAAACCCCCTGATATTCCATGATTGTACTAACATTAGGAGAGGGTATGTGTAAGCACTCCAGTAAATCCCAAGAGAGGATTGGTTGGTTTTGATTCCCCCTTCTTCTTTTTCCTTTTCTTCTTTGATTTCCCAATTTTCCCATCACATAAAATCTCAGGCCCAAAAGTTGTCTCAGATTGCATTGTGGAAGAGGAAGAATAAGAAGGTGTTCTTACATGCCTCTTTTGTAAATTCAAACCCCATGTGCCATTTTCTCAACACCATGGGTCTTCCAACTATCATACATGGACCACTGTCCAGTATAAGAGCACAATCATCCTCATTGCAAAATTTGAAGACATAAAAACCTTTGTTGTCAGCTAAGACTTCTTGGAGCCCTTTGTTTCCCCAAAATCCCATGACAATTGGTTGAACCATTTAATAAGGGAGTTTTTTTTTTTTGTAAAAAGTGTCTAACCAGACATGTGTTCCAGTGCTTAACACATTCTTCAGCTAGGTTTGGTGGTGCTTCAACCTTAAAGGGTTGGTCAATGCATATGTCATACGCGTGGTACTCCAATGTCATTGTTCAAGGACCAGTACCATTAGATCCATGCAAAATGGAAAACACATGGATGTTTTAAGGAATAATTTGGTTGGAGTGATTTGGAGCTAAAAATAACATAAAATAGTATTTTGTCCAAAGTTTAGGGGATTATGCACTTTTGTCCTTTTGTAATAAGGTATGTATGGCCAATTAGTACACCTAAGACAGTGAGTATATATCCAAGTGCCACGTGTAACTGTGTATTAGAAAGCTGTGGTTTATTAACGGGCAACTAAAAGTGGGACGAACCACTTGTCATTGGGCCTCAAGTGGCCCATAATTCCAAAACAAAATGCTCCAACCACTGGGCCTCCATCGTACCAAACTAACTCACGTCAGGTTATGTCATTTTGGGCCTATTCCCCGCGCCGTTTTATAATCAAGGTTGTTAAAATTGAGAATCTTAAGTTGGATCGTGGGAGGATATATAGAATTGTAAGATTTTACCTTTATTAATAAATAATTCTGTTTAATTTTTAAAATTATATATATTTGTAATATAATAAAAATATACTCAAAAAATAAAATATAAACAAAAATATTAAAATTTTGGGGCTTTAATTATTTTCTCATAAGTTTGGGTCATATTGAATTAAATCATTAAGATTTTGGTCCTTTCATATGGCGGACCTAACCATCAAACCATTATTTCAGTCCGAAAAATTCTAAAACACATGTGAGTAGAATTGTGGTAAAATCGTAAATCGTACAAAATCTTATAGAATCGTAAAATCGTACAATTAGTTAGAATCGTGATTATGATAATATACTTATAATACGTTAATCTCTTTTAATAAGATTTTAGTAACTCCTACTCTTCCGACATGGATTTTTTAGGTTGGAATCCCATCCGTTGTTGTCCATTCTTCCATCTAATGGCGCATAACATAAAGATTAAAAATAGACTGTCACGTGGTGTGGTGTGCGTTGTTCGATGAATGAGCAGACAACAACTAATGAAATTTTCAATGTAAAGGATCCATGACCCTATTCTTCACCTCAAAATTCCTTTTACAACTTATCAACAATTCACTATGGCTCTTCATTTTGGATGCAGAGCAAATATTTTATAACAGAAGTTAACAAGCTTTTTCTCCTCAAACAAAAAAAGATGAAAATACTCCTTTCATCTTCCAAGGTTTTGCTAACCCTTCACAATAAATGAAGCTTTAGAGTAAAAATAATTTCTTAATATAGACCCACAAATTTGAAACTCATAAGGCTATAATCAACAATCGTGAGATTTGAAGAGTTAGTGGACGAATCATGATATTCAGTTGACTGAAACTTCTATACAATCGAATGGATCTGATTAACTCGAATAAGTCTGTCACTGTTCAATGGATGTAATTTCATAATTCATACAACTAAAATATAATGAGGTTATTGATATTTTTTGTTAAATCAATTGCACTCTTAGTGTTAGCCAACAAGTTTTTGAAATGCTTTTCAGTCATTGAAAATCACCAATTTACTCGACTGATTATGGTTAATTGTAAATTTAACAATAAAATTACCCTTGGTATAAGTCACTTTGAAGATATTTCACAGTAAATTAACAACCTAAATCGATGCTAGTGAATAATGGATTGTTTAAATAAAGTGAAGAATCATGCTAGAGAAGCATGCACACACAAAAATTGTTAAGAAAATAAAAGCATTTGAATATGTAATAATAGCCTAAGGGCATCGGTATGGTTCCCATTATAGCTAGTTGGCGATTGTATAGTCAGTAAAAACCAACGGTATGAGCCTAACTAAAACTGATGTGGATAGTTTGACTAGCTAGGACACTCGTCACATTTGGCGAGGTTGTGTTGCTAAGGAGAAAAAAAAAAAATTTATTAATTTAACTATTATTTCATGCAGGAGTACCTAATACATTTTAGGAGAGAAAAAATATTTAATTAAAGCAATGACTAGGTTCTTGTCTCCATCATATCAACCTTAAAATTAATACAAAATTTAACTCATTAAATTGTACAAAAAAAAAATGGTGATGTGTCTCACAAGGGAATTGGCGGGTCATTCTGTCCTCACCATACGGATGCTCTTAGAGGCGAGGCTATGTGATATTTTTTAATACTAGAGGGCACTTTTGTAATCTGACGCCTATATATATATATATCCATCTCTTCTCACCGCATAACCACACCGCCTTCAACTTTCCGCAAAGCAGACACCATAGCAGTCCTGAAAGCGACACCAACAGTACTAGTTCCGATCCTTTTTCCAAACACTTTCTCGCTCTAAAAACTCAAAATTCAGCACTCATATTAGTCATATATACATATATCATATATATATATATATATAGCTCCGTCAGTCGGAGATGTTACCCTGTTTCCAAACTCCGGCGAACCTCGCCGGAAATAGTACGGACATGAGCGTGCTGGACAGACAACGAGCCCACTTGAATTCTCAACAGCAACAAGTTCAAGTTCAAGAAAGTGGTTTTACTGGAAATGAGTTCTTCATTGATTTCTCATCTGAACCGGGTCAACAGTTTCAGGGTCCGGAAAACGACAATCCAGGCTTTGATGGATTTTCGGGTCGGGTAGTGGATCTGGATCCGGGTTTGGAAAATGGGTGTGTCGATTCTGGGTATTTTGGATTTGGTTTTGGGATGAATTATGGCATCGCAAGGACTTCTAGTTGCCCTCCGGCGGTTGCGGCGGCGGTGGCTGATGTGAAAGGAAGAGGCTCTGTTTTGCCGCCAATGCTCTGTTCTGGTGTTGGAACAGAGAGCTTCAAGAAGAGGAAGGCTGATAAGAAACATAATCCAAAGGTGTGTGCTAGTTTTGTGATATGTAGTTATGGGCATCTATATGTATCTGCGTATGTATTTGTATGGTGTATTAAGAAGTGTTCTAATTTTATTTACTACCATATTTAAATAGATTATTTAGTAATTTACTGTGCTGTATTAAGTGTCCTAATTTTAGTAATTAGTATATTTAGAAAATTTAGTTGGAATACTTTTGATGAAAATTTAAATTTTGGCAAATACCAAAAAACATAAGGTAGTATAAAAAAAAATTATTCAACTGCTATGCTGTAAACTTATTTTGAAGAATATTAGAACACTTTGACAAAGTTTATGCATTTTTATCAATTAATCTACTATGATGCTATCATGCTATAGTGAGTTTGGCTGAAGAGAGAAAATTTATGGAAGTGTTACGTATTTTACAAATACCATGTTGGAGAAATTAGTTTTCTTTTTGAAGAAATTTTAATATTTTTGACACATTATGTGTTATCAATTAAAAACTAGTATCCTATAGTAAGTTGATGAAGATTGAAAATTTTGACAAATTGTATGAAGTGTTATAAATTGAACAAATACCATCCTATGGTAATTTTTTCTTTTTGAAGAAATTTGAATATAATTTTTTGAACAACTAGGATGTTGTAGTAACTTTGAATGAAAATTGAAACTTTTTGACAAATTGTATGGAGGTGGTATCAATTTAACTATACTTGTTGGGATGTGTAGGTAGTGGCAAAAGATGAGAGTAGGGACAAGATAATTATAGGATGTGGTGATGAAGATGAGTCCAAGATCACACAGCAAAGTAGCAATTCAGAGGCTTCTCAGGTGAAATTCAACACTGATTACATCCATGTCCGAGCACGTCGCGGCCAAGCCACTGACAGTCATAGTCTAGCTGAAAGGGTACTTAGTGGCACTCCTTTTCTTATCCTTTCTTTTCCTTATTTTCAAATTTGATTTCTATCCCTTTTTGTTTTTGGTGTTTTATTTTTAGCCAAAACAGATCAGGCGTTTTTGTTATAGGGTGTTTTTAGTTAAACAACTCAGATGGGGCCTAAAGTATTTGCCATAAATGTGGAAATTAATTAATATTTGCAGGCTAGGAGGGAAAAAATCAGTGAGAGAATGAAGTATCTGCAAGATCTTGTACCAGGCTGCAACAAGGTAAATGGAAAGACAGCAATGCTTGATGAAATCATCAACTATGTCCAATCTCTTCAAAGACAAGTGGAGGTATAAAGTACCATCAATAGTCATAAAATGAAATTTCATTAGAAATACTTTTCTTGGTAGAGATAGTCTCATACTCGGATGATATTCTTAATGGATTCAACCTTGGATTGTCACGACAGTTCTTGTCGATGAAGCTTGCTGCTGTAACAACGCTTGAGAGCAGCAATTCTTCCTCCTTCTCCACAGAGGTAAAGACACATTATTACGTTTGGTGACTTCTGTACTTTCTCCGTTTCAATTTACATGTTCCTTTTCGGGAATTCGACTCTTAAGATGATGACGGTAGCCAATGGATTACCGAGTTTACGACAGTGGGTGCATAGTGATTCCGATGATTTGTAATTTAGTTGTTGTTTTTAGTTCATTGCATAAAAGTTTAATTAATAATGTTACAAAAGGAAGTACATTTGAGTTTTACTTATTTTGGGACGGCAAGAAAAGGTGGACGCTTAAATTGGGACGGAGGGGATATATGTTAGTAATAACTTTGTTTTTGTTTAATATCAACAGGTGTTTCCAGGTTCCGGATCTAATCATCCGACAATTGGGGCATCATCAGAAATGGATGGTACTGCCTATCTTCAGTTTAATCCACCACAGCAAGTAGTTTCATCTTCTGGCTTGGAAATCGGGATCAATCCGGACATGGCCCTGCGAAGAACTATCAGCACTCCCGTATCGATTCCCGGAACTTTTATCGACTCGTCTTGTTTCAATGTAATTTCATTTACTTGAATTTCGGTGCTTATTCCCTTTATAGACAATGAGTATATTTTATCAAGTATTTCTTTTCACAAAGATTAACTTATTATTATTATGCAGCAAATTCAGACCTCACAAGCAACTTGGGATACTGATTTACAAAGTCTGTATGGTGTGGAGTCTCATCAAGGAAGATCAACATCATTTCCAATTCAGCAATTTACAGGTATACCAATCAATATGTATACTCAATTTTAAGTTCCTATCTTTTTTATTCTTTTTATTTAATAATCCCATAAGGGATGTAGAACTGAAGCAAAATGGATAATACTAAATATAGCAAAGAGACAATGGCAGCCCCACAAATGTTGAATGATTTCTGTTAGGAATATATGAGTCCTCTTTGATGGATGTCAAGAAAGTTGGTTGTAGTTGTAGGGTACCCTTCTTTTTCCTGTCTTCCACCATAAATTGATCATTCCATGAGTTTTTTAGCAAATTGTCAACTCTTCTTCTAGAAAAGATGAGACAATGAAAGTAATTTTTAGATTATGGGCATGGTTCGCCCTCGGTATCAGTATCGGTAGTGGTCGTGGTACCGGTGTAACGGACTCGGACAATATCGGCCTTAAAAGTGAGTATTGGATGAGTTTTGATGCTAAATAACGGTATCGGCACTTTTCAAAAGCGTTACGAACGGGGCGATATGGTGAACCATGATTATGGGTCGCCCAAAGTTGTGTATGGAATGGCAATAATGTGTATCATGCTCTCAAATGTACACTTCATATCTAACTATATATTAGAGGTTATGTGGTACTGTCCGTACGGACTCACTGGTGAGGACATTCTCACAAGAAAAGTCTTTAAGCTGTAGTTGCAGCAAAAACTGATTCTAAATCTTTTAGATAGACTCCGCATTCATAGGCATAGAATGCAGATACATATATACGTATATGCATGTATTATGACACTAAATATATCAGATTTGCTAGCTGTAAATACTGAATCTGATGAAATGAGATGGGTTATTTTGCAGATTCTATGGACGCTGACAATCAGAATATCGAGCGCAGGAGTTTTTTTTGACGATCGTGCCACAACTACGTAATGTATATAATTGTAAGGACAATTGTAACACAAAATTAATAGTTATAGTGATATAATACTTCTTACATAAGGTTGAACTACTGGGCTGTAGTAATTGATGCTACAATAACAAACATTTTTTTTCTCTCTCTTTAAATCAAATACTAGATTTTCATTATCTTTCTGGGAATTAGTTAATCATCACAAACTTCATAAAAAAATGTGGAACATTGGATGTCTAAATCAGGGGTGAGTGAAAATGATAGAAAATGAAATAATTGCCAAAAATGGTGTGTGCAAATGTTGAGAAAATCTGGAATAATCATAATATGAAACTTTCAGTTGGGACGTAATTATAATATAAAAATTTCAGTGAAGGCTTTAGATTTTTTTTTTTACAAAATTCAGTACGGGAATAATGACAAAAATCTTAAATTTAAAGATAATATAGGTAAAAAAATCGGCGCCTGATATCTTGATTCCCTCTGTCATATCCACAAGCTCTGTTGGATTTTTTTCTTTTCTTTTTTCTCAAAAATATCTCTTTAATTACCAATGGATCTAGACTTTGATTTCTTTTTCTGCTTGGAGAAATTCGAGTGTTTGAACTCCACAAATGATGAAGTGGGCCCTCCCACTTATTTAATTCAATACAATTTAGACACCCTAAAAAGGAATAAAATTTATTCTTGTTTCATGTGGTCCAATATAGTTTTAAACCAATTATTTGTTTAAATTATACTGGACCGCATATTTGGAAAGGTCAAATTTTATCATTACGGAGGAGGCTCTAGTAGTGTCCACTAGTAAAACTCTAACTTAGCTGTTGCTCGGTAAGAACCTCAAAGGGACTGAGTTTAGAATGTTGTTTTTGGAGTGGTAAAATCCCTACACTCGTCCCTCACCATAGGTTTAAATATCCTCAAATTAGATATTATCTCGATAATGATCAAACGGAGGCCGCATGAACCGAAGGGCGAGAAAATCACGCATACTATGCAATTAACTATTTTCTTTGATTCCTTTTGTCTAAAGCTGGCTACTAAAGAATCGCTTGCACACTGAACAACTTTAAAATAAAGTCGTTAGCTAAGACGGCTCCTCTTATTCTACGTCCTACCGGCCCCCTTACCTGTCTTTTGAAAACCAAGTACTTGGCCCGCTACCTAGCAGTTCGACATTGAAGATTATTACTTGCTGCAAAGCTCAGAATTTAGATATTGTGAGAAGGAAGTAATATATTTCTTTAACCATTTCTCCGCTACCTAAAAGCCTAATGACCAAATAGTACCTGCCTTTATTCCCAAATGAGCGGTCAAGGGTCCGAGCCTCAATGGAGGCAATGTGTGTCAATCTTCTTAACTTTCAAAAAAAAAAAAAAATATCCATCATTTAGATATTATCATAAGGAAGTAATATGTTTCTTTAATCATTTTTCAGTTAAACAAAATATATAAGGGAATAATAAAAGTCATTTTCTATTCTCATTACCATTTCTTCTGGAGCTATTACATAGTTTTATACTGGGGTGCTAATGAGTTGAATAGTTCGGAAACAGATTTGGGTTACTCGAACTTGCTTAATTAATATAGGAGACAAGCTCGAACATTTTGGAACTTCTCTGGTTAAGTTTGTGAACAAGTTGGTTTTGATAAAATAGTAAAATTATCTTGGAATCATTGAGAGAATGCGTGATAATTGAAGAAATAGTGAAGCCGACAGTGGAAAATTATGTGACTGATACGGTCATTTGGTAAAAATTATTTCAATTTTTTTTATATTACTAAAAACACATAAATAAAACTTGATATTCAAAATATAAAATCTTGTTAAAAACGCAAAGTTGTAACAACTCAATCAATATATTAAATTGAATATATTTTAGATTTATTTAACAAATAAGACAAACTTGAAGTTGAAGATGGTTCGGTTGTTAATTGTCTTTTTGACATTTTAAGATAATATATTTTATTGTAATGACATTAATCAACTTTCCATCTTAATCCTTGTGAAATGAATAAAAGACAAAATTTAGTGTGGTCCGATACTTATTTAAAGTTAGTGGAAGAAGGGTAGTTGATGAAAGTGAAAAGTTATCTAGTATTGCGATTCGAAACTCGACAAGTATTTTGAAATAAGTAAAATTAAAAATGTGGACAACAAATATGAGACACAGGGAATATTTAAGTAATACCATCTTTTTATTATTATACTTGTAATATTTGATATAAACCATGAAATTTTTATCAAATTAAATCAACGTATAATTCATGACGGGGGGAATTTTAATTTCACTCATCTTGTTTAGACTTTCTATAGTTTGATCTCTCGTGTTTTGGATATTTACAATTTTCTCTTTTAATAACATCGACACTTAATTCTGGTGTCCGCCAAAAGGAATTTACAGCTCTACCCATCTTATTTTATTTTTTGGAAGGAAAAAAGGGTATTTTCAAGAACTGAGGGACAATATAGTCATTTCACCTCTAAAAATGAGATCACATCAGTGTTGACCGACGTTGACTGTGCTGAAAGTTTGTGGAATGAGGAAAGTGAAACCAAAGTATGACTAATAAATAAGGGAGGTAATAGTAATTATCCAAACAAGATAGGGTCAAATTATAATAAATCCAAAAAAAAGGGTAAAACTATAATTTACCCTTAATGAAATTGAGATTTTCCTGGAAAAATGAGGTAAAGTTTGGAAATGCAGTAAGAGAGAAAAAAAAAATGGAAAAGAGCAGATTACTGATAGTAGGAGCAACAGGAAATCTAGGGTTTGAAATAGCAAAAGCCAGCATCCAAGCTTCCCATCCCACCTTTGCCCTTGTCAGAAACTCCGCCTTCTCTGACACCCTCAAATCCCACAAACTCCAATCCCTCTCCGACGCCGGTGCTACTCTTCTCAAGGTAAAAAACAATCCCCCAATTCTCTTTCTCTCTCTCTAGACATTTGTTTCTCTCTCTAAAACAGTATATATATATATATATGAAATTTAGGGTTCATTGGAAGATGAAGGGAGGCTGATTGAAGCGATCAAGCAAGTGGATGTTGTGATTTGTGCTGTTTCGTCCAAGCAAGTCCTTGACCAGAAGCTTCTTGTCTCTGCTATTAAAAAGGCTGGATGTATCAAGGTCATTACTCTCTTCCTATTTCATTCCAATCACACAAACACATTTTAAATTCAATATGTTTTATTTGCTAAACTTGTTAATTTTGGATTAGATTGAAAAAGGTTTGTGAGTAATTGGGTCAAACGATGAAACTAATATATGTATATTTTTATATATATATATGTGTGTGTGTGAATGTTAGGCATATAGTTATGGTCTAATGATTGTGTTCTTACTGTTTGCACATTCAATTACACACCATACATGCTTTTATTCTGTTTTAGCTAACTCTTTGTTATTTATTCGAGAAAGTTACTTATCTGTTTTAAAATCTTAATTTTGAAAAAACATTTGTTGACTAGTGTTTGAGGTACTGGGTGTATTCTGTATAGTAAGGATCGCGAATTAACAAACTGTAAAATAATTTACTTGTTGGATGCCATAGATTTGTTTGTTCTTGAAAAGTGAAAACTTATCATATGTTTTATTGCCAGCCCTTTTTTTCTTGTTTGTGTGTTTTTTCTTCTTTTTCTCTCAAGTTTGTCTATTTCAATATTTACAGACTTGAATTAATCAGAAACTTTCCTATTTAAAGATATAGCCTATGTTTAGTTACTCGGGTGGGACATTTCTGAAATGGTAATTGACATCAAGGCCCATTTTGGTTATAGGTCAAAGAATCTCCTCGATGTATATTTGTTGGCATGAACTTCTCCTTTCAAAGGGTATTTAACTCACTATTAATTCATTCAAAGATATTGGTGAAAATTGCTTCTACTTGATTAATCAGTGTTTCCACATTGGTTGCATATGCAAAATGTATATTCAAGATATGGAATATAAATTCATCTAATGTAGAATATATATCTATGCATTTTGCATACAGGGGACTGTCAAGATTCAAGGATCTTTTTCTAAAAGGACTTTACATTATACATAGTATTTGTGTGTTTAATGTTTGTCTTTCATTTACACTGAATAAGATAAAAGCTGTACGCTTTACGTAAGAGTGGCATTTTTGTCCAATAAGGCATAAAAAACTGTGAACTTTGCAGAGGTTCATTCCATCAGAGTTCGGATTAGATCCGGATAAGACTCAAATATCTCATTTGGATCACAACTTCTATTCGAGGAAAGCGGAAATTCGTCGACTTGTAGAAGCTGAAGGCATTCCATACACCTACATCTCATGCAACTTTTACATGAGCTACTTACTTCCGTCACTAGTTCAACCAGGCCATAAGAACCCTCCGAGGGACAAAGTCACGATATTTGGAGATGGAAATGTTAAAGGTCTGTTGATCAAACTCTAACACTGGTTGTATTTATTACTTTGTCCTGATAGTTAGCTGTCCCTATCATTATGATTCATGAACCGTAATTTGTGTTTTGCTGCTCCTCTTTACAATTTCTGCAGGCGTCTTTGTAAGGGAAAGTGATGTTGCTGCTTTCACCATCGGCACTGTGGATGATCCAAGGACACTGAATAAGGTTCTCTATCTGAGGCCCTTGGGAAATGTCTACTCAATGAATGAGCTGGTTGAGTTATGGGAAATGAAGATCAAGAAGAAGCTTGAGAAGATTTACATGCTAGAAGAGGAGCTGCTTAAGAAAATCAAAGGTATATCTTTAATTGTAAAGACGTATATTACCACCATGGAATTCGCAATGGATGGCTAACTACTCTCTTGGTAGCCATAGCATAGCCACCTACAGGAATCAATTCAAGAGAATCAGCAAACTTCTTAATGGCCCTTTTTAGTAGTGTTATAAACGAATAAACTCGTATTAAACGCCTTGAAAATCTGAAATCGCTTTTTCATTTTGAACTGCATGGTCTCCCCCAGCTTTTGCAGAATAAGATTTCAGCTCAATAACCATGCATATTACACTCTGCTGTAAATCAGAAACTTGCTCATTTACAGGATAACCGATTGAAAAGTTTCATAACAATAACCCTGTCATGTAAAAACCACATTTTTGCAATTAATACATCATATTTTCATCTGCATCTATCGTGTAGCAGTCTTTTATACTTCATCTGTTTTTCCTTTATCTATATATTTTTCTCTTCGGTTTGATACAGGAATGAGAAAATAAGAAACCAAAGTGTATTCTATGATGTGTTGGAAAGGAATTAAGTTAAATCTAAATAGCATTATTCACCATCACTTGCTACAGAATGTTCCATGCCACCCACTTCCTGGATCTGTGAATATGTTGCATATGGATCTTCCCATAAATTAGGACTTGCCCATAAAGCCACAGCTTTAGTCTGTCTCTTGTTTACTTGATGCAAAAAGTGAAAAAAGAAAACAAACATTTGAATAAGGATCTTCCTTAGCTTGCCTACTATATCTGTCTTCATTGGGAATGACGGTATCGATTTGGTAGACAATCAGATTTAGTATCTTCTCCCCGTTGTCTAACCCAGATTAGGTATTATGGGTTTCAACGCTAGATCTAAGCTATTAGAGAACGTGTAACTTAAATATTAAATCCTTCAATGACTTTGTATGACAAAATTATGGGGCTTTTCTGAGTTTTTCCTTATCTTATTAACTTTTGGACCTCTTCGCTACATTGATTCCATTTCATTCCTGTCTTTTACTGAAATTGCTTTGATTGTTGTATTTCAGAGACTCCGTATCCAAGCAACATGGAAATGGTTTTCATATATTCTGCATTTGTGAAGGGAGATCAAACTTATTTCGATATCGAGTCATCTGGTGGGGTGGAGGGGACGCAATTGTATCCCCATTTGAAATACACAACAATAAGCCAGTATCTGGACACCCTGTTGTAATTTGTAACAATGCACCTTTTTAAATATTTTTTTAAAAATAAAAAATAAAAGTTATTATGGATGGTTGCTACTAAATTTTGTTTAGAATAGTAGCAAGTACTATTTGATTTCTATACCTTCTCAAATTTCTAACATATGCTATCAATGTGTGTATTATTAATAGCAAGGTTGTCAGTATTGGCATTATCTGGAGGATCGGATCGAGAATTATAATTTCTTATGCAACTATTAGAAAGTGTTTTGAACAAGTTTTTTAAGTCAAATATCTTCTATACAAGGAGAGATCAAGGCTAAACAACCTACATGAGGCATTCTAGTAAAAATCTATTAATGTTGAAAGATATCAAGACACATGAAAACCCTTAAAAATAATTTCTTGATTTTCTCGATACAAAAGTATCAACATATCTGGTTTGAGCAACTTGGATGAAAAGTTGGTTTTTTAATTAGAAAAATGTCAAATGCATGATTTACAATTTAATTTATGCTTCTGGTATCTTTTCACAGCACTCTACAACAAAAATATTACTTTTGTTTTAGTAAAAAGTAACAGCGCAATCCAACCAGCTCGAAACATTACTTCTGTTTTAGTAAAAAGTAAAAACTCGAAAAGCACAACGCAATCCATCCGGCTCGAAGTTTTAATTCAGTTTGGGTAATGGTAAGAACTATGTTTTGGTAATGAAATTTTTTCCTACTTTTATTCCAACAAATCCTAGAGTATCTTGCAATTTATGAAAAGAGAAATGCACGCACCAAAATAAACAAAAGCCACCAGATTTACTTGGTTAGGCAAAATTTATAGATTCACGCAAGAAGATAAACTTTACTACCTGAAAATAATAGTGCTCAAAAGTAGTATATGACTCAAATTTCACACAGAAATACTTTCTCAGAAAAATTCATATGGTCTAACTGTATCTCATAAAAAAAAATGAAGGTTCATAACGGTAAAATCTCCGCCTTGATTCGAATTCCCTCCACCATATTTCCCGTCTTTCGCGGCACCTTAATGCACTTTCTTTAATTGCATTGTGCACAACAATTCTTCTTCTCTTCATACTCCCAACTCCTCCTTCAAAATCCTGCAGTCTCGCCTCATATGGCCTTCCTCGTCACAGTGGAAACACTTCACTCGCGCTTTCTTCCGGAAATCTCGAAACGCTTCCTTTCCCCTCTCGTATGCTAGAAGAGCCGCTGCAACTTCCGTCAGCTCCACGGTGTCCTTCCCCAATGGCAAGGCCGCCACAAAGTCGTTGTAGGATTGGGGCAACGAAGCCGAGAGAAATCCCACTTTAAATTTTTCCTACAACTCAGAGTCCAACATTCACCATTTGACTAATGAGCCTAATAAAAACACTAAAATGCTCTAGAAAACTCGAATTATCTTCCATCTTAAGCTTGCAGATTTGTTCCGTGAGATAGAGCTGGTTTGCTGCAGATTTCCCATCAAACAAGCCCCCGAGTTTCTTCCAAATCGCTTCTGCTGATTCTTCGTTGATCACATTGTATACGACATCATCTTTTCAATCTTTTCGGTCCAGTTCCTTCCAATCTTCTTCGCTCATCTTTTCGGGCTTGCTCGCTTTTCCTTCTAGTGGTTTGTGTAAACCTTTTTGTATTAGAATATCTTTCATTCGCCGTTGCCAAAGGAAGAAATCATTCTTCCCATTAAACTTCATCTCTGTTTTCGTAATTTAATTAGAAGAAAAAACACAAAGAAGCAAAAATCTAATAACAATAACAAAAATAAAAATTAAATTTGGAGATGAAGATTGAATTTTAGGACGATCTGTAAAAAACACTCAACCGTTCAAAATTAGCTTTTCAGTTCTTATTCTGAACTAATCTTTTCACACTCTTTTATATCAAACCAATGAGCTATTTATAACCAAAGAGCCATGTTAACAAATATTAGTGTGGATATCTCTGTAGACCATGTTCAAAACTCAGCGCCCAACTTTCTTTTTCTTTATATATATATAGAGAGAGAGAGAGATTGGGGTTACTCTAATTGTTCATAATTGAAATGATCTAGTTTATGTTATATTTATTTTAAAAATGGACCACCATGTTACCACTCAAATTGAGTGAAGAGTCAAAAAGGGGCGGAAGAAATATATATATATATATATCAAACATAAATTATGAACAATCAGAGTAATCCCAATCTAGCATTTTGAACACTATCAGACTATGAACCAAGGACACTTCATCTAGGTTCGCCGAATTCGTGTCGGACACGCCAAATTACGTGTCTGACACCTTTTATTTTAAATTGGACACACGGAGGACACGTGCGTGTCCGCTTGTCGGACGCGCGGTAGGTCGGTTGATTCCATAAAAGATAGAGAATTTATAGAACCGATAATTTGGTTGATCACTTATAGAACTTGAACACCCCTAATCCAATCTTTAGCTTTGAAGATAATTGAATATCTTTGTACCTCCTCATCTTATGAGAGAAATTATAACACCTATTCATTTATCGACTATTTGAAGAGGAACAAGATAATACCACAAAGAACCGAATATTTGGTATTTGTACATTCCAATATTTATCTTCAATCAAGAAAATTTTCACAATATAACGAGGGAAAGACTAAGATGTCGGATGTTGGAGGAGATGCATTTAATTCTTTGAGTGGTAGTGGAATGAAGAATTTTGAACATGCCAGACATTTCTTTTAATCTATTTGTTTATAAATTTGTTTGATTCTCATTATTTAATTGATAAACAAAATATTTGTGCAATATAATATGTATAGCTATCAGACATAAACCTTACATTTTCTAGGATTTGTAGTGGTTCAGACACCAAATATAAAAAAAGAAAAGAAAGCACAAACCCCTAAAATAAATTGAGTACATATACATATGAATAATATCTTCTACATAGAGACATGGTGGTAGACATTGGACCACACGGATGTGAAGGCCATTTTTTTGGTTAAATATTGACCAAGAATAATTTGTATTCACATATATAAGTCATACTCATGTGACGAAAAAAAAAAACAACTATTTATAACTAAAACTACAAGAGGAGATGATAATCCAAGATAGTTGAAGGCGATGTGCTTAAGATGATTGTGTTTCTTATATAAAAATTATTGACATGTTATTATTAGCTCATTATTTATCTGAAATCGCACTCAATTGTATATAATGCGTGTTTACATATACAATATGTGTGTGTGTTTGTATCAGTATCCATATATATACTTACTGGTGGAAGAAATTGGCAGAAATTTTGAGGATGGACCTTGGAGTGCCACAATCTCATTCAAATCAAAGCGCCTTCGTTGTGGATGATGGGTGGTTTAAAGGCTAGGGTTTTCCCAATTTGGGGAATGGTTCCTGACGATAGTTGGTTGGTGATATAAGTTGGTAACTACGTTTATTTTTATGGGTAAAATTTCATATGCTATTGAATTTAATCAAATAATTCCGCCTATATCCGGATTGCCCCATATAATTTTTAATTTCATCACCTTGCCCCTCATTTTTATATTTCAGTCAAAATATCTAAACTACTATCAATGTATATATTTTTTAAATATATATTTTTTTCCGAAATATATATATTTTTTGCAAAAAATATATATTTTTTCCGAATTAAAATATATATATTCCGAAATATATACATTGAGGGTAGTTTATATATTCCAACCCGCTCGAAGTTTTAATTCAGTTTGGGTAATGGTCACAATTATGTTTTGGTAATGAAATTTTTTTCTACTTTTATTCCAACAAATCCTAGAGTATCTTGCAATTTATGAAAAGCAAGAATGGAAAATTCCTGAAGTCCTACTTTTGATACCAAAAGATAAATAAGTCCTAAAATATATATATTTTTAGACAAATAATTCCATACTTTTGAGATTCATTTCCAATGAAGTCCTAAAATATTTGTCTTTAGACCAATAAGTCCTACTTTTGATACTCTTTCCACTTAAGTCCTAAATTCCTAAAAAAAATTGTTTATATAATTAGTAAATTAGTTTTGATGATAAATTTATTCAATAATTAACACAGTTTATTTTGTTATAAATTTTTGTTAAGAATAATATTATATTATGATTTAAATAATAATTGATCTAATTTAAATTTAATTTAGAAAACTTGAATGCATAAATATATATATAATAAATAAATAAATTCCTATATATAAACTTTTAAAAAATAATAAATTCCTATATATAAACTTGAATTACAAATTTATATTTAGTCTAATATCTTTTATACAATTTGATAAGGGTTGGATTATTTAGAAATTCTTACTTTTGGTGTTCTTGTTCCGTATAAATTCTAAATTACAAAAATAATCCATTTACACCCTTATCAAACTACATGAAAGATATTAAATTAAATATGAATTTTTAATTCAAATTTGGCATGAACACTGACATTAAACTATAAAAATTGAATGAAACTTTATTTTATTATTTTTATGTATAGTAATTTATTATTATTTTAGTAAATTTATCATGTATGCATTCAAGTTTAGTAAATTAAATTTAAATTATATCAATTATTATTTAAATTCGTAATATACTATTTTTCGTAACTAAAACTTATAAAATAAATAAATTATGTATGAAATTATTAATAAAACTATCATCAAAACTAATTTACTAAGGATGGATAGAAAAGAAAGAAAAAAAAATAGGACTTGAATAAAAAGGAATCTCAAAAAGTATGACTAATTGATCCAAAGAGAAATATTTTAAGACTTCATTGGAAATGAATCTCAAAAAGTAGGACTTATTGGTATAAAAAGATATATTTTAGGACTTCAATGAAAATAAATTAAAAAATAGGACTTATTAGTTTAAAGAGGAATATTTTAGGACTTATTTGTCTTTTGGTGTATAAAATATGACTTGAATTTTCCCAAAGAGAAATGCACACACCAAAATAAAAGCCACCAGATTTACTTGGTTAGGCAATATTTATAGATTCACACAAGAAAATAAACTTTACTACCTGAAAATATTAGTGCTCAAAAGAGCAGTGTATCACTCAAATTTCACACACACATACTTACTCAGAAATTTTCATAAAAATTCATATGGTCTTCTGAACAGATCTTTTCTGCTGTATCTCGTAAATAAAAATGAAGGTTCAGAACGGTAAAAGCTCCTCCTTCAGAATCCTGCAGTCTCTCCTCATATGGCCTTCCTCGTTACAGTGGAAACACTTCACTTCGGCCTTTCTTCCACAATTTCCATCTCCAATCGCTTCCTTTCCCTTCTCGTCCGTTATAAGAGCGGCTGCAAATTCTGTCAGCTCGATGGTGTCCTTCCCCGATTGCAAGGCCGCCACCAAGTCGTCGTAGGATTGGGGCAACGAAGCCAACAGAAATACCACTTTATTTTCTTCAGGCAAATTCATTCCAGCATTCACCATCTGACTAATCAGCCTAATAAAAACACTAAAATGCTCTAGAAAACTCGAATTCTCTTCCATCCTAAGGCTGCAGATTTGTTTCGTGAGATAGAACTTGTTTGCTACGGATTTCACATCGAACAAGCTCTCGAGTTTCTTCCAAATCGCTTCTGCTGTTTCATCGTTGATCACATTGTATACGACCTCATCTGAAAGGTTGATTCGGATGGCGCTAGCAGCTTTTTGGTCCAGTTCCTTCCAATCTTCTTCGCTCATCTTTTCGGGCTTCTTCGCTTTTCCTTCTAGTGGTTTGTGCAATCCTTTTTGTATTAGAATATCCTTCATTCTCCGTTGCCAAAGGAAGAAATCGTTCTTCCCATTAAACTTCATCTCTGTTTTCGTAAGTTAATTAGAAGAAAAAACACAAATAAACAAAAAACTAATAATAACAAAAATAAAAATTAAATTTGGAGATGAAAATTGAATTTTAGGACTATCTGTATAAAACACTCAACCACTAAAAATTAGCTTTTCAGTTCTTATTCTGAACTGATCTTTTCTGCACTCTTCTATATCAAACCAATGAGCTATTTATAGCCAAAGAGTTGTTGGGATGATCCCTTCCAATTTGATGTTTAAGATAATTCAAGAGAGTTCAAGAAGGAACTTGAAGACACAAGAAAACTCAAGCTAGATCAAGAACCCTCTAGCAGTTGAAGACCGCCGACCAAGAAGGTGGAAGGAAGCTTCAATGGAGGAGTTTGACCGTTGACCATTTAACACGGTTTGGAAATTCTACAAGCATCCAAACAGTGTAAGAAATCTATAAATAGGATTTTAATCCTAAGAATAGAGAGAGAAAAGGCAAGCAAGCAGAGAGATCCTGCAATCAGTTGCAGAAGATAAATATAGTGAGAGATCCAATTTGTGAGAGAGTGAATCTCCTCATTAAAGCCACAAATTGAAGGCTTCTTGTAAACCCATTATTGATATATAGTGGAAGTTTTTTTTTTATATCCTCTTGTGTGTGTTTGTGCAAATCTGGTGTGTGAGTAACAAATCCATAAATCCCACCAAAGTGGTATCAGATCCGCTAGGCGTATCAGAGCTAGGATTATCAGAACGAGGTTCTAAGTTGTGTTACTCACCCGATTGCAACACAGTCGTGAAGATCTGGTTGTCGACGCACCACCGTGAAGATAGATCCGATAACCAAGGCGCCTCCACCACTACAGTGATAGGCTCGGTTCAGAGCTCCAACCGAGAAGACCAAGCAAAGCCACACCACCACCACCGTGAAGTGCGACCCCACTATCCGCTCCACCAAAAGATCCGGTTGAAGACGCACGATCCAACCAAGGAGACCGAGAACAGCTTCGTGGCCATTACAGTCGGCACAAGAATCATCCTCGCTTCCAGTTGGTTGTCCGTGAGCTTTGGACCTTTGGTCTCACCTCAGATCCTCACTATTTGCAATATATATATATATATTGATCAAATTATATATATATTTTGGCAAGAGATATAGCATATTGAGTGAGAGAAAATCATTTTTTTGAAAGGAGCCGAGTGATAGATTAGAGAAAGAGAGTCTTGGGTCCTTAAAGAAAATTGTGAGAGCGAGAGAGTCGGATATATTATTAGAGAAAAAGAGTGTTTGGTTTTTTATTAGAGTTGGTGGAGAGATGAGGTTAGAGAAAAAGAAAGATAAACTTTGAAAAAAAAGGTGAGTGGGACCTTATGTTTTTTTGGTGGGATGATTAGAGAGAATTAAGAAAAAAAATGGTGATTGAGTGGAGAGAGAAATATATATATATTTGGAGACCGTAGCAATATACAGGAACTGCTCCTGTATATGGGCACTATTCCCAGATACAACACTATTCACGTGTACTGCTCACAAGAAAAATTTTGTGAAATTTTTATGCGGATTAAATAGAGGAGACATACAACAATATGATTAAAATGACCGCATCCAACTACGCATTGTGGAAGTCGAACATGGAGGATTTTTTATACATAAAAGATCTTTGGAAGCCGATTAAAAGCACTAGCAAAACACCTGATGGAAAATCGGCAAATATGTCCGATGGAGATTGGACGGTACTTAACAGAAAATGTACCGCGCAATCAGGCAATGGATTGATAGAAACATCAACCAAAATTTTGCCAATGACAATGATGCTTAATTTCTTTGGCAAAAATTGGAGAAAATGAATGCAAGGACGACTTCCCAAAATAAAGTGAATTTGATGCGCAAACTTGTCAATCTTAAATACAAAGATGGTAAAAGTGTTTCAGAACACTTCAGCGAGTTCCAGGGGTTAGTGGACCAACTCAACTCCATGAAGATGACGATAGATGATGAGATGCAGGCAGTGTTGTTATTGAGTACTCTCCCTAAAAGTTAGGACACCCTTGTTGTCTCCGTTAGCTATTCAACTCCAGAAGGAAAGCTCACCATGGAGATAATAAAAGACAGAATGTTGAACGAAGAAATAAGAAGAAAAGATGAAGGATTTATTCCCAAGTGTGAAGCTCTTGTCACAGAAAGACAAGAAAGAAAAGAGTGGCGCGGTAGAAGCCAAAACAGAGACTATCGCGACTAGCAGCATCGAGGACGGTCAAAATATACAGCTAGAGGAGATAAGAAATGTCACCATTGCGGCATGCCAGGACATTTTATCAGAGAATGCAGAAAGCTAAAGGCCGAACAGTCCAGACACCAGAGCAGGAACAAAGGCAAAGATAATACAAAAGCAATCACAATATTTGAAGAAGATATCGCCATTGTTCAAGACAATGACAAGGTTAACCTCACATCCGAAGATTCTACCTGAGTTATTGACTCAGGTGCTGCATTTCATGTCACTTCAAGGAATGATATTTTCACATCCTATACCGGTGGCGACTTCGGACTTGTGAAGATGGGAAATGATAGTGCATCCAGAATAATCGGCATGAGCGATATTCACTTGGAAAGCAGCATTAGATGCAAACTTATTATGAGAGATGTGAGACATGTTTCGGACATTCGTCTCAGCCTGTTATCGACAGGAAAGTTAGATGACAAATGCTACAACATTCACTTTGGTGAAAGGAAATGGAAGCTCACAAAAGGCAATCTAGTAGTGGCTAGAGGAAAGAAGATTAGCTCTCACTACACAATGCTAGCAAATTTGTGTAGAGGGAAGATGAATGCAATAGAGAAAGAAGACCATACCGAGTTATTGCGTAAAAGACTCGGTCAGATGAGCAAAATCCTAGCCAGCAGAAAAGAACTCCAACCAGGAATGAAAAATGTTGAGAAGCAGAAGAAATCATATTCATCTGAAGAGTTATCAGTGATTTTAGACCCAGTTCCTCGATAGGAGCCAAGGGCGCAAAACGACGGGGGAGTTGTACAAGGAAATGACAATCCAGTAGATGAAGGACCAGAACTAACTGCTGAAGAGAACCCTGCAGATCATCAAATAAGAAGATCCACCAGAGAACAACAATCGAGTCGCAAATATTCTCCCACAGAGTACGTGATGCTTAGTGACGGGGGAGAACCGGTGAGGTATCAAGAAGCTATCCCTGATAGTTACAAGGAGTGGATGAAAGCCATGCAGGAGGAGATAAAAGCCTTGCGTGAGAACCACACATACAAGTGGGTGTTAAAACTGAAGATGGAGAAAGATAATCCACAACCAAGGTATAAAGCAAAGCTGGTTGTGAAGGGATTCGACCAGAAGAAAGGAATCAAATTTGAAGAAATATTTCCACCAGTGGTGAAAATGTCATCCATCCTAGATAGTGAGCTAGATGAAGACATCCACATTGAACAACCTAGAAGATTCAAACCCAAAAGAAAAGAAGAAGCAAGTTTAACAACAAACCCAAATTGGTCGTGAGGGGGAGATTTGTTGGGATGATCCCTCCCAATTTGATGTTCAAGATAATTCAAGAGAGTTCAAGAAGGAACTCGAAGACACCAAAAAACTCAAGCTAGATCAAGAACCCTCTAGCAGTTGAAGACCACCGACCAAGAAGGTGGAAGGAAGCTTCAATGGTGGAGTTTGACCGTTGACCATTCAACACGGTTTGGACATTCTACTAGCATCCAAACACGGTGTAAGAAATCTATAAATATGATTGTAATCCTAAGTTGTGAAGAGAACACATAGAAAGAGAAGAGGCAAGCAAGCAGGGAGATCCTGCAATCAGTTGCAGAAGATAAATATAGTGAGAGATCCAATTTGTGAGAGAGTGAATTTCCTTATTAAAGCCACAAATTGAAGGCTTCTTGTAAACCCATTATTGATATATAGTGGAAGTTTTTTTTTTTTTATATCCTCTTGTGTGTGTTTGTGCAAATCTGGTGTGTGAGTAACAAATTCATAAATCCCACCAACGTGGTATCAGATCCTAACAAGAGCCATGTGAATAAATCTTAGCGTGGATGTCTATGTACTACATAGTATGTAGGCCATGTTAAAAACTCGGCACTCAACTTTCTTTTTCTCTATATATATATATGTATATGTATGAATATTTCTTCCCCCCTTTTTGAATCTTCACTCCATTTGAGTGGTAACATGGTGGTCCATTTTTAAAATAAATATTGCATAAACTAGGATCATTTCAATCATGAACAATCAGAGTAACCCCAATCTAGCATTTTGAATAATTTCAGTGCAAACAATTAGTTGGAGATACGACCGCACACATAGACCTAACCTTATCCAAACCCCAATATCAAAAAAAAAAAAAAAAATTTGAGTACAAATACACATGATTACTATTTTCTCCGTAGACCACACGGATGTGATGGCCATTTTTTGGTTAAATATTGACCAACAAAATTTGTTTTCACATATATAAGTCATACTCATGTGAAAAAAATAAAAAATAAAAATATTTATAACTAAAACTACAAGAGGAGATGATAATCCAAGATAGTTGAAGGGGATGTGCTTAAGATGAATGTGTTTCTTATATAAAAATTATTGACATGTTACTATCAACTCATAATATACTGAAATCACACTCAATTGTAGATAGTGTGTGTTTGTAATACTACGTGTATGTATGTGTGTATATAAATATATATATATAATGTGTGTGTGTGTGTGTTTGTATCAGTATGCATATACTCACTTGTAGAAGAAATTGGTAGAAATTTTAAGGATGGACCTTGGATGCCACAATCTCGTGCAAATTCAAAGCGCCTTGGAAGTGGATGATGGTTGGTTTTAAGGCTAGGGTTTTCACAATTTGGGGAATGGTTGCTGACGATAGCTGGTTGGACTTGGATGGTTTGGTTAGGGAAGAAGATCCTCTACGTTTGCTCCCTTCGGTCCGCTTCTCTCCGCTTCAATTATTTGTGGCAAGCATAATGCCACGTGTCCACTAAATTTCAAAAAGAGAACCAAGTTATCTTTCAGTGGACTATTTTACTCCTCATCTCAACACTTAAATTATTTACTCCTCATCTCAACACTTCAATTTAACTATATATATATATATATATATACACACGCGTATATATCTGGGTCTATATATATACACACACTTTTACTGATAAAGATTGATAAAGAAGATTAAACCTTTATCATTTCAATTCTTTAAATTTTTTTTTGTATTGCTAAATGTATACATTTAACTAATTGAGCTAAATGTATCACTAACCTCCCCTCCCCTGAGGTTTAGTGATATTCTACGGTTAACTACTGTTTTCTAAATTTTATATATTTATTTATAATTTTATATATTTATATATTTATTTTAAATTTTATATATATTTAAAAAATTAACGCATCAATATTTTAACTTTCCAATTAAATATTTTTTTGGCATAAATCATTTTTTTTTTGTTTATTGTAATATATATATATATATAATTAAAAACGAAACAAAAATCTCATTTGTAGCTCAAAATATTTTTATATTTCAGACCTAATTATTTTTATATTTTATCCTAATTGGTAGTTTAGTTAAAAATATTGATGCATTAATTTTTTATTTGGCATAAATTAATTTGTTTTGGTTTATAGTAAAATATAAAAAATAAAGTTAAAAATGAAAAGAAAAATCTCATTTGTAGTTCAAAATATTTTTTATGTTTTGGACTTAATTTTTTTTATATTTTACCCTAATTGGTAGTTGCAAAAAACAAAAATGTCATTAAAGTTTTTTTCTGACATAAATCAATTTTTTTTCGTTTTATAGTAAAAAAATAAAAAACAAAGTTAAAAACGAAAAAAAATATCTTATTTGTAGTTCGAAATGTTTTTTATATTTCGGACTTAATTTATTTTATATATTTTACTCTAATTGGTTGTTGCAAAAAAATTATTTTGGCATTAATATTTTTTTCGGCATATATATAAATAAATAAAATCGTTTATCAGTAAACCCCTCTCTAGTTTTAGGGACAGTTTTGTCCTAAATTGTAGGGAAGGGAGCAAGTTGATCAAATTTGTTAATGTCAGGGGGGAGTTTTCTGTATAGAATGGGAGCAAATTGATATTTTTTGAAACCACATGGGAGCCCTTTTACAAATCAAAATCAAAACTCAAAACAGTTTATTCAACCTCATTTTAAAAACGAGCTGCAAATTTGAGCACCGCTCCTTAATTTGTAAAACAAACTTGTAAGTTATTAGAATTTTTTTAAGTAATTCCTTTTTACATTTATATAATTTTTATTCATCTAACCGTCAACTCTTTTTAAGTTATTCACTTAGTCATTACTCTTGTCAAATTCCAATAAATATGATGTATATTGCCAATAAAGGTTTTTGCATAATTTTATTTTGCTTATTATTTCCTTCGTTCCAATTTATAAGTTCATTTTCGAGAATCCAACTTTTGAATATAACTTTTATTATTATTATTATTCACTTTTTAACATTTAACAAAAAAATATTTATAATTTAAACAATAATTATATCGTATCGTATGAGAACGAAGTTTGTCTTTCCGATGATGTGGTCCAATACAATTTTAACGCATGTCTAAAATTTTTGTAAAAAAAAAGAAGATGCACATAAAATTCAAAATTTATGTTGCTTTCTTTTTAAAAGGATTTTAACCAAGTGTTTTAATAATATCCGATGTAAAAAAAACGGATCGGAAAAGCTGATGTTAGAGTTTGTGCCGATCGGAAAAGCCGGTGTTAGAGTTTGTTCCGGACCCCTACGAGTAAGCAGAGAAAAGGGAGGACGAAAGAGGTGCAATCTTCGTCTCCTGCAAATGCCAAAGAACCGATAAGAAAAGCCGATGTTAGAGTAAAGCATTCTGTAGAAAGAGAATAAGACAAACACAAAGGCTAATACAGCAATGCTTGAATCATGAATATTTATCATCGTTCCATTTTTCCTTTGTTTGTTCTGCTCGATTAGGATTACTCCTGATTGTTTGTCCAGGACTAAAATGACCCTCTCTTATATGATATTTATTTTAAAAATGGACCATCATTTAACCAGTAAAATCGAAGGAAGAGTCAAAAGGGGGAGGAAGAAATATATATATATATGTATATATTTAGGCATAAAGAAAAATAAAGTAGGCGCGAGTTTTGAACATTAGATATTCGCGCTAACATTTATCGACATGGCTCTTTGGTTACAAATAGCTCATTGGTTTGATACAAAAGATTGCAGAAAAGATCAGTTCAGCATAAGAGCTGAAAATCTGTGAGGAAGTCAGTAAGAGGGTTAAAATTGAGCGCTCGAGTGTTCAAATCCTTTTAAATTTGAGTTTCTGAATTTTCATCTCGAAATTAAATTTGTATTTTCGTTACCAGTTTTTTTTCGTCTGGTTACTCGGCTTGAAAAATGTTGGAATGGGGTTATCGGAAGAATGTAAACTCACAAGTCTGCTCGATACGTTGCCCCAATCCTGTCAAGACTTGGTGCCGGCCTTGCTATCGGGTAAGGACTAGTTTGGGCTGACGGAAGTTGCAGCACTTCTTATAGCGGACGAGAAGGGAAAAGAAGCATTGGAGAGGGAAAAAAATGCAGTGTCTTTCCTCTGTAAGAGTTGGGAGCAGGGCCGGCCCCGACTATGGACGACCAAGGCGGTCGCCTAGGCCTCCAGTCCAAGGGTCCTAAAAAAAAATTTCATTATTTTTAATTTAAGAAATTTTAATATTTTTATTATTCTTAAGAAAATTAATTTATTTTTCAGTTCAACTGAAAATAAAGTCAAATATAATTACACAATTTAGGGCCTCAACATCAATATTTTTTAAAATTTTATTTAATAACCCAATTTGTAATAAATTCAAAATCAATTTCACTAGGTAGGGCCTCCAAAATTTTATATTTCACTTACTATTACTATATATTCAAAAAAAAATCTCTATTTTTTCAAACTAAAGTCTAATTTAAATCAAATCATTATTTTAATTAGGGCTAGAAAAATATTATTGCATCCGCAAAACGTTTAACGACTACACTCGCGACTGTCGCATTTGCTCAACAACAATAATTTTTCACGCGGTTATAATTGAGCTTTCGCGACTGTCGCGCTCACATGTACAACAACAACTTTTCATGACAACACCAAAATGGAGGCTATTTTCAAAATTTTAAATATTAGTATATTTAATGTATTTTTTTAATATTTTTTTCACAATTATTACTTTTTAAGTTTTTTTTTTCGGTAAATTTATTAATACTGAAAAAAGAGTACAAACCTAACTTTTTTTCCTTTTGTATTAGTATAGATCCAAATATGATTTTTTAAGTTATAGTCCAATATAAATTAGAACTGAACCCAATATTACACTTACGATAGGGAAAGTTCTTTTACAGTAGTAGTTTTGCTCTCTAATTTTTTTTTACTTGGACACATTAGTCCTACTTTTGACAAACATTTACAAATAAGTTCAAATTCAATTTTTATTTCAAAAGTATCTTGTACTAATTATTCATTTCATACCGTTCATATTTCTATGCTTTAATATGTGAAATCTATACAAAAGAAACACCAAGTAAATTATGTAGTATTTTTGTCATTCGTTAAAAATTTGAATTTATAAAATATTTACATTTAAAAAAAAAATTTGCATCGCGTGAAGTGAAGTGACCCAAAAAAATTTCGCGTAAAAAATTTGTATCTCGTGAAATGAAGGACTCCAAAAAACATTTTCGCATTTAATCTCGCCCAGAGCCCCAAAATTTTTTAACACTATTAGGACCGGCCCTAGTTGGAAGTTGCATCAACTACATCAAGTGGATAAAAGCATTTTTGTTGGGTGAAAAGACTTATCATTTCGGTGCAAGTATCATTGTGCACCGAAATGATAATATCAGTTTTGAATAACATGTGAAACTTTATGAGAAAGTCTGTTTTTGTGTGTGTTGGTTCTGACAGTGATCTTGAGTGATACACTATCTTTAAACACTGTTGACTGTTAGGTAGAATTTTGATCTTTTTCTTTGTGTGAATCTACCATTATTGGCTAAACAAGTAAATTTGGTGGCTTTGTTTATTTTATGTGTGCTTTCCTCTTTTCATGAATTTTTAGACACTCAAGGATTTGTTGGAATATGTGTAGCAAAAATTTTATTACCAAAACTTTGGGTAGTTTTGAAAATTAGTGTTTTCGTTTTTTCTTTCTTGAGAATAAAAATTTTTCTTATTCTTGTCCTAAGGGTAATCCAGAAATAAAAACACGTTTGATTGAAATTTTTGTGTAAAAAATTTTTGGGAACAAAAAAAAAAAAAAAAAATTTTGAAGGTTAGGGTTTGGAGGTTGAAGATGGAAGTTAGGGTTTGTGCAACAATTAATTTTTTTTTTTGCTGAGAACAAACAGTGCCGAAAACAAAAAAACATCATTTTGGTGTTCTCAAATTTTGAACTAAGGGTGAGAAAACGCTTTTTTTACTGTTCACGAAAACAAAAACCATCAGAGGTTCCCAAACGCGTTTTTGTTCCCGTAAACAGTGAAAAAACAGGAACAAAAATGGAAACACCCCTATCCAAACGCACCCTTTATTTTTTGTTTGACTCTTGTTTTTTGGAAAATCCATCTCGCGTTTTGATTACTACATGGTCCCACTCTTTAAGAATTATGAATCCCTTCTGACTATAGGAAGTAACATTTTACGGAGTGCATGCTTGCACCGAATTGTTAGGCAAAAAATATATCTATAATTATTTATTTAACAGTGGATATGCATTCACTTTACTAATTGTGCCCAATAATTTGGTGCAAGAATCATTTTCCTTTTACAAAAATATAATTTACAACCCTCATAGTGTGACTGTTGAGATTGATGAGTAGTATGAGCAGAATAAAGGATCCATAAGGTTTGGGGTCTGATGGAATTGAAGCGCTTGGTTCATATCAAATCTATTACTCTTGGGAGTCCCAAATGATATATTTATAAGTTGTGGCATTGGTTTCAAATATAAATGGAGTACGTATTTCAACTTCTCTAAAATATTTTTTGCACCATTTTTACAGCAAAATATAATAAAATTCGTTCTTTAAAAAAAGAAAATGTCAAACATGAACTATTACTATGAAAAAAACAGAGTATGAAAAAATAATAATGAAAAGGGGAGTAATGGTGCCGGTGCCGCCATCATGGTTGCGGATAGGCACACTATGGGATTAGGGGGCAACTGCCCCAATGAATTTTTTTTATTTTTAATGCTAATTTCAGTATTTTTAAGAGAATATATATATAAAAAATGATATTTAACCCCTAGTAATATTTAAAAAAATTCAGCTAATTGTCCTTAATATCATAAATTATTCTCTATTATTATTTTTTTTGGCTCTGTCGGTGGTATGTGAAATATAGTGAATTTGTGACGGTTAACAAATTTTATTTTTGCTTAAGCTGAAGATATTTTAATAAATTGATCACCATTGAAGTTGATATTTTTAAGTACCAATCAACTCTGACAGTAATGTTAATGTTTATTTTTTCCCAAGCTTCAATATATGATTAATATAATAATGAGACTAAACATAAAATTAAGCAAAGTTTATACTTTATTAATTTCCAGCTTAAAAAACACCGTGACACAGCACTACTACCTACTACTTGACAATTTTTTTAATCACACTGAACATAGACAATTCATGAACACTACCTCATTTGTCTACATACCCTTTAAGGGCATTTTTTTAAAAATCTCACTCAAATAAGGGTATTTATGTAATTCCACTAGCCCCGAAATTCCTTCAATTTATACCACATTCCAGAGCCAGCAGTCAGCACTGAACTTTACTCTCTATCAAACTCCTTTTTTTTATCGCCGGAAAACTCAGATTTGGAGGGAAAATTTTGAAAATGACAGGAAAAAGTAAGATTCTGATCATCGGAGGCACTGGTTACATCGGAAAATTCATCGTTCAGGCGAGCGCCGAGTTAGGCCATCCCACGTTCGCTCTCGTGAGAGAGTCCACTGTTTCAAGTCCCGCCAAATCGCAAATCATCGAAAGCTTCAAGAGCTCCGGGGTCAATCTCATCCATGTCCGTACAATTCTTTTCCCTTTCCTTTCCTCCATTTTCTTCATGACTCGATTCTGTTTGGTTCCCTAGAAAAATCGAATGAAAAATGTCACCTAAACTATGTGAATTTGAATTATGAATTGCTACTTTTTATTGTTATTTTACGTTTCAGGGAGTGTTAGGGTTCACCTTTATTTTATTTTATTTTACTAAGGGGCTGTTTGGTTGATAAAATTAATTAAATTGATGTCGTATGTAGGGAGATCTGTACGATCACGAGAGCTTGGTGAAGGCGATAAAGGAGGTTGATGTGGTGATCTCAACCGTTGGCCATGCTCAGTTGGCTGATCAAGTCAAGATCATTGCTGCCATTAAAGAAGCTGGCAATGTTAAGGTAAATCCACTTCAATTTCCTTCTTTATATATATATATATATATATATATATATATATATATATATATAGTTGTGGATATGTGTATTTGCGCTTTACTTCTGGAACAATGCTACATAATTCAAAGAATTTCCACATTGTAAACAATTAGACTTTAATATTAAATTTAATTTTTTTTGTGACACTCTATTAATCAAATAAATTCTAATTTTAACTTCTGAGCAATTTTATTTTAAAAACATTTTCATACTTCTTTTCTTTTTCTTGTTGTGGTACCCTTGTTTATATTTCATATATCCAATAACGCATGAAATCTCTTACTCCTTTATTTGCTATCTTGTAATTAGTTTAGACGGTCCTTAATAGTTTTGTATTTCATATACTTGTAGTAATTTGTGTTAGGTGGAAATTTGCTTTAGATGTCTTATAAATTTGCAACAAGGAGACAAGTGTAAAACTTATTGTTATTGCGACAATTAATAAATTTCATACTTGTTGAAATATCTCAAATATTGGGAATATTCTCAAATTACTTCTAAAATATCAATATTATTGGAATTGGAAAAAAAATATATATATTCTTGTTTCATAAGGTCTGCTTTTCTTAGTGACAAATTATCTTTGATACATTTTTATGCCAAGTAATTCTTGTATTATGCTAGTGTTGAAGGATTAAATATTAAAGTTACACTCTCTCTATTAGCTTAAGCTTTTAGAGTAGGTGGGTAGTTAACATGGTATCAGAGCCAAATGTCTCGTGTTCGAACCTCACCTTCACCCATATTAAAAAATTGTTGTTTCACTTGTTAGTCCGAACGTGAGGGGGCGTGAGGAAAAATTTGTTATCTTAAATTTGTGGACGGCATTTTAAGGTTGGAAATTTCTTTAAATCATATTCTTTGATCAGTGCCACTAGTTCTCCTTAAATGGGGCAATGTTGTTATTTATATTGTGGTGTTGTGATCTTCATTGTGACAAAGCAAATCAGAACAACCGCTTCTTTCACTAAATGTGATAGTACTTGGATCATCTCATGCTCTTTTAGAGTAATGCTACCACGAGCGCCCCTCTTCGTGGGCTCCCCATTCACCGACTTGAAAGATCTAAAGAAAATGACTTTCTGAGAAACTTCAAAAGACAAATTCTCATTCCAATGGTTAAGGAAGCTAGTGCCTTTTGTCATTAGAGGGCTCGATGAGCATTACTCTGTTATTCACTATCTGTTGCTTTAGTATGAATTTGTTAGTGATGGTTCTTGATATTGTCTCTTCTACCTAATGAGTTTACATGTTGCCACAAATGTAGTTCAACAAGGGATTCTTTTAGGTGAAATATTTAGGTTGAGTATTAATAAGTTTCACAAACTGAAGTGACCCGAGATCTTGCGGGATTTAGATGTTTTTCTTCTTCGTTGAGTAGTTAAATTTAACTCCAGGTTGAGTCCTAGCCATCTTAGCCACTAATTACTTCAACATTCTTTTTTTCTGATATTGTAAGAACAAAGCCTTGTTGAAGTTATGCTTTATTTGGTTCACTGAATTGATACAATTAGTGGCTCATTTTTTTCAACACAACTGCTTTTACATAAAATGCTTTATGTTCTTCAGAGATTCTTCCCATCTGAGTTCGGGAACGATGTGGATCGTGTCCACGCGGTTGAGCCTGCAAAAACAGCGTTCGGCATAAAGGCTCAAATCCGCAGAGCTGTTGAGGCCGAAGGAATTCCTCATACCTATGTCGCTTCCAACTTTTTTGCTGGCTATTTTCTTCCAACGTTGTCGCAACCAGGAGCAACAGCTCCTCCTAGAGATAAAGTCGTTATCTTAGGCGATGGAAATCCAAAAGGTAAGAGCTCTTCCCTCTGACTGTGCATTGAAGTGAAAATTACAGTTTGAAATGGGATTTGCATAATTGCAGTGTCTTAGGGGATGTAAATGTGCATTGAAGTGTACATTTCCTCTATAAATTACAAGTTGAACTGGGATTTACATCTTATTGTAACACATTCTGTTACATATTCTTAGGGGATGTAAATATGCATTGAAGTGTACATTTTCTCTATAAATTACAAGTTCAAATGGGATTTACATATTATTATAAACATTCTTAGTGGATGTATATATTTTAGACAAATCGATCATATCTTTGTTATCCTTTAATGACAGCCATCTTTAACAAGGAAGAGGACATTGGCACCTTTACCATCAAAGCTGTGGATGATCCGAGAACGTTGAACAAAATCCTCTACATTAGACCTCCTGCCAACACTATCTCCTTCAATGACATCGTGTCATTGTGGGAGAAGAAGATTGGCAAAACCCTCGAACGCAGCTATGTTCCCGAGGACCAAGTTCTGAAGAACATACAAGGTAACCGGAACATAAACATCAAACTTATTGAGTACGCTGAAGAACTATAGGACATGATAAAAATTTATGTAATTGTTCTATGATTTCTAAGATTAATTCAAATTTTACATTGTTTGTTGTTGCAGAATCTCCTATACCAATCAATGTGATATTGTCCATCAGTCACTCAGTTTTTGTGAAGGGAGACCAGACAAACTTTGAGGTTGAAGCATCATTTGGAGTGGAGGCATCAGAGCTCTATCCTGATGTCAAATACACCACTGTGGATGAATACCTCAACCAATTTGTCTGAGAACCAAATTGATGAGTGTTTTTTTTTTTCTTTCTTCCAAGTACCTTTCTAAATAAATTAACAGACCAGTTGTGTATCAGAGGTGGTGGTCACAAGGAAAGATGATGTTTGATCTATGTGGTTTGGTGTGTATTATTATTATATCAAGGTTTTATATATATGTATTGAAATTTACCTTTATTGGTCCCCTATCTGGAAAGATTCAGTGATTGACTTGTTTTGTTTTATTGCATTTATTATTGTTATTATTGGGAGGAGTTGAACCAATTAAGTAATGGATCCAAGCTTTAACTTGTAAAATTTTCATTGGTTGGTCTTTAATTTCTTGAAATTAATGGTCTTAAAAAAAATTCAGGTGGAAAATTTGAAACAGTTTATGTAATTCTTGTTATATTAGAATATTTGCATGAAAAAGAAGGTATCTATTCTTTGAGTAATTTCTTCATTGTTGTATGAATATACGTATATGCATACATATTTCATATGATTCCATAAATATATTATTTTTATAAAAGGTATTTTTTATGGTAATTTTTTTTTTAAACTGAGTGTAGTAAGTTGATTACATTTTCTTTCGACCCAATTTTTTTTTCTTCTTGTTTCATTACCACTAATACAAGTATAACAAACGAACCTGAGCGGGTTGGTCTAACTGGAAAAGACTTGAACCTCAAAAAATATGAGGTCTCAGATTCAATTCTTGATAAATGCAAACAATTTGTTAGGGTCATGACTGCAAACATAGTTCGAGTCTTACCTGATCCGTATAGGGGTTACCTTACATGAGTCCCGTGAATTAGTCGAGGTGCGAATAAACTGATACAAACATCATTGTTATGAAAAAAAAAGTATAACGAAGGAAGAAATTATTATTTTAATATATTTTCATGAGAGGCGAGTGACCAATGCGCCTTTTCAATATTCCTCTCTTTTGTGGCATATATAATTTTAATTGCAGCAAATAATTAATATAGAGGACAGTTTGCAATTCACTTTTGTTACATAAATAGCATAATTCATTTTATTTCATTGTTAAAATTTGACGGTCCTCTATCTCCACAAAACTTTACATTTGTCTCGTTGTCCACTAGCTCGTGCGTATAAATTATATAGACGGAAACTTTTCTCATGAAACTGAAATCACTTATTAGTTATATAAGATGATTAACTCAACAAATATAAAATGTAGGGAATGAAACTTTTTTCATGAAAAGCATTCACTTAAATATATAAAGTGACAAGCATATAATCATTTAGTGGTGTATAATATACAACCATATCCTATGAAATATAAATAAAATATAAATATAATAAAGTAATAAAATTAAAAATAATTAAATCATCACTCAGTAATTTTTTATTGACGTATTTTCAAACAAAATAAAGCCTAATTATGGTCCACTGCTCTTGTAAGGAATCATTCCCATCAATGATTAAACTTTTGCTTCACATGCTAGAAAAATAATTGTTTGAAGACTAAAACCAAAATGCTTTTTTATATAAGGGTAAATTACAGTTTCACCCCTCTAGATAGGACATTTTACAACTTGACCCCTATATGTTGGATAATTATAATTTCACCTCCTAAGATGTGAATTACTTATATGCCCATATGTATTTTTCATTTAAAATAAAAAAAAATATAACAATTTTTAGTCATTTACGGTTTTATCCCTTAGTTGTTTTAACCTAAAAACCCTAAACCTCACCCTCATTTTTCAACCACTGAAAAGAGAGATGTAGGAAAGAAGAAAGAGAAATCATATATAATAGCTAAACAGAAACCAAATTTGATCATAAAAGATGTTTGCAGAAGCTTTGATCTTGTTTGAGAATCATTTGAAAACAAGACATTAGGACCACGGGAAACTTCACTCCATTCTCAGTTATCCCCGTTCCCGGAGATGCTGTCACCGGTAAACCTTCCACGGTTGCATCTTCTTCTTCTCCGACCAACTCCGCCCTTTTAGCGGCTGATTTGCGATCGAGGGCATCTCTAACCCTAGATATAATAAACAAATTTGAAGGGTATAATATTTAATTGATGACGGTTAGTAAATAGATAATAATAGATTTAGTATTTAAATCATTTACATGGTTTTGAACCATTAGCACTATAGTCTTCTTGAACCCAAAAGGTCCCCACTTGAGTATGAGTTTGGCCATCCATTGAAAATGGCACATATAAATATTCTGGAGTAACCATTCATTTAAATTCAAAAGTTCACAAAAAAGAGACTCTTGACTTTATTCTCGATTTCACTAACACACCATGCTTCACTTCACCATGGATGACAAGCTTTGCAAATGGTTTCTACCCAAAGCTGCTAGATAACAATGAACCTTTCCTTGTGTGTATAAGAGGTTAAGGGTATTTTAGTCTTCTAACTAACTATAAGTGTGAGTCCTTTCACATGACTTTTTGATGGCAAAAAATGTCTATACATATTAGTGAGGGTATTTTAGTCTTTTCATTACTGGTCAATTGTATTGACCTTGCCGGAATAATGAGGGAGGGGAAATTGTTAAAAAAAAACCAAACTAAAGGGGGTGTAAATATAATTGTCTAATCTAGAGGGGATCAATTTGTAATAAGTCCTATCTAGAGGGGTAAAAATATAATTTTCCCTTTATATAAGTATATTTCTATTGATTAATAAATGGTTATGCCATTCAATTTAATCAACTAACTCCTACTGGGTCCACTTTACCCCCTATATTATTCAATTTTATCACTATGCCCCCTCCTCTTCACATTTTGAGTTAAAATGTTTAAATTACCCTCCCTTAATAGTATAAGGGGGTTTAGTGAAATCAACCCTTAAAAAAATTATTTTCGAAAATAAATTATATTTTTCGTAAAAACTATAAATTTCAAAAAATATATATATTTCGGAAAATATGATTTTTTTTCCAAAATATGATTTTATCTGAAAAATAATTTTTTTCAAAAAATATATATTATGTTCCAAAATATGATTTTTTTTGCGAAAAAGTATTTATTATGTTTCAAAATATGATTTTTTTTGCAAAAAATATATATTATGTTCCAAAATATGATCTTTTTAGAAAAATATTTTTTTTGCGAAAAATATATACTATTATGTTCCAAAATATGATTTTTTTTCGAAAAATAATTTTTTTGCGAAAAATATATATTATTATGTTCTAAAATATAATATTTTCCGAAAAATATATACTATTATGTTCCAAAATATGAATTTTTTTCCGAAAAATAACTTTTTTGCAAAAAATATACATTATTTTTTCTGAAATAATTCATATTTTGGAAAATAATATACTCCCTCCGAAAAATAATTTTTTTGCAAAAAATATATATATATATTTAAATTTATAATTTTTGCGAAAAATATAATTGATTTCACTAAATCCCCTTATAATATTGAGGGTAATTTAGGCATTTTGACTCAAAATATGAGGTAAGGGGGCATAATGATAAAATTAAATAGTATATGAAGCAAAATGAACCCAATAGATGTTAGTTGATTAAACTGAATAATATATGGAGTTTCTTGAAATTAACTCATTAATAAATGCACATTATAGTAATTCAAAATACTAAAATAAACAAGATTCGGTGCTCGTTAAATTACATAACTACCCTCATATTAAGTAAAATCTCCCACAATGCCCTTAAAAGGTGTATGGCTAACATGTGCTATGGTTCATGTGTACATCTATTTTCTGCGCGGGAAAGTGCATGACATAATAGTTGTCGTTAGTGCGTGGTTGGTAGTAGTGCTCTCTGTCACTCCTGCTACTTCTTCTTGGGTTTTATTAGGGATGCAACACTTAGCGGGCTGAGCCCAGTCCGGACTGGAAAATCTTCAATTCGGATTCAATCGGGCTGAGCCCGTCTTGGCTTGGGTGGGATTGGGCTGAGCTAGTCTCATTTCGGGTTAGGTTGCGTTCAGCCCGAACAACCGAATTTCATTAGTATAAAAAAAAAATTGAAACCCATCTCTGCCTCCCCTATCACAGCCTCTCTCTTTTGAAACCCTAAAAGCTCAACTTAAATTTCAATTTTCAGAAAATAAAAAATTATTTTTAGAAATACAAACCAAACAGATAAATTTTCTAAAAACTCTCTTTCAGAAAATAATTTTTCATTTTTCAGAGTTCTCGATAATAGTTTTCAAACAAAACATACCCTATAATTTTTTTTAACAGTGTCTGTATAGCTATAGATTGAATCCAACATTTCCTTGCAGATTAGACTAAGATAAAAAATAGAGGAAAAAAGATATAGTAGTTGAATTTTCATGGAAGCATATATAGAGCCTTGCAATGCATAACATATACCTATCAATGATCACAAATTATGGTTCCTTTTTCTATGTGACACCCAGTCTGTTCTAAAGCAGTGTCAAAGAAACCACCCCCTTTGAAACTTGAATCAACACAAGGTGGTGAAAACTGAGTGATGATGTCTCTCAATGTGAGCATACCTTTCACTTGCTGTGACTCATCAACTATGAAACTGAAATTGCATTTTCTCTCAGCCAGATTTTTCATGGCTTGCTTGAGAGTGTCGGTTTTCTTGTTAGTGACCGGTGAGTCCATTCTCGGAAGGTAGTTGTTTCTCAGAGTGGGAGTCGCCGCTGAAAGAAGCGCCCCAAGGTCTCGTTCAATGGTGGGCTCCGAGTCGACTTTCTGGGTGTCCATATGAATGAATTTCTCCGTTGTCAGAGTCCTGTAATTGTATCGATCATGATATTAACATCTAATACTAGATAATTATATTTCATAATTATCCATAAAATCAATTTAACTAAAACTTAATATTAACATCTAATACTAGACAATTATATTTCATAATTATCCATAAAATCAATTTAACTAAAACTTTGGGCATGATTAGTTTGCAACTTTGGAACTAGTTTTTTGGAAATTGAAAATCAGAAAACTACTCATTTAGTTTGAAAGAGTGTTTCCATGAGGTGAAAGGATCTCTTCGGGATTTTAAGACTCGGGCTTGATCAATGTAGGTGGGTTTCCCTCGCTGGCTTAGATCTCGAGTTTTTGGGAGCCAAGGAGGAGTCTGGTTTGGAGGATGAAATGTCAGATTGAGTCGAGAGACATGTGTTGGAAATAGTGGCCTAGAATTTTGGAAGAGAAGTGTACGAAGAAGAATTAAAGAAAATACTTTATTCAACTTGATTAAAATATGTAAACTACATACCTTTATATAGGGCATCAAAACACACATGTAACCTTCATATCTAAATGCAAACAAAGACCCACTAACCCTTTAACATAACATTTAGTGGTTTAACTCACACTATCATACATATCACTTATTCTAACTTTATTGTCTTGCACTAACACAAACATTAAAACACACAATATAACTTATGTAATTCCTAAAACTAATAATCAAGTTTACTATTTCCAACACCCCCCTTAAACTTGATTTTACTTGTCAACTTCTGAAATTCTTTCAACCTTGAGGGGCTTGGTGAAATTATCATCAACTTGATCTTTTCCACGGGCTTTGAGTTCTACCTCCTTCTTGATTATGAAATCTCTAATGTGTCATTCTTCTCTATTATTATAGTTTCTTCATCCATAACATTGTTCCACTTTTCGTCTTGAACTGTCTCTTCACTTTGTTCACCTTCTTCAATTTTGTATGTCTTAAAAGTATATGAACAGTACTACTGTGTGTATATATATATATATATATATATATATATATTTTATAGAACAAAGTATATATATATATATATATATATAATCTATATATTCGAACAGGAAAGTAAGGAAACTGTAACAGTAGAACAGATTAAACAAACTCACAGTATAGATGCAAATTTCTAGAAATAGATGAATTCAAGCCCTGTGAACTCATAGTTTTCTTAAGACAGATTTGATTCCTCTTCAGTGCTTAAGGTCGTCGAATAACTGTCTCCCAAGATAGAACGGATTTCGCTTTTAAAGATGTAGAGAGAAGAAGAGGAAGAGGAGAAATCCTCTGGAAGATATCGAAAAATGAATTGCGGGGTGGCCCATTTATAGACAATCAGGAGTCACGAATGAAAAGATGCACAGTTTCGAACAGTCTTCTTAACTGTTTAACTCCTCTCATATCACAAAACCTTGGGTGCCCTTTAGGCTCAAACCCAAAGTTCAAACTAGGCTTATATAAGCATTACACAAGTTCATTTTTTCTTCAATGTAGGACAAAATTTCATTCCCAAGTTCAACTGGGTCACTTTGAGAGTTAATTTTTCATTCAATACTTAATAGTTTTGAACAAGTAAATGTACTAAATTAATCTCGTAACTAAAGAGAACACATTGGTATTTGGTCCCACTCAATTCGGAGTATGGGACCCACTTCTCAAAAAGCCTGACCTAGATTAGAATGAATTTTGTCCAAAAAGAACCGAACAAGACCCGCTCCAGCGCCCACGGCCCAGACTGGATCCGGGGGGGGGGGGGGGGGGGATAGTTTAACTCCTCCCATATCACAAAACCTTGGGTACCCTTAGGCCCAAACCCAAAGTTCAAACTAGGCTTATATAAGCACTACACAAGTTCACTTTTCCTTCAATGTGGGACAATTTTCCTTTTTAAGTTTAAGTGGGTCACTTTGAGAATTAATTTCTCATTCAAAACTTAATAATTTTGATCAAGTAAATATACCAAATTAATCTCCTAAGTAAGGAAAACACATTGGTACTTAGTCCCGCTCAATTCAGAGTATGGGACCCACTTTTATTTAAGCACCAAGTTGTTAAAACCTTCTTATTCCAAAACTATTTTTCCAACAGTATGCTAATAACAATGTAGGCACCAGTTCTCCATCAACAAAATTAGCCTCTTCTTCTATATTATTAGCAACATTTTTGCATTCCGAAGCATAATGACAATATTTTTGACAATTATAACATTGAATACGAGACTTGTCATACCTCCTTCCATATGACCTCGAATTGCTTCATCTTCCATGACCTCCTCTTTCTTGTTCTGAGTCGTAGTATTTTTCTTCATTAGTGGTTGTGTGATGACCACTTTTGTCTTCTCTTCCTTTTCCTTGGCCACGTACATTTTCACGTCCTCAGCCCCTTCGGTTTCCACCATGCTTCCCATCTCCATCTTTCAACGAAAGCTTTGTTTGGAGCACTTGTTCCAAAGCTTCTTCTTTCTTCACTACTTTTTCTTCATGAGCTTGGAATGAACTCATGAGTTCATCAACACTCATGGAGTCCAAATCCTTTGATTCTTCAATGACAACAACAATGCAGTTGAATTTGGAATCCAACGACCTAAGGATCTTTTAAACAACCCTTATATCCGTTATGGCGAATTCACCATATCTCCTTAGTTGGTTCCCAATACTTAGAACCCTTGAAAAATAATTTGAAACTGATTCAGATTCCATCATTTACATGCTTCAAATTCACCCCGTAAACTTTGGAGGCGAACCTTCTTCACTTTCTCCACTCCTTGGAAAGAATTTTGAAGAATTTCCCATAGTTGTTTTGCATTGCTAGCATTAACAACTATTTGTAGCATTGCATCATCCAGACATTGATGGATGATCATGACCGCCTTTTGGTCCTTCTTTCTTATGCCTTGGAGGACATCTTTCTGGGCTTGAGACAAGGATGTCTCATCTTTAGGCTCACTATAACCTTTGTCAACAATATTCCACACATCTTGTGCTCCCAAAATTGTCTTTATTCGGATACACCAATTTTTATAGTTGTCTTTGGTAAACTTAGGCATTTGAAATGGAATTGAACTGTTTGTCATTTCCTCTTTCTCACACACAACCTAGCTCTGATACCACTTTAATGAAAATAGTGGCTTAGTGTTTAGGAAGAGAAGTGTATGAAGAAGAATTAGAGAAAATAATTTATTCCTCTTATTCAACTTGATTAAAATATGTAAACTACATACCCTTATAGGACACCAAAACACACATGTAACCTTCAAATCTAAATGCAAATAAAAACTCACTAACTTACTAACATAACATTTAATGGTGTAACTCTCATTATCATACATATCACTTATTCTAACTTTATTGTCTTGCACTAACACAAATATTAAGACACACAATATAACTTATATAACTCCTAAAATTAATAATTAAGTTTATTATTTCCAACAACCTTATCAAGGGAAGGACTGTTGTACTTCCACCCATCATCTGGGGGCCATTAAAGCAATCACTTGGTATTAAGCTTTGTAATGATGAAACCCTAGAGAAAGGATTCGAATCTTGGTGAGCCTTTCACTGGATTAGTACCACCATGCATCCAAGGGTTAGGATTCACCAAATATTCAAGGGCCCATCAAACATTCAGTAAGACCCACCACCATACATTTAGTAGGACCCACCGCCATGAATCTATGGCCATGATTCACCCTCTCGCCCAATCCAGTGTTTCATTGTAGAGGATTAATTTTCCTAGATAAATGCTATCAAGAGAAGCCGGTTGCATTAAATGTAGGGACCCAAGTTGTCACATCACTTTGACCTCGAGTCTTGCTATACGACGCATGCCCCACCAACACAACTCTCGAGGTACCACGAGGGGCTATAAAAGGAAGGGCACCCGAGAAACAATCCTATGACTATCCACTAATCCCTCAAACTGTCTGGCATTCACCTCCTTCCCATCTTCCTTCACTCAACTCAATCACATCTCTTATCAAGTATTTCCCTTTTTTTTTTTTTTTATTGATTTAGCAAGGACCCCCCTCAAAACAATTATTAATTCTATACATATGATCCTACCTAGAAGTAGTCCATTATGATATCTTTCATTTATTTAGTTATTATACTTTTCAAATTATGAGCCTGAACAGAACTTACTTTCTGTTTCTAAATAGATCATCATTGTCTAGAAGAAGATGCAGGTCGCTGCTCCTCACGCAACCAATTAGCGTCTTGGTTTCGCGTTCCACAACTGCAACTGCACCAATATTTCTGTTCTCCCATAAAATGTGTATGGCCTCCGCGATGCTTTGGTCTCCATAAACATGTACAACGCGCTCATCATTTTCATACCTGGACAAAACAAGAACCAAATCGGTCACCATATAGTTACACCATGTGTGACATTTAAAAACAAATTTCATTCCAAAATAAATGCATGTGGTCATAACGGAAACTCTGATAGAGCCTTGTCTGCAATGCTATCAAACCACTCCAGTCCACTTGATTGAAAGAGCAATTGGACTACTGCATTCTACAAGAAGAAAAGAGTTAAAATATTGGGGGAAAAATATATATATATATATAAAAAAAAGTTAGTAATTTGTTCAACTACCTGCGAAACAAAACCAATGACCTTAGAGGTGGATTGCTCGATAACCGGAACAAACTGAAGGGGGTGCTTAGACAGAAGCAGCATAACATGGAAGAGGGTGTTATCGAGATTTACAGGGAAGAAAGGATCCCAAATGAACGACTTTGCTAGCTCACCAATCTGCTCGTTAAATAAACATCGAACCCAATGATCATGAAAAAGTATACAAACACAAGGCATGAATTGGACATGATATTAATATGCATTTTCTTCTTGAATTGAGATTTGATAGCAATGGGGATACAAGTAATCAATTCAAGAACAGAATGAACGGGAAAAAGACACCTTAGTTTGGGCAACACGCGGATTATGATCAAGCATGGAGAAGAAACCATTGCGGCTCCTCTTATTGCATTTCTCATCATCTTTATGCATATGTTCGTCTTCACATTCCTGCAATTGCAGTTTATGGAAAATTTCGTTTGCATGCTCAAGTCAATAGCATTGCCTAATTATAAACCATCAATATCAATTTGATGCAAATGCAAGTGTGGGCAAGAGCGCATTTGACAATATTTACGCCTTTTTATAGAGTATAAATAATTTAGTAATAATTTTATTTTTTTATGGTATTTTCCATTGTGCGTCTCACTTCACTCAGGCACACGTCTCGCCTAGCGCCTCGCGCATAGGCTCCAGAGGACCTCTAGTGCCTTAGTGCGCCTTGCGCCTTTAATAACTATGACCATTACAACGAATCTTGAAAGCATTTTTTAAACTAAAAGTCCAGTATATATGTAGAAATATGAGGTCCCAATTCCATGATTATAGATAACAATTCAAGCATTTTTTGGGAATTCATAACATTTAGTCGGCTTATTTAGAAGTAATTTAAAAGCGATTCATAGACTTTTGTCATTTTTGAATGAACCATGCTAATTCACCGAAACCAATGAAGCGAATGTGAAGGAAATTACCTCGAGACACCAAAGAACCATGCTAGGGAAATCAATGAAACCAATGTAGTTATCCACGAATCTTTGGGTGGTGATATTAGTTTCTGAATCATCGTCGGCTATGGGAACACCATATACATTCTTCTCATACATCAAACGAATAGCGTCCGCCAAGCAATGTCCCCTTTTGACTTCCAAAACTTGCAGTTCAAATTGCAAAAGAACCATATCATCATGTAAGAATACAAAATAGATGTTGTTTTTGAGAATAAATAAATAAATTTAAATGCGATCGAATGATCATATTACTACCAATATTATTAACAACCATTTCTCTAACGATTGTTCGATGGAGCCTAATATGCATTTCAACATATTATGTTCATCAATAGGTTGCTAATAAGAACTAGAATGCACAAGCTTTGAGCTCGATTCGATATTAATCCTGACAACTTCATAACCAAAAATATAGTATTTTATTTCCTTCATGCAATTTTGATTATCATCTTATATAATATAGTATCATATTCTCACCCGTCAAGTAACACCATAAACCAAAACGAAGAACCAAATTGGCATGAATGTTATTTTGGTCATGTACAAAAGATGAAACACACAAATTGCATTGTAGTTGAATAAGTTGATTTTCATCCTCAAATTTGCTAGTACAAGAAAACAACAAAAACTGAATGTAACTTGGACTAGCAAATTATTTTATCATATCATCACTACCAAAGTTGTGGCGTAAATTATCTACTCCGTCTGACTAGTTCCGGGTTCGAGTCTTGATGACCTTATTTATGGGTGGGTGTGCTGTAGGCGGGTTCAATGGCACTCACAGGCTATACGGCGGGGTGAAAGTGCTATATGTCAGTTTCGTACAACTCTCAAAAGCAATCAATATTATTGTGTTAGGGTACGGAAGGGCGGTTACAAAAGTAGATTTTTTACTATAAGCAAATTTTTATGCACGAAATTAAAAATTTATGTGTCAAAAGATACTTCTCCACGTACTTGTTGTGGCAATTTGACACAAATTTGATAAATTGTGGGAAAGAGTTGTAAGGTGACTATTCCATATCAGGCTCGCTGTATCAAACAAACCACATGTGAAGTGCCGTATGCAAACAAACCACATGTGATGTCAAGGCATGCGTGAAGACTTTTTTGCCATGCATGCGCAAACTGTGCTTGTCTTGCTTATTTGTTTCTCTGCCTATATAAGTGATGTTGTAAGGATGTATAGAGATGAGACACAAGCTACAAGTGAAGAGAGGCAGAGAGAGTAAAAACAGAGTGATACACTTGAGAGAGAAAATCACAGAGAGTTGCTCTGTGATGTTGTAAGAATGAGAGTGTAGAGTAGAGAGTAGAGTGATTGTATCCTCCTCCATTCTCGGTTTCGTTTCGAACCGAAGAAAGAAAATCTCTCTCAAAGCGGACGTACCCATATTTTTAGGGAACCACTATATATTTGGTGTCCATTGTGTGTGTGTGTTTGCATTTAATCTTGGTTTGGACCCAACAAAGTGGTATCAGAGCCATTAAAGCTCAACAGAGTCGATTCTTGCAACTCTATTTCGAACCATACCAGTGATCAAATCACCACACCACCCACATTTTCGGACGACCTATCAAACCAGGAAGAATTTCCCATCAACCGCCGCACGCGCTGCCACGCGCCGACTGAAGATCGCGCGTCAGAAGCCTCGGTGTCACGCGCCTCACGCGTCATCTACCTCCAGCGCGCGTGAGGACCACGCGCCTCCAAGCTCAGACGCGCTTGAGGACCACGCGCACCCACGCGCCTCACGCGCTGACACGTCATTGATGACGTCAGCAAGGATGCCACGTCACTGCTGACGTCACAGCCTGCCATGTGTCATCCCCAGACACTGCCACGTTACTCGCCACGTGTCACCACTGACACCTTGCCACGTTTCACTCTCTGCTGCTGCCACGTCATCAGAAACTTTGCAAAATTACAGTTTTGCCCCTCGACGTTGTTTTGACCATTCCGGACTCATCCTAAGTCAGAATTGAGCTCAGTCAGAGGCGATCTTAAGGTTTTTGACCGTTTCGGACGCAACGGTACACTCCATTTAGCGTGATTCCACTCCGAATATATCAAACAAGCCAGGAGGGCTAAAAGTTGAACCGATTAGATGGAAGATTCAGGATCCGAAATGATGATCAGATTGACCGCGACCAACTATTCATTGTGGAAGTCAAAGATGGAAGATCTTTTGTATATTAAAGATCTGTGGAAGCCAATCAAAAGGACCGACGATGCACCTGATGGCAAACCGAAGGACATGATTGATGGAGACTGGATGGTACTCAACTGAAAATGTGCCGCCCAAATCAGACAATGGATCGACAAAAGCATTTACCAAAATTTTGCCAACGACAATGATGTTTATGCTCTTTGGCAAAAATGGAGAAGATGTACGCACGGAAGACATCTCAGAACAAGGTAAATCTTTTGAGCCGTATGGTGAATCTTAAATACAAAGACGGCAAAAGTGTGTCAGAACACATGAGCGAATTCCAGGGGTTGTTGGATCAATTCAACTCTATGAAAATGACTATAGAAGATGAGATGCAAGCAGTATTCCTATTACACTCCCTTCCGAAAAGTTGGGATACGCTAGTTGTCTCTGTAAGCAACTCAGCTCCAGATGGAATAATTAACATGGAAATGGCGAAAGACAGAATGTTGAACGAGGAAACAAGAAGAAAGGAAGAAGGATATCATCCGGAGTCAGAAGCTCTTGTCACTGAAAGACGAGAAAGAAAAGAATGGCGCGGTAGAAGCAAAAGCAGAAACCATCGCAATCAGACACAGCATCGTGGGCGATCAAAGTCTACTTTCAGAAGAGACAAAACATGTCATCACTGCGGCAAGCCAGGCCATTTTATCAGAGAATGCAGGAAGCTAAAAGCCGAACAGTCTGGACAACAGACCAGAAATAGAGGTGAAGAGAGTACCTCAGAAGCAGCAGCAACAGCCGGAAAAGGGCTCTTCATCGTTCAAGATGATGAGTGTGTCAACTTCACATCCGAAGATTCTACTTGGGTTATTGACTCAGGTGCTTCCTGTCACATCACTTCGAGAAAGGATATGTTCACATCCTACACCAGTGGTGACTTCGGACTTATGAAGATGGGAAACCAAGGAGCATCCAAAATTACCGGCAGAGGTGATATTCTTTTGGAAAGCAGCAATGGATGCAAACTACTCCTCAAAGATGTGAGACATGTTCCAGATATTCGTCTCAACCTGATCTCCACCGGCAAGCTCGATGATGAAGGCTACAACAGTCACTTTGGTGATGGTAAGTGGAAGCTCACCAAAAACAATCTTGTGGTGGCCAGAGGAAAGAAGACCAGCTCGCTCTACACAACTCAAGCAAAACTGTGCAGAGTTGAGGTGAATACGATGGAGAAAGAAATCCCCACCGAGTTATGGCACAAAAGACTTGGTCATATGAGTGAGAAAGGACTCAAGATCCTTGCCAGAAAAGAACTCTTACCTGGAATGAAAGGTACTCCATTACACACCTGTGTCGACTGCATCATGGGGAAACAACACAGAGTTGCATTTCGCAGTTCCCCTTCATCTAGAAAACCAAACATTCTAGATCTCGTACACACGGATGTTTGCACCATGCAAACCAGAACTCATGGAGGTGCCCTCTATTTTGTCGCATTCATTGATGATCATTCCAGGAAGTTATGGACCTTTGCCTTGAAAACTAAAGACCAGGTGCTGGAAGTGTTCAAGGAATTTCATGTAAAGGTTGAAAAAGAAACTGGAAAAAGGCTGAAGTGCGTACGTGCAGACAATGGTGGCGAGTACAGAGGACCATTCGAGGAGTATTGCAGACGCTTCGGCATCAAACTGAAAAATCAGTGCCGAAAACTCCTCAACATTATGGCCTTGCAGAAAGAATGAACAGAACCATCTGCGAAAGGATCAGCTGCATGTTATCTAATGCCAAGTTGTCAACTCCTTTCTGGGGTGAAGCAATGAGAACAGTGGTTGACTTAATCAACCTATCTCCCTCAGTTCCATTAAACTGTGATGTTCCAGAGAAAGTATGGAGAGAGAAAGATGTTTCCTACAAACACTTAAAGGTGTTTGGCTGCAGAACATTTGTCAACATCCCCAAAGATAAAAGATCCAAGCTTGACGGAAAGGCCAAACAGTGCATCTTCCTGGGATATACCCATGAAGAGTTTGGTTACAGACTCTGGGATCCTATCAACAAAAAGGTCATCAGAAGCAGAGATGTGGTATTTTTCGAAGATCAGACCATTGAAGATCTTGAAAAACAGAAGAAATCAGATCCACCTGAAGAGTTACCAGCCAACCTAGACCCGGTTCCTTCACCGGGAGCAGAAAATGATGGGGGAGATATACAAGGAGATCCAGCTGATGACAATGCAGAACCAGAACCAGTTGCAGAAGAAAATCCGGTTGACACTCAAACAAGGAGATCTTCCAGAGAGCGACAACCGAATCGCAAATATTCCTCCGCAGAGTACGTGATGCTTAGTGACGAGGGAGAACCAGAGAGCTATCAGGAAGCTGTTGAAGACAGTAAAAGGGCAGAGTGGATGAAAGTCATGCAGGAAGAGATGAAATCATTGCATGAGAACCATACATATGATTTGGTCAAGCTACCTCAGGGAAGGAAAGCTCTCAAAAACAAATGGGTATTCAAACTGAAGTCTGAAGAAAACAATCCACAACCAAGGTACAAGGCAAGACTGGTTGTGAAGGGATTCGGTCAGAAGAAGGGCATTGATTTTGAAGAAATATTTTCACCGGTGGTGAAAATGTCCTCCATCCGAGTTGTTCTTGGCTTGGCAGCTAGCTTGAACCTAAAGATCGAACAACTGGATGTAAAGACCGCATTTTTACATGGTGATCTGGATGAAGAAATCTACATGGAGCAACCTGAAGGATTCAGAACTAGAGGAAAAGAAAATCTTGTGTGCAGATTGAGGAAGAGTCTCTATGGGCTCAAACAAGCACCAAGACAGTGGTACAAAAAGTTTGATTCATTCATGGACCAGAATGGTTACAACAGAACCACTGCAGATCATTCTGTATTTGTCAAGAAATTTCCTGATGGAGATTTTATCATCCTCTTGCTATATGTCGATGATATGCTGATCGTTGGCAATGACAGCAGCAAGATCAACAAGTTGAAGAAGGAATTGAACAAGTCATTTGCTATGAATGAGTTGGGACCGGCAAAACAAATCTTGGGAATGCAGATCTCTCGAGACAGACTGAAACACAAGCTCTGGTTATCTCAAGAAAGGTATATCGGCAAAGTTCTTGAAAGGTTTAACATGAGCAAAGCAAAACCAGTCAGTGCTCCACTTGCAAGCCACTTCAAGCTGAATATGAAGCAGTGTCCTTCAAGTGAGACGGAAAAAGCATAAATGAAGAAAGTGCCTTATGCTTCAGCGGTTGGCAGCTTGATGTATGCCATGGTATGCAGGAGACCTGATATTGCTCATGCAGTTGGAGTTGTCAGTCGGTATCTGTCAAATCCTGGAAAGGACCATTGGGCAGCAGTAAAATGGATTCTCAGGTATCTTAGAGGAACTACCAATATTTGTTTATGTTTTGGTAGTGGTAAACCTTTATTGGAAGGTTGCACAGACGCAGACATGGCCGGAGACAGTGACTCCAGAAAATCCACATCAGGATACATAATCACTTTTGCAGGGGAAGCAGTTTCATGGCAATCCCGATTACAAAAGTGTGTTGCTTTATCCACCACAGAAGCTGAATACATTGCAGTAACAGAAGGATGCAAAGAGATCTTGTGGATGAAGAAGTTTCTTCAAGAATTGGGACAAGAGCAGGAAAAATATGTCATATACTGTGACAGTCAAAGTGCTATTCATCTTAGCAAAAATTCAACCTTCCACTCAAGGTCCAAGCACATCAACGTCAGGTATCACTGGATCCGTGATGTGCTCGAAGACAAACTTCTACAGCTAGAGAAGATTCACACATATGATAATGGATCATATATGATGACCAAGAGCCTGTCCAGAGAAAAGTTAGAAGTTTGCAGAGAAGAAGCTGGTTTAACACCAGCCCCAAATTTGCAATGAGGGGGAGATCAGCTGAAGACGTTCTCCTCAGATTGATATGGAAGGGGGAGAATTGTAAGGTGACTATTCCATATCAGGCTCGCCGTATCACATGTGAAGTGCCGTATGCAAACAAACCACATGTGATGTCAAGGCATGCGTGAAGACTTTATTGCCATGCATGCGCAAACTGTGTTTGTCTTGCTTATTTGTTTATATGCCTATATAAGTGATGTTGTAAGGATGTATAGAGATGAGACACAAGCTACAAGTGAAGAGAGGCAGAGAGAGTAAAAACATAGTGATACACTTGAGAGAGAAAACCACAGAGAGTTGCTCTGTGATGTTGTAAGAGTGAGAGTGTAGAGTTGAGAGTAGAGTGATTGTATCCTCCTCCATTCTCGGTTTCGTTTCGAACCGAATAAATAAAATTTCTCTCAAAGCGGACGTACCCATATTTTTGGGGAATCACTATATATTTGGTGTCCATTGTGTGTGTGTGTTTGCATTTAATCTTGGTTTGGACCCAACAAAAATAATTAAGCATAAGAGTAAAAGATTGATATGCACTAAGTTTGTTTATATATATATGTGTGTTCATGTATCATGTATGTATGCAGGGGGCGGAGCCACGTGTTGGGAAGGGGGGCCATGGCCCTCCCAAAGTTTTCAAAAAAAAATTTACTACACAAAAATGTATATATTTTGTGAATTAGTATATAAAAATTGCTTTTTTAAAATTCCCTTTACTACTTTAAAATATTTTATATTTTATGAATAAGCATGTCTTCTAATTATTTTCAATAAATCCTATCACTACCCCAAAAAATTAAATATTTTATGAATAAATTTACAAAAAATTGCATGTGGTCCCTCATAGAGAATTTTCCTGGCTCCGCCTATGTATGTATGTATATAATATGTATGTATTATGATTACATATACATGCATATATATATAAATTACCTGTAGAAGAGTTATTGATGCCGGGGATAGAGTTGATGGGGATGCGATCGAGAAAGCGTTGGAGGGCAGTGCCTGAATCCCCATCTGAAGAAGGTGGCTGTTTGTTATCACCTTTTGATGACTCCTCTATCACTTGCTCTATTCCTCTCATTTCTTGCATTTTTTCCCCAGATCTCAACCTCTCTCTCTCTCTGCCTCTATAGTATCCCTATATATATAAATATATATATGTGTGTGTATAGCTCTAAGCATTCCACGTGTCTAATGTACACCAGACAGCCACGTGTCTTCAGAGCACAGACTCTTTTCAGCAGTGTCCTTTTGTGGAATTACGATATTTTTATGCAATTTTCAATTAGAAGAATTTAAAAAAAAAATATTTGTTTCATTTTACACTACAAGTTACAACCGAGTTTTAACAATAAGTAATTTTATTATATATATATTTTTTGTTTGGATTTAATTATTTATAAATAAAAGTAAGACATATCAAAATTTCTTATTTTAGTTTTGACTTGGATTGTGTAGAAAAAGAATGAAAGAGGTGTTGGACAAAATCAAATATGAAGATGAAAGAAAAGTAATAAAGTGGACATCTAAAGATAATGATAGATATATATATATAATTTTATTTCTTTAAATTTTCGGAAAAAATGAATTTATACAAAAAAATCCGTGATTGAATCTATCCAATCATTTTTGAGCAATTCAAGAAGGGTGGCACAGTCTTTTGGTCGGTTCAACGGTCGAATTTTTGCTGTAACCGAAATGACCATTATACCCAATGTGGCAACTTGTGGTGAAATGCTAATGCTTGGAGGTTTTTGTAAATCACAATATATATTTTTTTCTTCTTCTTTTTTTTTTGTTTTTTTTTTTTTTCTGTGGAAGGGGTGTGTGGTTAAGCAAAGTAAAATAAAATAAAGGGTTAAGTACATAAAATATACCTGTAGTATAAATACGGTGCGTATAATATCTTGTATTTTAAAAGTATAAATACGGTGCGTATAATATCTTGTATTTTAAAAATATGTGTATTGACACCAGTATTTTTGGAAAACGTGTGAACACCCCTTGCAAGTTTCGAAAATGTGCAAATATCCCCCTGTAAGTTTCGAAAACGTGTGAATACCTCCTTCTTTGACTTTTATACTCTCTTAAATACCCATTTTACCATTTTTCTTCAAAATAGATATATAAATTTTGAAAAATAAATTTCAAAGCCAATATATAAAATTCAAATTCGAAATTTATATATATAAAATTCGAAACCAATATATATATATAAAATAAAATTTTCAAAATTTATATATATAAATTTCGAAATATATATATATAAATTTTCTTTAAAAAATATATAAATTTCAAAATATATATATAAATTTTGAAAAATAAATATTAAATTTCGAAATATATATATATAAAATTCGAAATAAATATATAAAATTTGAAAAAATATATATAAAATTCGAAAAAACATATAAAATTTGAAACAAATATATAAAATTCAAAAAAAAAATATAAAATTCAAATAGTTGTGCAAATAGAAGTATAAAAAACACAAGTGACCAAAGTACAATACACCAAAACAAAATTTAAAGTCAAAGAAAGTAGAAAATAGAAGTATATTTTTCTTGAATTTTATATATATTTTTATGAAATTTATATATGTTTTCGAATTTTATATTTTATTTTCAAAATTTAATATATTTTTTTCGAACTTAATATTTTTCCCGAATTTTATATATATATTTCAAAATTTATACATGTTTTCAAAATTTATATATATATTTTGAATTTATATTTTTATTTTCAAAATTTATATTTTTTTTGAAATTTAATATATATTTTTTGAATTTTAGATATTTTTTCAAACTATATATATATTTTTACGAATTTTATATAATATTTCAAATTTATGTATGTTTTTCGAATTATACTAAGGGCATATATGTCATTTAATACGAAATGAGGTCAATTCGCATACAAATGAAATGATTAGGGTGAAATGTACGCACTATATTCATATTATAGGGGGTTTAACGCACGCGACCCTAAAATAAAATAAAATAAGAAAAATATGTATTTTAAATTTTATGTTTATCAAGTGTTAGTTGTGTCCAAGTAGACCAATAAATTTCTTTGAGGGTACATGGATGAGATTATTTTCAAAAAATAAAATAAAATAATTATTTTTTGTGGGAGGGCCATTGTCACTATGACTCAATTTTTTTAAACTTTTAATTGTGTCTATATTTTTTAAATATGAATATTGTGCAGTAGAGAATCCAAAATATATATAGCGAGTATTTTAAAGTTTAGGAGAAATATGAATGCCTGAGAGTGAAAACTAATTATCATGTGCAAGAAAATATTAAAGAGAGATACTAATTTTGAATCCAAAAATATAAATAGAATCAATGATGTAAATCGACATTTTTTTATAAATTGAGATGAACATTTTCAAAATTTTAACAAAAAAAAAAAAAAGTATTAAAGTAAATAAGAAAAAAATCAAGTAGAGAATGCATGTCCTACTTCAGTGAAGGATGACTAGTGACACTTCCTTCCAATTCAAACTTGTTCATGGAAGCTGAAGATCTCATTTATATAACCATTCCATCGGTAATCGTTGCCTTCTCTACTATAATCGTGATCCCAGATCGAATGTAGAATCCTTCCTCTGGTCTATCTGCTTCTTGAACTCCCTATGATCAACGAGATAAAATGTAGAAGTTCAGTATTACATATATATATAACCTGTTTGGTTCGGTTTTCTAATAAGTACATAAACTTGTGTGGTTAACGCTTCTGAATATTTTTTAAATTCTTCAGAACGGTTTTGAGAAAAATGAGCCAAGCAAGCCTTAAACAAGAACATAACAGACCCCTATTCTTTTAAGTTCAAGATTGTATTTAAAATAAGTATAGGGCCTGTTTGGTTCAGTTTTCTAATAACCATACAAAAATGCCTGTTTCTCAGATAATTGAAAACAGTTTTTTGAGTTCTCGAAAAGAAAAATGAACCAAGCAAGCCCTATTTTCTAAGTAGTCTACAATAAAGAGTATGGGCAGCAATGCTTACATCTTTGTTCATGATGATGACATCTTTTCCCACCTTTGCATTCTTGTCGATTATACAGTTCCTTCAAGAAATAGAGAGAAAAAAAATTGAAAACAGTAAGATATTAAATTGATGGACTAAGTTTCAATGCAAGTTTATGAATTTTTGCATCTGTATTCATTTACCTAATCTTTGTATTCCTTCCAATTCCAACTGGGACCTTACCCTCTGCTAGCATAGCTGCGATTTCGGATTCTGTTTGGTAATAGTCTGCCCCCATCATCAATGAATCCTAAATAAGAAAGAAATATTAAAACAGATAAACAAATAATGCCGGTATCCGAATTTAACTCTGGAAAATCTCTCAGACATTGTTCTTTAGGCCTCCATTGAGGGGCGGAGGGCCAACTGACCCCGCCAGTGTTACTAAAGGCTCAAGGCGCCAGAGGTCCTCCGGAGCCTAAGCGCATGGCGCAAGGCAAGGCGTGCGCCTGAGTGAAGTTAGGCATACAATGAAAAATTTAGTGAAATAATGAAATTACTATCCAAGTGTTCACATTTCATAATAAAGGTGCCCATAAACACACAAGAGGTGCAAGACTTGCACCTCTACGAGCCTGGAGCCTAAGCGCGCCTTTAACAACACTAGACCCTACTCTATATAGCATAAAAAACAAATTATTCTTCTTAAATCAAACTCTCATTGTACTCCTTTCAAAAATGTTTTATTTTTCTTCTTAGCTATCGTTTTTCTTATTCTCCCCACACCCCACCAATGAAAGTTCTGGCTCCGCCCCCAACTTCCGTTTTTGTTTAGGGAGAAGAATTATAAAGATTGTCATGTACTCACCTTAAGCTCAACACCATTGTCTAGACGCGAGCGTTCACCCACAATGGAGTGGTTAATGCTACATTCTCGCAAGAAGCATCCATGTGATATTATTGCATCCTTAATCTGCAAAAAAACACCAACTGAATGATAAGCAGGAAAGTTAAAGAAGCCACAAATAGATCTAGTATACTACGTACCCGACATTTATCAACTTTGGTTGGTGGTAAAAATAAAGGAGAAGTGAAGAATGGTGTCTTCGGGTCATAAAATTCGAACTTTGGAAGCTGCATTAAACAGCAAATTCAGGATTATCAGTTCAAAAGTTCAACTTCTAAAAATGAATAATCAACGTATATCGATTTATAAGAAACTCACAAACTGTTATGGGGATATAACCAAAACCGACCTCTTCTGTAAGGGCTAAATTGGCATCATAGAAAGACTTGATTGTCCCAATGTCCTCCCAGTAGTCTCTGAATATGTATGCCTGTAGTACATACATTTAAAATATCAAAACTTTCAGTGTGTCAGTATAGGATGAAAAAAACTAAAATGGTGACCACATGGTTTGAATTCAAGATTAATTCTCTTGGGTTTCTTTTTCTTTCTTTCTTTCCTTTTGGGAAAGTAGTACGTTCAATTCTTGAAGGAAAAATTATACAAAAAATTAAATTCTAGAGCCTCTTTTCTTACGTGGACGTTGTGCTCCATCACAGCTGAAGGAATGATTTCTGAGCCGAAGTCGTTTGATGTGGGATGTGTCCTCCTCAGAAGATTCAATAAAATGTCTGTCTTAAACACGTAGACTCCCATTGAAGCAATGTATGGTGATTCCGAAGCGTCTAGAGAAGACAATCCCAGGTGAGTGGTATCCACTTTCTGAATAAGTCAAGAGGAATTATTATCACTAGAAGAAAACGAGATATTTACAAAAATGCCCCGAAGTCATACAATGTGCAGAGGTAAAACAAAGGATTAGTATATTGAAACCTAACTTGGGTGATAATCTAATGATCCTGCTAAATGTTTTCCTGAGAAGTCTGCATATGGAATTTTCTTTTCTCTTTTTTTTCTTCAACGGAACTCGCCTTTAGTTAAACAAGCTTATGCGACGATACAATGTATGCAAGTCTAATAACTACCTAAAATTTTGGACAAACAATGTAGGTTTTTGTAACAGTTTCTTTACCATTTCTTTCAGATCAGAAGCCTTGGGTTTTTCAGCAAACTTGATGATTCGTCCGCTGCTGTCAATCTTCATCAATCCATAATCTGATGCACGGCTGCATAATATAGGAAACACGAATTGATAGGGCTTTCAAATGTGATATTACAGTAATAGTTTTGCCTTTTTTATTCTTCCCCTTTTATCACTTTCATTGCAAAAGGAACAGTTGGACGTCCATATTCAGCCAAAAGTATTGATTTAGAACTTTAAACAGTTATTTTGAAGAGTAGATCGATCAAAGGATAAACAGACCTGTTACCAACTGGTACACATGACACTGAAATATCAGCATTTCGGTTGATGTGATTCTGTGGTGAATTGCGAACAAATTAGCAACACTTGAGGAGAATTTGAAAAAAAAAAACTAGTTCATTGAATTTAGTTCTGTAGATTGTACCTGCACAAAATCCATGTAGTCCATACGATAAAGCTGATCTCCGGACAAGATCAGTATATTCTCAATGTTAACATTCCTATTCTTGGCATCCTACAAAATTCGATGAAATTCCATCAGGCTCAATATCAAGTTGAACATGCAATGAAGAAACTCTTATGACATTCATTAAATCAGAAATATTTCTGAAGAAGATAGCATATCAATGATTTGAACATCATATACCCACCTCAAACAGCCATGTAAATTGCCTAACTGCATCTGCAGTCCCTTGGAACCATTCCGTACCTGTTTCCCCTGGCGTTTGAGTGGCTGCTAGAACCTGTTCCACAGTTAAATTTCACATCTTGGAAGCAACAATCCATGAAAAATAAATTGAGAACATGTTCTGCTACATGCTTGTTCTATTTGAATATTGTGTGGTAGCAAGTTGTCTTTCCAAATATCATATATACCAAGCTTTAAAGTTTAAATGAAGTGTCGTATGTGTTGCTACAATGCACTATTATCTCGCTATAAAAGAAAAAGTACTTTGACCCACGAAAATGACCACAAATATACCAAACATATGTTTGGTACCATCATTTCCGCCTTGGAGGTGGAGTGGGAGAAAAACTAGTCAAAATTGCCATTCCAAACATAATGCAATGAGAGTTCTTCTAGATTGTTATTTCATAATACATTATCGCAGTCAACAGTTGTTACCTCCACAAATCCATCCCCGAAGTTGACACCATTGCCAAAATATGTACGCGAAATGTGGCGGTTGAGGGAAGCAGAATTAAACTGCGTCAGTACATAAATCTTGTTTATTCCGCTGTTGATGCAGTTGCTCATAGGGATGTCTATAAGCTTGTAACATCCTCCAACTGGAACCTGAAGACCATGCCAAATCATCTATTATCAAAATGAACGAAAACCAAAATAAAAAATATAAGGTCAGTAATTAGAGATCACTGAATTGACATCAAAACAATCAACTTGCTAAAATGACACAATTATCTAAGAAACTAAGCTCAAAAACAGAATATCCATTCATGCTTGGCTCCCAACGAAATTGTGTACCATATGCTCTACTCGGCTCAATTACTTGTGAAGCAACCCTTTACAAGCCAAAAAGAACCTGAACTATTCATGAACAGTTGAAAGAGAAGTTGAGCCCTAAACAAACCGCTCTACTACTTTGAACATAACTAATAGATAATTTTGTCGCACCCATGGACGTAGAGCTTTGTATTGCCACAACCCAAAAAGCTAATCAATTACACTCTTCATGCATGAGATCACAAGTAATTTCTTACAGCGGGTGTTGCTGTTCGACTCGTTAAAGGAAAGAGCTGATCCCCTGCACCTCCGCCCAATATGATGGCAGCCACATCTTTTGGGTTTGCTCTTTGTCTCTCAAATCTTGGTGCATCTATGGTCTGAACAAGAATTGAGTAGTTCAGAATAAATTCATATCTTAGAGAAAAATGCAAATGTTCAGACAAACACCGATTAATCACAAACACAAAATAACACTGCAAATCAAGCACCACATAATACACAAAGAATTCTGTGGTTTGGCTTTTATAGTGCACGTTGTAACGGGTTGGATGCTTCACGTTTCGACTGAAAAACATCCGACCTGTTACAGCTAGTATAAGAGCTAAACCTAATCCTTGATCCGGCGCTACGCTAAACGCAAGCTTCGGTGTGCCCACCTGAGTGGAGTCCGGTCCAGGTCGAGTAGGCAGTGTGGTCCTACCGCAAGGAAGGCGTTCTGAGTTCGGATGAGGGAGAATGTTAGAGAGTTTTTGCCCCATATTGGATGCATGCGGATAGAAAAGTGAGCATCCGACCTGTTACAGCTAGTGTAAGAACTAAAACCTAATCCTTGATCAAGCGCTACGCCCAGCGGAAGCTTCGGTGTGCCCACCTGAGTGGAGTCCGGTCTAGGTCAGGTAGGTAGTGTGGTCCTACTGCAACGAGGGCGTTCCAAGTTTGGATGAGGGAGAATGTTAGAGGCCTCCCCCATATTGGATGCGGATGGAAAAGTGAACATCCGTTACAGCTGGTATAAGAGCTAAACCTAATCCTCGATCCGGCGCTACGCCAAGCGCAAGCTTCAGTGTGCCCACCCAAGCGGAGTCCGGTCCAGGTCGGGTAGGTAGTGTGGTTCTACCGCAACGAGGGCCATCCGAGTTCGGATGAGGGAGACGGTTAGAGAGCTCTTGGGGATGGAAAAGTGATTGGGTATAAATAGTTTGTACAAGATAACATACCAAAGAGATTGAATTACAAATTGGTAGATGATCTTTTGCTTACTCGATCAAAAGATTTTATATAAACAATTTATTTCTTGCTCACCTATAAGAGATCAGTATAATGTATATACACACACAGACATATATATATATATATATATATATATATATATATATTAAATCCTCCACAATAATGTAGGCCCCAAACTGAAAATTATGGAAGAATGACTAGCAGATTAAGATAAATCAGCACCAATGAAAAACTACAAACATGGATTGAATATGAGAAAAAAATAACTCACCAGAGTCTCTCTGCTATTATTTGATGTAACAACAGAGGAAGCAATCACCCCAAGCTTGACCTTCCTCACCCTTTTCTCAAATTTCAAACTATTATTTTTCAATTGATTTGTCCACAACCCATTATCTCCATCACTGAAACCACCTTTGCTTACTCTCCCCAAATGGGTATTGAATTTCAAGGCTCCACAAGAAGAATCCATTACAGAGGTAATGCTATCAGGAACCTAATAATGCTTAAATCCCAGTAAAGTTTGATGTTATTTAAGTAACTAAATAAAGTATAGATCACATAAAGATGTTATACATACTATATGAAATAAAATAGTTATTATGAGTAACCCAAAAAAAGGAAGTTTCATACGCAAAGTTGAATCAGGGAAAATAATGTGAGCTCTAAAAAACCCAGATCATATAAGTTAAAGAACTTGGATTTTCTCGGGAAAATGAGAAAGAAAATAAGCAAAGATATATAAGTTTTGGAATTTGGAAAGTAAATATTAGAGAGGAAGTGGTCAGAGGGAGGAAAATGGGGAGATCTAGGGGTAGGAAATGCGTGAATGGTGTTAAATGTGGTGGTAAAACTTTATTGGATTTTGAGCTTCGACTTGTATTTTTATTAAAGTTTTTTTTTCTCTCATAGACATAGTCCACGAAGCTAGGCATAAGCCAAATACATGTCCATTTCAGGCCGTAATTTCCATAATTAAAGGACACAGACAAACAATTTTTATGTAAAATTAATAATAATAACTTCTGGATTACACTAATGAAACCTATGAAATTGACACTGTTTGGTTTAAATCATGTAATTTTAAATCATACAATAATTTTTTTATTTCCGTAACATGTAAATTATGACCATAAACACATATACATGAGAGAAAAAAATGAATCACACTGTCTTGGTGAAAAAACTTAAGTCTGTTTGGTTTATATTTCTGAAAATAGTTTTCTGTTTTCTGAAATTAGAAAACCGTAAAAAAATCTATTTGATTAAGATTTTTGAAAACAATTTTCTAAAAATTCAGTTACGTTTGTTTAAATTCAATTACAAAAATAATTATAGATACAACCCAAGTAAAAAAAAAAAAATTTGTTGTCATATAATATATAATCCGTAATCAAACTAACAACAATAAATTTATAAGCAGTAAGAAAAGTTACATGTAATTTTTTATTTTATTTTGTTGGTCTTTTCGAATGAGAAAATGATTTTTTTTGCACTTGCACTAAAAAGAAAGTCCATAAGTAGTACTTGCTTTAGGAAATAACCGGTTCGTAGCAAGAGTTGAACAATGGAAATGGTGTATCCCTTGGTGGTTTCTGGGAGCAGCAAAACATGAAATATGATATTTCATAATATACCAAGTCCCAAATATTTTTCAAGAACCCGAACCCAAACCCATTCGGGGTTAGTACAGTGCATTTACGAATTTCTTCCACCCACCATTCTAAAGACTGATAAAAACAGTACAACAAGCACGCACAGACATCACCGACACTGAAACTAAAATTCTACACCTCAAGAAGATTGGATGTTCAAGAAAATGAATAGAAAAGATAAACAGATCTACACCACCAGATTCACCACTCGTAGGAGAGAACTGAATGAATATTAAGATTCAAATCACAAATCAATCTCAATAGCGAAGGCTGGGTTCTTTAACAAAACTGCCCAGAAAGTACACCGATACTCGAACATAATAGCTTTCAAAATTACCAATTAATTCAAATCTATAAGCAACATGACGAAGGCACCTAGGTGTTAGTTGCTCTAGTGTATATCTGCTGACTTGCATGAGCAGATACCATCCTGATCAAACCTCTGGCCATCAATTCTCTTATTGCTTTCCTCGCAAGTGATCCATTAACCTGAAACAATTATTTCAAAACTTAGAGACAGCTTTACATTAATGCGGGAAAGTTGTTCCAATATAACCAAAAGATTAACAATAAATAAGACCAATAGACAACTCAACGGCAACATATAAAAATGAAGATGTCAAATCTTATATTTCAAATGGCTACGCAAACGTCAGTTAGCAGTCAAATCAAGGCAATATTGAGCAATGGCAGTGCTTGTAACTCCCGAAATACTAGGAGCCACAACTTAGGTAGACTTCTTAGCATTCTATAGTGAAACAAAACAGAGTCAAGCATTACATGATGAAGGTTGTCGTTAAGTGTTGATCCCGCTGTCAGATTAGAAGAATGACCGTGACACAGTCCCAACTTTGACATTATTTTGTAGAAGCAAATTAATTCTCGAAGTCAAACCAGTTCACATTTGAACACACTTCAACTACACCACCACATACACCAGGATAGCTTTCACCTGTTTTTGCTTTTTCCTTTTCAATTTTTTTTTCCTAGTTTTAGGAGTTAAGTGAAGAAGATGAGTTCCCTGTATATATGTGATAAACTTGTACATGCATGAGGTGGTATGTCTTGCTCTCGTTTTTTTCTTTTTCTTATTAGATATAGTAGCATTTACAAGCACAACATTGTGAAAAAGTGAATACAGTAAAACCTCCCTCATCCTCACTCAAAGCTCTTATATACTTTCCTCTATCTTTCTTTCATTCTTCTTGAACTTACCTCAATGATATCACCTACTAAGGTGAAAGCTAGAAAAAAGTATATGCTTGTAGAATAGAATCTCGGCTCCCAACCAAGACAACCTAATACTAATAACAGCTTCTTAAACATAATCAAAGCAAAGTTAGTCAAGAAAAGAAACATCCAACTCGGTTGCGAATGCAGGTTGAATAAATTGTCCATGTTCCCCAAATTCCCTAGTTGGAGGAGTTAAATCCCTTTCATATGACTAGAATAACTTGCCTACCAAAACTAAGAGACATATCTATATCTATATATGTACATATAAAGAGAGAGGGGGAGAAAACATTTATGACCTGTGGCCTGCCTAAAATTAGAGAAGTATCCTAATAGATTTAGAACCTTTCTTTATTCATTTGTTGCACTAAATCATCTATTATAGAACCAATTTTATGCGATTAATTCCTCTGAACCTATAACTTCATCTTAAATAAAGGTTCTTTTGCATTCATCCCAAATTTCACGAAAAGCCCAAATCTGTGTTTAGCAAATCACCTTAAGATTAATGTTCATCAAAATCCTAATTTTCAAATCTTTCAGCCTCAAATAAGCATTCATAATAAACTAAGACATCAGCATACAAAGCTAAACAAGAAAATGGGTATCCCCAGATCCCCTTTTTGCACCCATCAGCAACTCATGGAGTGATACAAGAAACAAGTAACATAACAACTGAAATATACTGAAATATACATATATATATATATATATATATATATATATCAGGAAGTATAGGAAAATGAAGAGAGGGAATAAAATGATACCCTGAGACGATCTGAGAGAATGGAGGGAGTGATGAGCTTGTACTTGGGAGCCTCAGAGATAAGCTTGTCATAGGTGGCCTTGTCAAATAACACCATGTTGTTCACCTTCTCCTTTTGCTTTCCCTTGCTCCACTTCTGTATTATAAATATAGATATATATATTCCACAAAAACACCATCACATTCAGTTCATACTACATACCTATTCAGACCAATTCATAAATACACAATATATATGAAATATAAAACTGATATGACCTTCTTCTTTTGTTTTCCACCGCCAGATTTGGCGGGCTTGGAGGAGGGAGGAGGAGCCTTTTCCTTCTTTGGAGCCTGCCAACAACAAATGAAACATTCCCATACAAAATGAGGATATACATAGAGATAGATATATCTATATATAATAAATATATAGTGTGGGTGTGGGTGTGTGAGTGTGAGTGTGTTTTTTTAGTGAGAGAGAGTAGAGAAGAGAGGGGTGGGAGACGCATACCATGGGAGTGGATGAGAGAGAAACTGAGAGCGGCGGAGGATGGAGCAACTGATGAGAGTCCCACCACTTTTGTAACCCTAAAACGAGATTAAAATGACAACGTTAGGTTTCATTTTACTGTGGGATTAAACGTCGCCGTTTGATTTTGGTTTGATTACTTCCGAATCAAAGTTTGGGTAAAGTGAAAAAAATCCCTCAATTATAATCAAATTTGCAAATAACTCCCTTGAACTATGATTTGTACAACTAACCCCTAAACTATCACCTTTTGTTGCAAAATGTCTCCTTATCTTCAAAAAATTTCATAAATGATCAAAATGTTCTTTCTTATTTAATTATTCTTTATGCATTTTTCTCATCAGCATACATTTTGAAATAATCACTACTAATTTGATGGCAATCTCATTCAAATTTACATAAATTTACACATAATTTTTATAATTAATAAATTTAAATAATGATTTTAAGTTGTTTAAATAAAAATTGGCTAATATTTTTAAAATAATTATGTGGTTACTCAACACTAATTATGTATACAACATGATTAAAAAAACATTTATTATTTAAGTTAGGATAAAAGATTTTATTATATAAATCAAACTATATTATAATAAATTGTTCATTGTTGTAAAAAATAAAGCAATTACAACTTATAATTCTATTTTACTTTTTATTTGAAAAAATATTTATTATAATGAATTTAAGTTAAATGGTTAGTTAATATTGTAAATAAGAGTAAAGATTAGTAGTATAACTTAAAAAATGACAAATTGAGTAAGAAGGGTAAAAAAAAAAGAAGTTTTTTTGGAATGAAATTGGTGCTAATTGCATTAAATTGATTGTACATAGATTTTTTTAGTTCGAAGGAGTTTATAGCAAAAGTGCAATAGTTCAAGATTTTTTTGCCCTTTACCGTTAAAAATAAATAAATTTACTCTAACATTTCCTGTTATATTACTAAAGTGAAACCTATTACTGTTTGTCTATTTACTTTAAGGCATATGATACTTCTTCTTTTCTTTTTCTTTTTTCATTTTTATTTATTTATGGCTATGTATGTGTTGGGGTTTGGAAAAATCCGATAAATCAGAAAACCCAATCCGGTACAATCTGGGCTGGCCAAATCGGACCATTTCCATTATGAATTGGGTTGGATGTGGTTCAAGTAATACTGGTATGGGAAGCCATGTTATTTATAATTTTATATAAAAATTACTCCAGTGTTTAACATTTATGTATATATATATATATATGCGTATATAGACGCTGGCCAAAGTTCCAAACGTCGCTCGACTACTTCTGGCGCGAAGGCGATGACGTGGTGCTCGTCCTCCACTTCCTGCGTCTGTGATCAGCCGCCATGAGGGAGCGGGAGGGTGCGATCAACGTCGCTGAGATCAAACGGTGTATCTTCAGATTTCGGGGGTAGAGATCTTCAAGCTCCTTTTTATATGAATCAATCTTTATTCAATTGTGATTTCGTATAATGTGACTATATATATATATATATATATGAGATTATATATAAATAAGTGCATTTATACATTATGCATGATTGTGTTTTGTTGCCTATGTGTATAGACGAATTGTATTCCGAATTGATTTGATATAGCCCTTGGGTGAAAATATTAGATATTAAAGTTGGGAAAGATTAAAAAAACAAGTGATTGATATATATATATATATATATATTTCTTGCAGTTCATGTGGGATGGTGAAAAGGGTAGATAAGACGGTAAATAATTCCCTACAGTTCACATTGAGATGATATATGTGCAAGATAATGAATTGGTTAGGTGCATAGTGTAAAATGAAAATTTTGTGCTGCCACATATTTTATAATTGTAAAATATGAGTGGAAACCAGCTGAACCAATAGAAGCTTGCCATTTGTCATTGGAATCATTCCAGCGAGATGCTAACTGGAGGGGATTAGGTTCCATATAAGTCACACAGGAAGTGTGGGCTGAGCTTGATAAAGTAGGAATTGTGTGCCTTTAGGTTTAGATGCTAATTTGTGGTGTTAGGTGACGTTAACATCTAATTTATTTACATTCATCATTGTTCTCATTCCGAGATGATTTGAGACTTATAACATTCTTTTTCACCCGAACTCTGGTCTTGATACCAACTGTGAGTATGTGACGGGTCGAATGTTTAGTTGTTCAAACTAAAAAATTAAGCAATTAGGTGAAGCTAACATCGACCTCATTTATATTCATCACTATCCCCATCCGAATTCAATGTAAAATTTGTAACAAAATGGTTGGACGTGGTTTCTCAAATTAGGCTATTGACGTTTAACACACAAACTTCTTTGCCCCACCGTACATGGTCTTGCAACGAATTCTGTTGACCCTCTCTCCCAATGGAAATTTTCCAAGAACCTTGCTTTCTTAGTTAATGGACTTTCCTCGCTGTGTCTATATAAGTGTTGGACTGAGGTGAGGGTCTGGTAAAGCAACCTTTATTCTTTTGTTCCAGTTGTATAAAAGCAATTCTAATGCTTTTATTTCCAATTATTAAAGAGGTAAAGTTGGTCCACTTGAGATTATAAGAGTGATTTTAAATTTTGTTTGAGCTTGATTCAGACTTGTAGTAACAATATCTGAACAATATTAGTACATAAATGAAGGAGGAAAGAGGATCCCATTGCCTTAAACCCCTGGCGGGAAGGATTAAACTCCCGGCCTCACCATTTATGAGGATACTAAGACACTGCCACACTGCAAATCCCATCGGATCATAATTTCCTCTAGAAATGACCCTCTATCATAGACTTTGGCCATGTCTAATTTCATAGCAAAATAACTATTGTTATTTTCTTTTTGGAATTCTAATGAATGGTCCCCTCGCTGTTACGCTATATAAGGGTTATTAGACCCTATTCAGCTCCATCGGTTTGAGAACAGAAAAATGGGGGTAATGCGCTGTACGCTTTGAGACAAAAGGCACAAGGAAGAGCACTTAAAAGTATGTCATGGTTTTTATGGTTTTTTCTACAATGAGGTACGTTGATTTAATGTTGCTTTGTATTATATACATGTTCTTGATTTCTATCAATTGAAGTTGATTTGTTCTAACTTCTAAGATGCAACATAATAGTCATCTGAGTTTCAGAGACAGAAAAAAAATAAGTCAGTCTTCACAATATTGACAAGAATTTTTGGGGGGAAAAAATTATAAAATAGTTCACTACCAAATTCAAGGGTTTGTTAACTCGAGTTATTATTCTTGCATTTTATATTTTTTTAAGTAGTTTTTTGTGCTTAAGTTTGTGCATAAACTACTGGAGATGTGGCTAGTAAGACTGCTAAATAAGTTAAAAATCAAAAACTGGAGAGAAGTGGTTAGTGGAAAGAAATCAACTTCTAGGACTTTTTTTTATTTTTTTATCTTTCTTTCTAGTTCACATTGCATGAGATATTGACTTGACTGAAACTGGGAACTCAAAATATTAGGAAAGACAACAGCAATCCACATGAAATCTTCAAACAAGTGAAACTAAAGAATACAAGCAATTTACCAGAATACAATATAAATTTATAAGTGAGATTTTGATATATATATGTCTTTGCTTCAAAATATACAACATCAAAAGGAAAAAAATACACTTCAAAGTTCAATGAAAGACACAATAGCCTATAAAATCCAAAACCCATATTTTACATCACAAAAAAAAAGCATGAAGTAGAGTCCCAGAGTTGCAAATTTAAGATGGCAACTCATGTGTCCAAAGAGCTAGCCTCTGTTTGATTTTCTCTAGCCTGACCGTCACATCTTTCATGTTAATCCGATCTTCTGCTGTTTTTCTTGTGCATTCGAGTGCCAATTCGATTGCAGATGATACGCAAACCTTTTCTTCAGTGCTAGTGTTTTCTTTCCCTCTAAAAAGATTGGCATCAACAATTTCCATCACAGCACTTGGAAATGAGGCTTCAATCCATTGCCTCAAGCTCGAGTTTTCAAACATCTCATCCGTTGGCTTCCTTTTCGTGAACGTTTCCATCATCATGATTCCATAGCTGTATACGTCGCCACTAATGGACACTATCCCCCCTGTACCATATTCTAAAGTGCATTGATGTAATTAAAGTTAGTTACTTGAACGAAATACTAAAGATGTTTATATCTATGTTGGTGCATTTTGCATTTTAATAATGAGCTTAGACCAGTAAATATAAAAAAATTGCGAAAGAAACCAAAATTTTCGAACATATCCTAAACAAAAATTAAGTGCTTTGGAGATATATTAAACATTGAATACTTAACACATGATTAAGAAATCAAGGAGCTTTCATATTGGGCTATTTTTTTCTTATTTTGTTTAGCCTCCAAACTCGAGGAAAATAGATGTGGAATCTAATGGCATTTCTATTATTATGTTGAAGAAGCTCATATGATGCATATATACATTATACATACATATGAAGACTGACAATAATAAGGAAGTTAGTTTTGAAGCTTTACCTGGTGCAATGTAGCCAATTGTACCTAGTGTTTTGGTTTGTACATTGAGCCTGTCTTCAGCTAAAATCTTTGAGATACCAAAGTCACTGACATGTGCCACCAAATCTTCATCTAAGAGGACATTGCTAGGCTTCAAGTCACAATGAACCACAGATTCATCAAGATCATGATGCAGATATTCTATCGCCAACGCCACATCAAGCATAACATCGATTCTTTGAAGAAGATTTAAGTTATATTGTTGCTTGTGCAGCCAATCATCAAGGCTTCCATTTGGCATATATTGAAGAACAAGGACTCTGAGTTCTTCCCTAGAACAAGTAGTAATTATCTTGACCAAATTTCTGTGCCGGATTCTTCTCATCGCCTCACATTCAGCATCGAAGCTCTTGCATGCTTCTTCACCCTGCAAATTCATTACTTTGACCGCTACAACGTTTCCATCAGACAAAAGTCCCTTATATACAGAGCCATAACCTCCTACTCCAAGCAAATTGGACTGGCTAAAGTTATCAGTTGCTTGTTGAAGCTCATGGTATGACACCATTTGATGCGTCGTAATTTGTAATAACTCGTCAGGTTCTGATGTTTTCCCCTTCTTCCGTCTCCTCATTATCCAAAGATAAACCAAAGCAACCGCAAATATCACCGAAGCAATTACAGGGATGATGATTTTAAGAAGAATTTTCTTGAGTTGCGAACCTTGTTGAGTATTACTAGCACAAGGAGGGACTTGTAGTCTAGGCAATCCACACAACTTTGAGTTCCCCATGAAAGATTGAGGAGAAGAATGTGGGAAAAAAACCCCACCACTTGGTATTTCACCTTCCAAATTATTGAACGACACATTGAGATAGTCAAGATATAAAAGGTTCTCTAAGGACTTGGGGATGTTACCTGACAAGGAATTCAAAGAAAGATCTAGCAATTCCAAGCTTATCAGGTTGCCAAATGAGAGCGGTATCGGACCATGGAATGAGTTGTTAGAAAGTGAAATGTTCCTCAGGCTTTTCAAGTCACCAATGCCACTTGGAATTTCACCAGAAAACTGGTTTGCAGATAGATCTATTGTATCTAAGGCCTCCAATTTACCAATCTCAGCTGGAAGCTCTCCTTGTAAGGAATTTTGAGACAAGATCACAAGCAAAAGACTTTGAACGCCCCAGAGACTCGAAGGTAGGCTAGATGTTAACTTATTCGAATCCAACCTGATCTTCTGTAGTCGGCTAAGATTTCCAATGCAGTCCGGTATAGATCCCGAAATCTCATTACGAAAGAGAATAATTTCACCCAGATTCATCAAATGGCACAAGTCCTGTGGAATAGGCCCTTTTAGCTTGTTTCGATTCATATGCAACCTTTGAAGTTTCTTTAGTTTGCCAAACTCCAATGGAATATTTCCACTCAAGTTGTTCCCATTCAGAACTAAAGTTATCATGCTGCTCAAGTTGCCAATTCCACTAGGAATGTGGCCTCTGATCCCACCATTCTCCATGCGAAACATTTCAATAGAGGACGAAAGATTCCCAACAGAATCCGGTAGGATACCATTGAGTGGATTATCATCTAGTATAATAAACTGCAGCATTCTACATTCCGTTAACGAATCAAAAAATATAAATTCTTCATTTCCGGGTTCATTGGTGAGGCGATTACCTGCAAGATTAAGGAACTGAAGCTGTCGTAAATCACCTAAATTAGTGGGCACCGACCCAGTGAAGGAGTTATATGATAGCTCCAATTCAAGAAGCCTTGATGCATTTGTAATAGATTTTGGAATCTCTCCACGTAGCTGACCATTGTCTGCTAAATAAATACCTTCCAAGTTTGGAAGCTGAAGGCCAGTACTTGCAGGGATTTGCCCAGAAAGGCGGTTCGCAACAAAAGCAATGTACACAAGAGAGGAAATGTTGAAAATAGCCTGAGGTATCTCACCAATCAGATTATTATAGTCAAATCCCAACATCTGCAGATTTGATAGACTCCTTAGTTCTTGAGGAACATGTCCTCCAATGTTGTTTTCTACACATCCTAGGAACTGCAGGCTAGAAATATTACCCAATGAAGAAGGAACATTACCTGTTATTTCATTACTTGTGACATACAACATCTCAAGCTTGGATAGACAACCAATATCCTTTGGTATTTGCCCTGTGAAATCATTGTATGGAAGATATAAAATTCTGAGTTTCGAAAATCGGCATAAGCTGGGAATTTCACCACTGAGCTGATTTGAAGATATGTTTATAACTTCCAAATTCAGCATACTGTTGTCTCCAATGGGTAAGAAATTGCCAGAGAGGCTATTGTCTCCAAGATAGAGAACACGTAGAGACAATATATCGAAAATGCGAGATGGAATGGAGCCTGTAAGCTGGTTTTTGGAGAGGTCCAATTCTATGACATGACTGAGATTGACAATCTCCTTTGGAATGTATCCGACAATACTGTTTTCGTCGAGTCTCAGTCTCTCCAGCTTCGAAATGTTTCCAATGGAAGGAGGAATAGTACCTCCAAAACTATTGCTATTAAGGTTTAGGGTTGTAAGTCGAGGTACATTCCATGGATCTCCCCATAAGGGACCGGTAAGCTTGTTGTGAGCCAAAGAGAGAGTTCGAAGCCTATAGTTCCGAAACAAACTAGGTGGAATATTGCCATGGAAGCTATTGTTGGCCAGATTTAGCCTCACAAGGAAAGATAAATTGGAAATTGATGGTGATATAGTGCCTTGAAGATTCATGTTTGGAAGACTCAAAGCTGTGACTCTTTGCCTATGAGAGTTACCACAAGTTACACCAATCCAATTGCAGAAACTAGTGTTGGTGCTCCAATTACTAGACAAGACATTGTTGGTGTTTGTTATGTGGTTTTTGAAAGCAAGCAAAGCCAAGTGGTCAGTGATGTTGCTTGGAGAAGCAGAGAAAGAAACCATGAAAGATTGCATACACAATGCAATGAAAAATACATAGAAATGCTTCTCCATTTGTGAAGGACTTGAGGCTCTAATGGTGTAATGGACACATCATTTCATCTACTCAATTTAAAGGTTCAAGATTTTATGGTCATCTTTGAATAGTATGCATAATAAATTGTATACAACTTGAAATGGATGTCTCACCAGAAAATAGTTATTTAAATCAATGCTGTGAATGAATTGTCAAGTGTTTTGAGACTTATACGAAACAAGTTGTGTGGAAATGTATATGTTGTTAGCTCTAGATTTATGATTTATCTGACTTTAGACTAACTAGTCTTTCTGAAAGTAACCGTTTGATATTGTAATGTAAACAAATACCTATGTTATAGCCTAGCTTTGATTATCTTTCATTACATCAACTATGAATGATAGAACTTAACAGGTGGGTACTTTGACTTGTCTATCCTGCACATAATATTTGAATATTATGTCTTAATTTTTTATTTTGACAACAGAGGTATTTACTTTGACTTGTCTATCCAGCACATAATATTTGAAAATTATGTCTTAATTTTTTATTTTGACAACAGAGGTATTTACTTTGACTTGTCTATCCTGCACATAATATTCGAAAATTATGTCTTAATTTTTTATTTTGATAACAACGGTATTCGGGGTGATCCACGGACCCGTGTAAAGTAACCTCTCACATAAATTGGGTAAGACTCGAATTATGACAGTTATCATGACCCCCAACGAATTATTTATCCAGAAAGTATCGAACATGGTGTCGCTTAATTAACTTGATCAGTAGGCCAACCCGTTTGGGTTAACCATGTCTTAATTTGCTGGAATTCTAAGAAAATTATTGGGCTCTCAAAGTCAGCTTTAAAATGATATTGGGTTCCATATCTATCCCAAAATGTGCCATTAGTACCAGTTGCTGTCATGAAAATGAAGTAATGGATTCATATCTGTATCGACACCCTACAAAAATATTACGAATTGATTGAATGATACCTAATGTACTGATGATACAACTAACCATGATTTGAGATTTCTTAACAACAACATATTCATCATGGTCTATAATTTTACGTATAATATTTTTTCTTCTCTATCAAACGTGGAAAATGTTGGAATAAACATGGCATTTCACACCATGTTAGTTTTTATATCAAAGTGGTTTGAGGCATTGGAAACAATGAATGTAGTCTGAATGACATGGTTGAATACTTGAATGCTGTATAATTATTTTTTATTCTCATTTTATTTATTTTTTTATTGGAGTTCCTATGGAAAAGAAAAGAATAGAATAGAAGAATATAAAGACAATTGGAGTCCAACTCAAAAGCAACCCAAATGACCACACGGGCGCATCTAATCGAACATGGAATTTTTAATCCTATAATTACAAAAATGTGGATTTTCGAATATGAAAGACAAAAGAATAGATAAAATAAAATAAAATTAGAATCAGTAATTTCACATATACAATAAAATATATTTTCTCTACAATCTCGCCCGGATCTACTTAATCTGTGGTTATATTTAATGCTTATAAACTATCTAATTAATCTGAAGTTACATTTAATTCCAAACAAAAGTGCTTTTGGTCAAGGTTTTGTGAAGCTGCATGGCATTTTCACAAATTATTCCCGCGAGTTAGTCCTTCAAGTTTGTAAAAATTGTGAAAAAATCGTTTAAACTCAATCAGTCAACTTTCTGGCAATCAACTTGAATTTTTTTTTAAAAAAATGCAATTTTTGTCTATAAATTCTAACATTTTTTTAATACATCTTATTAGTGCATTTAAGAAAAATTAATATTTCTTGAAATCTATAGTTAAATTATTATTATTTTTCTGTTTTTGAAAAGATCTTTATATAATTTTCTTACCAAATAAGTCAATAATAAATATATATACATGTCAAAAATAAATAAATCAAGCATTTTTTGTTAAGGCTTATTTTGGTTTTTATTAATTTAAACTCTTTTTTATTGAAGTGTAAATAAAAACAAGTTGGGTAGACAAAAATTTAAAAGAAGAATAAAAATATATATTTTATGTAAAAATAATTGAATTTTGGTATAAATTTAATTGCAATAGGATATTCTTAGCAACAATTCGTAGACTTCTCAACTTTCTTGTTTCTTATCAAATAATTGAAACACGAATCGAAGAATAATTTTTTTTCATTCTATTTTATCTACGTGGCCTAATTAATTAGCTGGAGAATCAAAATATTTTGCAAACAAGAATGGTTCTATGCTCTATAATTAAAAATCCAACAAAGGCAGAATAGAATAAGAGAATCACATAAATAAGTGAAATCCTACTAAAAAAAACTCTATTCCACCGTGTTCAGTCGTGTGCATCTAATCCAAAATCAAAAGAATATTACCAATATATTATATAAAAAAAATTAAATTAAAAAGGAGGAGCAAAAGAAAGAGTATAGAATTCAATTAAGTTAATACAAAAGTGATTAGGTTTTGAAATGAAACGAACCTTTTCATCTAGTGTGTTTGTTTACCATATCTCTTCTCCAAAACTTTTTTTGAAGCACCAAAAGTAGCATTGATTAAGTTGTGTAAAGTAAGATTATATATAATTCGAATCTAGTGAAGATTATGAATCGAAATCATGGCATTACGGGATAATCCGCTTAGCTTACATTTTTTTTAAAAAAGTAAGAAACGTACACATTCACACCCCTACATGAGCCCCCGAACCCCTAACCTCTCATTTGAGGAGGAAATGTGATACCTACAAGGCCTTTGGTAGAATAATTATTGTACTTTAGGCATATTTGAAGCATAGATTTGCTAGAAAAGTTATGTTCCTCCACTTGCACTTCTCTCTCTATATCTGTATATAATTATATATATATATATAATTATCAACACACAGTTGGATAATGTAGATAATGGAGAAAATGGAGCCCAGAGTTCTAACTCTTTTGAGGTTAAAAGAGAAATCATTAACTAAATTTGTCTGCTAAGTGGACTAAGTTCTTTTCCCTCAAGGTGGTTGCTTCTGTTTAGAACAGGAGAAGATGAGAAAAAACAATACAAAAGGTTGTTGCACATATATCACACATAGTGAAATAATAATATTATATGAATCATAATAATCATACTGATAATAATACATAGTAGTGATAATGAGGAAAAGAAAAGACAAATGAAACAACTTTCAAGAAGAAATTAAAATGAGGGTTTGATTGATGCAATTGTGTGCAAATTGTTTTGATGAAAAAATAAAAGAAGAAGAGAAAGAAAAACGGTAATTTTTTTTTTAGATAACCGTGATATCCCGTCACATTTAGTTTTGGCAGTTTCAAACCACTCTTGTTGTGCATTGCTAGCAAATGTTAATTTCTTGCTTGAACAAAAATTAAATCAAAGCAGAAACATCATCATGATATTATGTAAAACAATAATACCTCGAGTATTTAAAAAAGTTTTTATATTTGTACTACTTATACAATTTGACACATTTTTTCTAATTTTTAGAATTAAAATTTTCTTTTATTTTTTATTTAATTATGTAATTTTATTCTGGTTTAAATATAATATTGTTTGTCATATTATTTACTTTATGATATCTAACATTTGTTTGATATATCCCCATTATGATAACTAACTTTGTTGCAAACGATGGTGATAATCTGTACCAATTGCTCAATAATAGAGGGCAAGGTGACCAAAAACCTTGTTGTATAAGTAAAAACAAGGTTGTGGGTCCAAAACTCCACACTCCCACTAGTAGGGGAATCACATTAAAAGACTCATTGGTCCACGTCGGAGAGAGATTCTATGTGTTACCTTCCTTTAAATAAAGAGAGAGCCGTTTTGATGTCCCATTCAAATGTCTCTCAAACAACTTAGTCCTAGCTTTTTAGGAAAGCCCTACAAAATCAAACTTGGATTGATTTATTAGTTGCAATTCCCAAAAGTTGCACCACCATTGAAGGGTTTAAGGGTAAATTATACTTTCACTCCCTTTAAATATGATTTATTATAATTTTATCCCTATCTTTTGGATAATTATAGTTTCACCATCTCTAGGTCATCAAAAAGCCCAATTCTGATTATTGAAAAAGTGAAATGACATATATACCCCTGAATATTTTTCAATTATGGTGCAAAAAATGGGGTTTTTTTTTATCTAATTTGTCCATAATTGTCTAATTAGTGTGTCCAAATTAGGGTAAAATTAAGTAATAGTGTAGTAGACTGAAGCAAAAATGTTCATTAACAATAAATCTGGAGGTATTTTAGACATTTCACCTAGTATTGACCTGGTTTGATCACGTCGAAATTTTATCCTAGGGGGGTATTTGTTATAATTTCCAAACTTGGGGTGAAACTGTAATTATCCAAAGGATATGAGTAAAACTATAATAAGTCATATCTCGAAGGTTGTTATAATTTATAAACTTGAGGGGGTGAAATTATAATTATTCAAATGACAGGAGTAAAATTGTAATAAATTATATCTTGGAGGGTGAAAATGTAATTTACTCTAAATTTTACTAGGAGAGTGTCCGAAAAAGAAACAAATAAAGAAAAGAAAAAAAAATGGACTAATATGGTCTTTTTGTGTTTGTTCTAAACGTTTAGAAGGAAGATAACTGACTGGAAGGATTTAGAGTGATATATCTAATGTATTGTTTTTATTATTCTTCCGAAAATAAAAGAAATAATGTAGCACTTTTATGAAACTTTTTTTTTATACTTAGATTTTTTGGAAAAAGGTATTGATTAAGCCACACTATATATATGTATATCTGAGATACCATGTGGTGAGCGTGAAATAATAATACTTCTCAATAAATACACAATAAGTCTTGAAAAAGTAATTTAATTAATATGTTTAATTTCCCATAAAAAGGAAAAAATGTAACCCTGATTCTTTAACCCAACCAATAAAATACGAATAATATGTATTTTTTTTTACTCCAATCACTTATGTATTTAAATAACCTCTATACATAATAAAAACTGAAAACTAAAAACTAAAAACTGTTGTTTATAATATTACAAAAATATAAACTCTTACAATTTTTAATTTAAAAAATTAAAAATGAACATATATTAAAATATCCGCAACTCATATCATTTATTAAATTAAAATATTATCTCCACATCTTTATAGCATTAAATATAACCCTCAAATTTATGAAGAAAAAATAATAATTGTAGCAACTTGATGATGAATTTTTTTTAGATTTTTTGAATTTTTAAAGATTTTTTTTTCTTTCTTTTTTCATTGTTGTTGTAGTAGTGGTTTTAAGTGTGGCAGAGGTAATTGTGTATTATTTGTCGGAACAAAAGTAAAAACAATAAAAAGAAAAAGTATTTGCCACGTAAAAGGTTAATCTCCATTATTGGTTGTCTGGTGGAGCAGAGTAACTGAAAGGAAGTTATTGAAGTGAAATATTGAAAAACGACTAATATGTTACGTGGCAATTTCTTACTTAGTAAGGAAAGGTGTAATTGCAATCCTATACTCCAGTGGAGGCAGTACACCTGGACCAATTTTGCCACGTGAAAAACTCACAATCATGAAAACTCAATTACTTTGCAAGAACAGGCAAAAAATAATGAAAGAATAAAACAGTCTTAATTTTCGAAATTTTATTCACCTCTCTCATTCATGGGGGAATTGAAGTTTTACATTTTGCATGTCACAATTTTTTCCATCGTTATTTACAAAAAAGGAGAAAAAAAAAAAGGAGAAAAACTTTTCCCAATATTTCCAGTTGTCTTGTATTATTTTTTAAAATAATAGTTTAGAGCCCTTCGTATATTAATAGACTTAACTTATCCAATATCACACCACACTATTATTGCTTCATTTTTCTTCTTCTAATTTTATTTTGGTTTCCACTCTTATTAGAGAAAAATACTAAAGGGAGAACAAATCCTGCTCTTATTTTATAGAAACTGTTGATATATGTGTCAATGGAAGGAGGAAAATTTTGACCCGAAAATTATGTCATGGTTCATGGCTAGCAGGTAGGAACCCAAACTCACTATTCGTATTAGAGTTGAGTGACATGTCTCGGCGAACTTAAATATACCGTATGAGTATTCTTGGGTGATCCTCGGACCTTCCGGATATTTTAAATTCAACTCATGACCTAATAAACTCTACAACTACAATACAAGTATCCAGGGTGATCATTGGGCCAGTCAAATAGCTTATCTTTGTTAGAACATAGTTCAACAAACCGAGCAACAGACAGGCAGGGTCCAATGCTGTGTCGGTATCTTGGGGGTGTCTCTCACCTTTATGCACAATCTTTCGCACTTGGTGCACACACTGCGGGGATTATTGGAAAGTGATCCGTTGCATGAAGATTGTCACTGCGTAGCTATGACACATGGATAGTGCGACACATCTTCACATTATGAAGGGACTTGACGGAACATGTGGTTTGAAGGCAAATGGTGCGGTTTCATCACGCTAGGAGCATACGGAGGAATATTTCTCAAAAGGCAAGGAATATTTTTTATTAGCTGCTAGCATGATCCACAACATGTGCGGTTGATATATGGAGCTATGGGAGAGGTTGGATTAAGCTGAGTGTATAATAAAATGAGAGGTACTTTACTATAAATAGTAAGAGTTATGTAAGATAAAGGGGGTCTTCCTGATCTAGATAGAAGGACATACTTGGAGTAGAGTGGAGAAAAAGAGAGAGAGAGCAAACCTTTTCCATGGCTCCTTAATTGATCTCCCGCTCATTCTAGTGGTCGCACCCTTTGCTCCTCACCATCTGCTTGCATTTGGTCTAGTATTTTTTGTTCGGTTCGCGATAGCTGATTTTGAGGCGGGTCAAACTGCGTTGTCTCTTGAAACCCTTCACCAGAATTCGGGTCCAACATACTTTTACCCATAGTGTCTGTGTTTGTTTATAGGTCTTGTAAATCATGATTTACAAATATTGTGGTTGCCCTAAATCCCTAATAAAATACTACAAAAATGTTATATAACAATTTCTCCCGGTCTTCTTTTTTCCTTTCTCTTTTTGTGTGTGTTTTCTTTAAATTAATTACTGGATAATTTTTTTCTGCGTAGAAATATATATATATATATAAATATATATGGGTGCACGGCGTAAAACACCCATACTTTCCAAAATGTGCAAAAAACACCCCTATGGTTCAATTTGTGCAGATAAACCCATATAGTTTGGCAAAAGTGTACAGATTCACCCCATGTGACACTGTTCATACCACTCTTTCGGATAAAAAATAATCACTTGAGTTCCAGATGATATATAGTTTCCTAAAACCCCAAAATGACCTTGCTCAATTACCTAACTACCCTTGTTACAAATGTTAGTATATGTATAGGTTAAAAGCAAACATCTCTTCCTCTCTCCAGATTTGGAACAACAAATTTAAAGATTCTCTTTCTCCCTCTGGTATGGCTTCCATCTCTAGCTTTTAGTTACTATTAAGCCCCTCTCTTCCTCTCTCCAAATCTGAATCCTGAAAATGATTCCCATTTCTACAGTGTAAATCTGCAAGTAAATATAGTGTCTATATAGTGTAAAAATTTCTAAAATTTCGTATGCCAATAAATCTAAATTTAAAGTCATATGTGGTGTGCGTACAACTTTAGCAAAGAGAGAACCGTAAACCTTCTTGTTCATACTTTCAGAGAGAGATCATTGAAGATTTGTATAGAGAAAACTGAATCGATTGAAGAGATGAGTGTATGGAAAGACGAAGAGAGGGAAACCCTAGAAAACTATTGAAGATTTAGACAACTGGTTGATTTTGGGATAAAGATGGAGAAAACGACATTTCTAGGGTTTCTATCGTGTTCGTACTTTCTCAGATAACAAGAGAAGAAACCTTAGATTTTGAGAGAGATGGACAAAACTATGTTCGTTTCAGAGAGTCTATGAGAAAAAAAACCCTAGAAATGGCCAAGTCAAATTGTTGAGCTAGCTTCCATGTTAAAACTATGTTATGTTAAAATAACAGCATTTCAACCCAATGGTTTTTCCGTCTTTTCACAATTAACCTGTATTTTTATTAAATTATAAAATATTCCCTCCGTCCCGCAATACTTGTCCAATTTGAACTTTTTATTATTTTATGAATTGAGGTTGACTAGTGTGCAATTTCCAATTTTGTCCTAATGATATAGTATTATGGTGGGGTCCGATATTTGTTTGAAGTTAGTAGAAGAATGGTATTTAGGGAAAGTGAGAGGTGAAATTGCATTGAAAATTGAAACTGGACAAGTAATTTGGGACAAGTAAAGTTGCAATAGTGGACAACTAATATGGGACAGAGGTAGTAACATTTTAAGGGTATATAAGTAAATGCACAACTTCGTCACCGGAAAATGGCTTCAAGGGGTCAAAGCACACATTTTGCAAAGTATATGGGTGTTTTAAAACTAGGAGGGGGGTTTTGTGCACATTTTGGATAGTATAGGGGTGTTTTGCGCCATTCATCCACACACACACACACACACATATATATATATATACTACTACTACTATTAAAAGTGTGAAGGGTTTCAGCATTTCAGCATTTCAGTATTAAAATTGTAATTAAAGTATAATTTTATTTCCAAAATTTAAAATAATTCACCAACTTGGATTCTATTTGGACCAATTAAAAAATACCGACTCCATATTAATTCAACATTAAAATAATATTTTTTTAGGAGAGATAATTATTGCTATAAAAATATAGTGTTTTTTTTGTCTTTTAATTTATATAAGTGTTTCAGTATTTCATTATTTCAAGGTATTTATATTTAAAATTTTAATTAAAGTAAATTTTTTTTGACTAATTAAAGTGAAGATTAATAGGTATACTATTATAAAAGTGCAAACCCTATTTTTTAATTCAAACCTATAATTAATTTGAAACGTAATTATAGTTTAAAAAAAGGGTTAAGTACATAAAACACCCCTGTAGTATAAATACGGTGCAAATAACACCCTATACTTTAAAAATGTGTGTATTGACACCAACACTTTTGGAAAACGTGCGAACACCCCCTGCAAGTTTCGAAAACGTGCGAATACCCCCCTGCAACGTGCGAATACCCCCTTCTTTGACTTTTATACTTTCTTAAATACCCATTTTACCCTTTCTCTTAAAATTCAAATTCGAAATTTATATATATAAATTTTGAAAACATATATAAATTTTGAAAAAAATATATAAAATTCGGGAAAAATATTAAACTCGAAAAAAATATATTTAATTTTGAAAATAAAATATAGAATTCGAAAACATATATAAATTTTGAAAAAAATATATAAAATTCGGGAAAAATATAAAATTCGAAAACATATATAAAATTCGGGAAAAAAAATATAAAATTCGGGGAAAACATTAAATTCGAAAAAAATATATTAAATTTCAAAAATAAAATATAGAATTCGAAAACATATATAAATTTCGGAAAAAAAAATATAAAATTCGGGTAAAATATACTTCTATTTTCTATTTTCTATATATATAAAATTCAATATATATATATAATTCAAAAAAAAAAATTAAATTTCAATATATATATATAAATATTGAAAAATAAATATTAAATTTCGAAATATATATATATATATAAAATTTGAAAAAACATATAAAATTCGAAACAAATATATAAAATTCAAAAATATATATAAAATTCAAATAGTTGTGCAAATAGAAGTATAAAAAAACAAGTGACCAAAGTACAATACACCAAAACAAAATTTAAAGTCAAAGAAAGTAGAAAATAGAAGTATATTTTCCCCGAATTTTATATATATTTTTCCGAAATTTATATATGTTTTCGAATTCTATATTTTATTTTCAAAATTTAATATATTTTTTTCGAATTTAATATTTTCCCCGAATTTTATATATGTTTTCGAATTCTATATTTTATTTTCGAAATTTAATATATTTTTTCGAATTTAATATTTTCCCCCAATTTAGTATATTTTTTCCCGAAATTTATATATGTTTTCGAATTCTATATTTTATTTTTGAAATTTAATATATTTTTTTCGAATTTAATATTTTTCCCGAATTTTATATATTTGTTTCAAAATTTATATATGTTTTCGAAATTTATAAATATTTTTTGAATTTGTATATGTTTTTCTAATTTTATATAATTTTTTGAATTTTATATTTTTCTTTTGAAAATTTATATTTTTGAATTATATATATATTGTTTCAAATTTTATATTTTTTTCGTATTTTATATATATATATTTATAATTTTATATATATATTTGAAAGTTTTATATGTTTTCGAATTTTATATATTTTTTTCAAATTTTATATATTTGTTTCGAATTTTATATATTTTTTTTGAATTTTATATGTTTTTTTAGAAATTTATATATTTTTCAAAAAATATATATATTTTCCATTTTTTTTGAAATTTATATACTAAGGGCATATATGTCATTTTACACGAAATGGGGTCAATTCGCACATATTTGAAAGGTTTGGGGTCAATTCGAACCATAGGGGGTTATACGCACTATATTTATACTACAGGGGTGTTAAAGGCTCGCGGCCTTTAAGAAAAAGACCAAAACCAAAAACAAAACGAAAAATGTGCAAGCTAAATGGTTTCAGCCCTAATTTTTTATTTAAATTATATTTTAATTTCAAATTAATTATAGATAAACTCCACCTCTAGAACCTAATCATAGTTAAACTCTATAACTCCAAATTGGATTACTCTCAAGGATATATATCAACATTCCTAAATATATAAAATAAGAATTTCAGTATTTCTGCATTTCAGTATTAAAATTATAATTAAAGTATAATTTTATTTCCAAAATTTAAAATAATTCACCAACTTGGATTCTATTTGGACCAATTAAAAAATACCGACTCTGTATTAATTCAGCATCAAAATAATATTTTTTTAGGAGAGATAGTTATTGCTATAAAAATAGAGTGTTTTTTTTTTGTCTTTTAATTTATATAAATGTTTCAGTATTTCATTATTTCAAGGTATTTATATTTAAAATTTTAATTAAAGTAGAATTTTATTTGACTAATTAAAGTGAAGATTAACAGGTATACTATTATAAAAGTGGAAACCCTATTTTTTAATTCAAACCTATAATTAATTTGAAACGTAATTATAGTTAAAAAAAGGGTAAAGTGCAATAAATCCCCCTCAACTATACTCTCTCTCCTTAAAAACCCCCCTAAACTTTAAAAATGGCAAAAAAACCCTTAACTATTATATGAAGTGGCAAGTTGCCCAAATTATTTCATTAATGACCATAATGCCCTTCTTATTGAATTATATTTATGCATTTTTCTTATTAACATACATTATGGAATAATTTATACAAATTTGATAATAAATCCTCCATAAAAAAGTTTAAATTTAGGGTGAGAAGTTTTATACAATAAATCAAACAAAATTTTAAAAATTAATAATTACAACTTATACATTTTATTATTATTATTGAGAATATACTTAATGTGAATACAATTAAAGTGAATGGTAGAATTAGGGGTGTTCAAGAACCAAACCGAAACCGGTCGGAACCGAACATAACTGAACCGGAACCGGGGTGTTCGATTCACCCCGGTTCCGGTTCAAAAAATCAAAGAACCAAAATATTAGGTTCGGTTAAGATTTTTACCCCTTTGGAACTGAACAGAACCGGAACTGAATCGGTTTTTTTATATATACTTTTTTATTTTTATTAGTGTTATATTATTACCTTTTTATATATATTTATATTATATTTAAAATTATAAGTTATAATTAACTTTAGGTTTGTAATAATTAAAATTTTAAAATATTATCTTTAATTTAGTTTATAATTATATTATTTTTTAATATTTGGTGTTATTATTATTATTATTTTAAAATCGAAAAACTTGCGGTCGGAACCGGAACCGGAACCGAAAAAACCGGTAGAATTAACATCTCAAAAGATTAAAAAATAGACCCTTTTAATAAAAAAAATTTTAAAAATAAATAGACCCTTTTAATAAAAAAATTCATACTTCTAATTATGCCATTATATTTTTTTGATCTTTTGAGATGTTAATTCTACTGATTTTTTCGGTTCCGGTTCCGACCGCAACCGGTTTTTTCGATTTTAAAATAATAATAATAATAACACTAAATATTAAAAATAATATAATTATAAACTAAATTAAAGAGAGTATTTTAAAATTTTAATTATTACAAATCTAAAGTTAATTATAACTTATAATTTTAAATATAATATAAATATATATATAAAGGTAATAATATAACACTAATAAAAATAAAAAAGTATATATAAAAAAACCAATTCAGTTCCGGTTCTGTTCAGTTCCAAAGGGGTAAGAACCTGAACCGAACCTAATATTTCGGTTCTTTGATTTTTTGAACCGGAACCGGGGTGAATCGAACACTCCGGTTCCGGTTCAGTTATGTTCGGTTCCGACCGGTTTCGGTTTGGTTCTTGAACACCCCTAATTCTACCATTCACTTTAATTGTATTCACATTAAGTATATTCTCAATAATAATAATAAAATGTATAAGTTGTAATTATTAATTTTTAAAATTTTGTTTGATTTATTGTATAAAACTTCTCACCCTAAATTTAATTTTTTTTTATGGAGGATATATTATCAAATTTGTATAAATTATTCCATAATGTATGTTAATAAGAAAAATGCATAAATATAATTCAATAAGAAGGGCATTATGGTCATTAATGAAATAATTTGGGCAACTTGCCACTTCATATAATAGTTAAGGGTTTTTTTGCCAGTTTTAAAGTTTAGGGGGGTTTGTAAGGAGAGAGAGTATAGTTGAGGGGGGTTTATTGCACTTTACCCTTAAAAAAAGACCAAAACCAAAACCAAAATAAAAAATGTGCAAGCTAAATGGTTTCAGCCCTAATTTTTTTATTTAAATTATATTTTAATTTCAAATTAATTATAGATAAACTCCACCCCTATAACCTAATCATAGTTAAACTCTATAACTCCAAACTAGATTACTCTCAAGGATATATATCAACATTCCTAAATATATAAAATAAGGGTTTCAGTATTTCAGTATTAAAATTGTAATTAAAGTATAATTTTATTTCCAAAATTTAAAATAATTCACCAACTTGGATTCGATTTGGACCAATTAAAAAATACCAACTTCATATTAATTCAACATCAAAATAATGTTTTTTTAGGAGAGATAATTATTGCTATAAAAATATAGTGTTTTTTTTTGTCTTTTAATTTATGTAAGTGTTTCAGTATTTCATTATTTCAAGGTATTTATATTTAAAATTTTAGTTAAAGTAGAATTTTATTTGACTAATTAAAGTGAAGATTAACAGGTATACTATTATAAAAGTGCAAACCTTATTTTTTTAATTCAAACCTATAATTAATTTGAAACGTAATTATAGTTAAAAAAAAAGAAGACCAAAACCAAAACCAAAACAAAAAATGTGCAAGCTAAACGGTTTCGAACCTAATTTTTTATTTAAGTTATATTTTAATTTCAAATTAATTATAGATAAACTCCACCTCTATAACTTAATCATAGTTAAACTCTATAACTCCAAACTGGATTACTCTCAAAGATATATATCAACATTCCTAAATATATAAAATAAGGGTTTCAGTATTAAAATTGTAATTAAAGTATAATTTTATTTTCAAAATTTAAAATAATTCACTAACTTGGATTTTATTTGGACCAATTAAAAAATACTGACTTCATATTAATTCAACATCAAAATAATATTTTTTTAGGAGAGATAATTATTGCTATAAAAATAGAGTGTTTTTTTTGTCTTTTAATTTATATAAGTGTTTTAGTATTTCATTATTTCAAGGTATTTATATTTAAAATTTTAATTAAAGTAGAATTTTATTTGACTAATTAAAGTGAAGATTAACATGTATACTATTATAAAAGTGCAAACGCTATTTTTTAATTCAAACCTATAATTAATTTGAAACGTAATTATAGTTAAAAAAAAAAGACCAAAACCAAAAATTAACAAAAAATGTGCAAGCTAAATGGTTTAAACCCTAATTTTTTATTTAAATTATATTTTAATTTCAAATTAATTATAGATAAACTCCACCTCTATAACCTAATCATAGTTAAACTCTATAACTCCAAACTAGATTACTCTCAAGGATATATATCAACATTCCTAAATATATAAAATAAGGGTTTCAGTATTTCAGTATTAAAATTATAATTAAAGTATAATTTTATTTTCAAAATTTAAAATAATTCACCAACTTGGATTTTATTTGGACCAATTAAAAAATACCGACTTCATATTAATTCAACATCAAAATAATATTTTTTTAGGAGAGATAGTTATTGCTATAAAAATAGAGTGTTTTTTTTGTCTTTTAATTTATATAAGTGTTTTAGTATTTCATTATTTCAAGGTATTTATATTTAAAATTTTAATTAAAGTAGAATTTTATTTGACTAATTAAAGTGAAGATTAATAGGTGTACTATTATAAAAGTGCAAACCCTATTTTTTAATTCAAACCTATAATTAATTTGAAACGTGATTATAGTTAAAAAAAAAAAGACCAAAACCAAAAACAAAACAAAAAATGTGCAAGCTAAATGGTTTCAGCCCTAATTTTTTTATTTAAGTTATATTTTAATTTCAAATTAATTATAGATAAACTCCTCCTCTATAACCTAATCATAGTTAAACTCAATAACTCCAAACTGAATTACTCTTAAGGATATATATCAACATTTCTAAATATATAAAATAATAATAAACACAATCCTTTATAAATTAAAAACCAACTTCTTTTCGGATGAAATTCAACAGAGTGTGACAACTTGGAGATGTATATATATATATATATGTGTGTGGTTGTTGAAATGTGATTTCTTTGGTGTTTTTCTGGTTACCAATTCACTTTAATGGTTTCCAAAGTAGTGTTATCTTTAAAACGTTGGAGTATTTTCCATACATTGATCCATTTGCTAAGGTCATTGTTGAAATCAATTATTTTGAAGTTCTTAGTTTGTGAGGATGATTAATTTATGGGGTGCAATTTATTTCTATAAGTTTTTTTTAATAGCATGAGTTTGGTTTTATTCTTGATCTATACTTCAATCAATAGGAACTCTCAATTATGTGGTGGGTACGAAGTTTTCTTCTTCTTCTATTTTATTTTATTTTACCAACTTTCAAGTTTAATTAGAATAATTTTTTGTTGAAGGTTTTCCTCAATTATTTTATATTTTTTGTTTTACTTTTAGTGTCCATAAATATCCTATAGTTTATATACCTAAATATGTATTGGTTTTGCTTTAAAAATAACTTCTTATCTTATTTTTATTTTATTTTTAAATTTTTTTTAACTTGATAGGTATTGTTGGTTGATGAAGTTTAATTTCTTTATTTTTTAACGTCTAAATTTATATGATTTTATTAAAGTATTATTTACTTATTGAGTTTTATATATTTATTTCTCTAAAAGTATTATTATACTTAATATTTAAATTTAGAGTGTTCCCTCTCTTTTTGGTATTTAAAAATTATTATATATATATAAATATATCATATTGCGATCCTATATGATTATTATCAATTCAATCTAAAATGACCTATTATTATAAAGAATTTTTAGGAATTGTTCTATACGGGTGTGTTCCTCTTTGTTCGACTCCTTCTTCATATATATGTTTCCTTATGCTTTATTTAAAATAGATAAATCTATTTATTTTAATTTTTTTTCCTTCTACCCAAATATATACTTGTACATACATATCAAATTTTTTTTAAAAAAAATAATAGAGTAAAAGTTTATCTACATACATGTCATAACATTATAATCCCTAAACTACTTGATTCCACTATTTTCAAAATTAGATGTCTGTGCAATAATTGCCATTTATTTAACAAATTGATTTTAAGTTTATAGTTATCAAATATTTTCATTAAATGTGTGTATATATATATATATATATTTTCTCTTTTATTTATTTTTAAACCATCTTTTTTTATGTACAGCATCATATAAAAAAATTACTATATACATTTTATTAAAATAAAAATATCAATTTACATACATATTTTAGAATGTTAATTTAATTTTTATTACATGCATGTGCTATTTTATTTACTAGTATATATATATATATATGTATAAGAGGGTTCAACTTAGTATGGGCAAAGATACAAAAGAAAATGAAAATAAAATAAATAATATAGGTTGAAACCATTTAAACAAAAACAGTGGTTAATGGAGAAGTTGGACACAGTTTTAAAGCTCTATCTTCTAGAAATACTCAAAAAGAAAAAGAAAAAGAAAAAAAAAACAAAAGAAAAAGTGGGAATTTAATTTTACAACCTCTATAAATAACAGAACAACCTCCACAGACCAAGAACCAAATTAAACAAAGCAAAACAATTCCATTACACATCTCCATCTTTTCTGTGTGTGTTTCTCTCTCTCTCTCTCTCTCTGTGTTTCTCACTCTCTATCGCCATGAACATTAAAGCAGCTCTGTACTCTCTCTGCTCACTCTTCGAACAGAGGAGCTCTGCCAAGATTTTAACCCTCTCTCAATCCTCTTTCGAGTGAAAACCCCCTCACCAAATCACACTCCAAACCCCCCCAAAAACCCACATCCCTACTTAATTCCCGCCAAAAATGGATTCGTTTAACATAGCAAACCTCAAAATTGAGAAGTCCAACACCATCCTCCGGTACCGTCGCCTCCAAAAATTCACTGCTCTGCTCCGCTTCCTCGAGATATGCCTCGCTCTCGTCGCCATCTCTAAGCTCTCCTCCCAACTGGGTGGCGCATTCGGCATCTCCGGCGACTTTTTCCGGCGAGTCTCGGCGACCCTGTTCAGCCCTCGCTTCGTGTTCGTCGTCGGAAACGCCATAGTCATAACTCTCTTCATCAATTGCAACAATCACGATCGGAATCGAAGCAAATGCACAACGGATCTTTATCAAGAGTACGTCGAAATCGTAGAAAAGAATAAAGAAAAACAGAGCATGTTTTGCGGCGGTGACGACGATTCAGATTCAGTTAAAGCGAAAGAAAGTATGTGTGATTTGAAGGTTGAGAAGATTCGTCGGAGTTGTTCGGAGAATTTGAGGGTTGAGAAGCCTCGGCGGGAATTGAGGCGGTCGGCGACGGCGAAGGCGGCGGCGGCGTCGGAGGAGATGAGCAGCGAGGAGTTCCGGCAGACGGTGGAGGCTTTCATTGCCAGACAGCAGAGGTTTCTCAGGGAAGAGGAGGTCTCTGCTGTTGTTTCAGTGTAATAGCTTTTCTTTGCTCATGTAAAAAACTTTTTTCTACTCTGTTTTTGTAATTGAGTATTGGTGATGTTAATATTTTATGAAGAAAAAATGGTAATATTAATCAAAGTATTACTAAAATTAAATCAATCTTCTATTCCCTCTATAAATATCACTCTATTCCTCTTATATTAGTTTTCCCTTTTTCTCAAATATAATATAAATTTTCATTTTCCCCAATTACCCTTTTTTTCACTAATTTTAAATAATTATCGGATCTCACTAATTTTTGTCTTTTCTTCATTTCACAATTGTAAAAATGAGAGTTCATTAATACCACTATAATAAAATATACTCTTTTAAAATAAGTTCAATTTGAATAATTAATTTGGGAGAGAGAGACATTGGGAGTAATATTTTGCGGGTATATAATTTGTAATATTATGGTTGGGATTGGTGGGCGTCAGGTGTGTGCAAAATATATGATTAAAAATGACATATTAACGACATTTTAGGTTTTACTCTTCTACAAGTGCACAGATTAATTGTATATAGTTTTGCTTGAGTAGGGGAATATCGATCTCACAGAGACGAGAATTGTTCAATTTAATAGTCTAAAAACACTACAGTATATTTTTCCGAAAAGAGTTTGGTTTTGTGAATTATCTTATACTAATAAAAATAAAAACAAAAGGCAATAATGAATAATGATTGTGATTCAGAGAAAAAAAAACTAGGGTTTCCTCACTTCACCACTAACCGCATAATATAGTCCAAATTCTATTTCAATTGCATGAGGGCGTTCCATTGACTGTGAATTAGGTCGCAACGCGCCAGCAATTTGATCCCAAAAAAGATTACTCTCAACCGGATCGCAACAATCCATCTCAAGACTAAACTGATTAGTGCATGTCAACTACTAACAGAAAGTAAATGTAGAAAAGTAAATTAAAGCATGAAAATAAACTAAAGCATGTCTATATCAGTTTGTCAAGACATGACCTGTGTTAACGTAGGGTTTTGAGTTTTATGACCACCATTGTGTAGAAAATCACAAATTAAGCATCCGAGTTCCAACCTATAGTGAATAATTGTGATTGTGTAAGATAAATATATTAAAAAAGTCTAAGACAAGAATCAATTCAAATATATGAACTTGTATCATGAATAAAAACAGTTTCTTATCTAACACAATCATCACAATATAGTCACAATTTCCCCTTTCTACAATTGAAATAAAATTAAAACTACATTACTTGGCTAGGGTTTTGCGAGAAAACCCTAGATACCGAGTTAGTTGATCATGGCTGAGAGAATCTGCATTGTCAGTGTAGAAATGTTCTCCATGGCCTTCTTTTCCGGATCTCTAGGTCTTGAATGGTGGTTCTCTTAAATGGAAGAGAACTCTATGAATGAATATGAAAATCAGAACTTTAACCAGCCTCCAAAACAAAACCCTTCTCTAAACCTAACCTTCTCATATTTATAGACAAGTGAGAGAAACCTTAATGGTTGCCATTTTCTGTAATTTCATAATACATGAATAATATTCCTAAAATATGGTATAAATATGTGTATAAGCCTATATGTAGGGGTTTGGAATCTTCGATCACTTAGAATATCGAAGTATGGACAAAACTGGAAAATTCTGAAACAATTTTGAAACAACTTCAGCACGTAAAGGGATCACGTGGCCATAAGGTGAGACCTACGCTCCTAACCTACACTTGGGCATAGGTCTAGGGCATAGGGTCTAAACCAAAGCGTAACTTAAGAGCGTAACTTAGGTCCAATTTGCCTTTTTTTTCTCTTTGACGACGTAGGGTATTATGCATCTTTTGCTGTAAAAATTCGTCTTTTCATATTTGAGCTAGACTGGTAACATTTGACTCCCGATGCTTTTGGGTGAAGTAATAATGTCTGAAAATGATATTTTTGTCCTTTGGTGAGATAACGATGTCAGAAAATGACCATTTTGTCCTCCGATAGCTCTTCTTTGCTCTGACACACCTTTTAATTCTTTTGCTCAGATCGGTATATAATTTGTAATATTATGTATATTAATATCACTATAATAAAATATACTCTTTTAAAACATAATTATATGACTTTGAAGGAGGTGGTGTTGGTGTACAATAGAATTAGGTTCCATTTAGGATATGGAATAATAAATATTGGGAATATGATTCTATCTAACCTTTTTTGTTTTTTTAGTGAATTTCATCTCTTTCTTTATTTGTCTTTTAACTCTTCTAGTCTTCTATTTTCAATACTTCTAATTCATATATATATATATATATATATATACATATAATAAGTGCAATTCATTGGATCCAACTCCAAGTCGCACCACCTTCATTGCAACTTCCAAAAATCACAAACAGAAGAAAAAGACATCTAACCAATTCAAGTCAAAAAGAAGATGACAGAAATTACAAAGAACCAACAAATCACATTGAAAGATCCAAAGACTCCACTCTTACACCCTTATTATTTACTCACAAAGTCTTTCCAGTAGACCTAGAAAAATTAAAAAACAAAGACCAACCTTACAAAAATCCCCATTAAAATCTATAGAGGTTTGAGAGACGACTGCACATATAAGCTTCAAATACCCGAATTCCCAAATTTCCCCAAACCATGTTGGAAAACACAAACATGCCCTCCGCCAAGGCGGCAATCTCGGCCGCAGCCACCGTCGCCGCCACAGCGATGGTGGTCCGATCGGTGGCCAAAGACCTCATCCCCCGCGAAATCCAAGTCTACCTCCTCCACCAAATCCGATACTTATTCAGCGCATTCTCGAACCAACTCACCCTCGTCGTAGACGAATTCGATGGCCTCAACCCCAACCACCTCTTCCGAGCCTCCGAGCTCTACTTGGGCACCATCATGACCCCCTCCACCACCATCTTCCGCGTCTCCAAACCCGAAAAAGAGCGCCAAATCGCCGTCTCAATGCAGCGAAACCACGAGCTCAATGACACATTCAATGGGTTCAAAATCAAATGGAGAATGATCACCAAACAAGTCCCATCCAAGTACATTCCCAACTCATCACAAGACCCGTACAATCCCAAGCGACGAACCGAGCTCAACTACTTCGAATTGAGCTTCCACAAGAAGCACAAGAACGTAGTTCTGGAGCAATACTTAACCCACATTATCGAGGAATCGAAAAAGGCCATAGACGAGATCAAAACTCTGAAAATCTTCACTCTGTCTAGAGACAGAATGAGGGGAGGAGGCAGAGGAAGCCCGTGGCAGTCGGTGAATCTTGATCATCCGTCCACATTCGATACGCTGGCCATTGAAACCGACGTAAAATCGACGATAATGAGAGATTTGGAGAGGTTTGTGAGGAGGAGGGAGCATTATAGGAAGGTGGGGAAGGCATGGAAGAGAGGGTACTTGCTGTTCGGGCCTCCGGGAACCGGGAAGTCTAGCTTGATTGCAGCCATGGCAAACCATCTCAAGTTTGATGTGTATGATTTGGAGCTGAGTGAGATTAGGAGCAATTCTCAGCTCAGGAAGCTGCTGGTTTCGACGGCGAACCGGTCCATACTGGTGGTGGAGGACATTGATTGCTCCATTGAGTTTCATAATAGGCTAACAAGACCAGCAGCTAGGCCTGGGAATCGTTTTCAGCAGGATCAGGAGGCTGGGGTAAGTTTGTTTTTCATGTTTGTATATATATATATATATTTTTTTTTCACTCTTTATTATCATTATTTCAATTCTTGTTTTTAATTTTTGGTATAAAATTGTTGACAACATCTTAGGGTTTGCAACTCTAGAAACAGTGTGTTGTGTCCTAAAAACTGAAAATTAGAAAATTGTACAAAAAGTTTGCTCGATTGAGTAAACGCGTTCATAAAAAGGTATGAAGAATTTGAAAACAGTTTTATGATTTTTGAGTATTTGAGAACTGTTTTCAGAATTACAAACCGAAGGGGACATTATCTTTTCATGGTTCGCAAATTGGTCAATAATTTTAGTATATTCTAAAGATATTATTTTTCTAGGAAAAAACACATTTTGAGATTTAAAAGGTTGATATTGGTTTCAGTAAATGTAGAAAAAATTTGTGAAGGAACTTGGGGCAAGTGTGTTTGTTCATCTTAATTCCATATTTTCTTCTTTTGTTGTTTGAACTTATCTTCACATGGTTTGCATTAATTTCTAGGAAAGAGTATATTTTGGGTAGTTAAGAGATTGATATTGGTGATATAAATCATGTATTCAACACCAGAGTCGAATCAACTTCACATATTGTGAAGTAAGAGTTGTGTAAGAAAATTATAGTTGTTTTGCTCTTTCACTCTTGAACAATGCCTTTGTGTGTGTGTGTGTGGAGTTCATTTTGAGAAAAGAAATCTCAACCTCAACATGTTTTGAGAACCTACAATCTAGTTTTTATTTCAAAGAAAAGCTATGATTCACAACCTACTAATATTTGTTATGTGAATTCTAGGTTACCCTTTCAGGATTTCTGAATTTCATAGATGGATTGTGGTCGAGCTGTGGCGATGAGCGGATCATCGTGTTCACGACTAATCACAAAGATCGTCTTGACCCGGCATTGCTGCGCCCTGGTCGGATGGATGTGCACATTCACATGTCCTACTGCACGCCTTGCGGGTTCAAAATGCTCGCCTCCAATTTTCTTGGAGTTACAGAGCACGCCCTCTGCTCGGAGATTGAAGGATTGATAGAGAAGATCAAGGTGACTCCGGCTGAAGTTGGCGAACAGTTGATGAAGGACGATGAGGCTGACGTTGCGCTAAGAGGCCTGATTGAGTTCCTTCATGAGAAGAAGAAGAAAAGTGAAGAAACTGGAGATAGTGAAGTGGAAGTAGGAGCATCAGGGGAGAAAGTTATGTGACAGTTTAAGAGGGAGATTGTGTGTGAAATAAGAGTAGTTTGTATGTTACAACTATTGGTACTGGTCACTCCCATACATATATATACATATATATATATATACACACAGATATCTATTTATGCTTCTTTTGTGAAAGTAGAGTATCAGGAGAGAAAGTCATGTGACAAGTTAAGACTTAAGAGGGAGATTGTGTGTGAGAAATAAGAGTAGTTTGTATATTACAAACTATTGGTACCTGTCCCTCCCATATATATACATATATCTATTTATGCCTCTTTTCTTTCTGTTACATAATTACATTCTAAAACATGTCCAACATTTTGTCGAAACACAAGTGTTGTGCATCTTTTTTGCAAGATTGATACGCTAAAGATGAGCATGTGGATCATCAAATGAGCAAGCTTGATAGCATTCCAATCCTTGTTGATACTTTTCATTAACCATATACCTATATATACACACATATATCTACTTAAGTTTCTTTTCTTTTTATTACATAATTTCACTCTAAAACATCTCCCCAACATTTTGTCAAAACATAAGTTTTGCGCATCTTTTTTGCAAGATTGATATGCTAAAGATGAACATCAGGATCATCCAATGAACAAGGTTTTTACCATTCAAATCCTTGTTAAATTTTTTCACTGAGTCATGAGATGAACACAATTCGTGAATCATGATACCCAACTTCCCAAAACCTGTCCAGGAAGAGCCTCGATAAACTGGTTATCGAAGAAGTAGAAGGGAAAAAAAATCCAGAATTAACATCGATAATCGAGTATTTCAGAAAACTTCAATCAAAAGACTCCATTCGACAAAACTCAAACTGGAACATAGAGAACATTATCCACATGAGATCTTCATGTTATTAAGCAGGAGTTCAGCATCTGAAACTAGCATCAATGCTTTTACTCCTGTTACCAGATCAGAATATGTTTCACAGTAAAGTATATAAAGATACATCATTTGAAAGTTTTGAATCCCAATAAGAGGGAAAACCAACCCTCCAAAGTGAGAAAGGAAGATGTACTAAATCACTTTAGAGAACCACCATCTATTAGGGTGGAGCTTAAGGATTCTCATATCCTACATATGTAATGATTTAAATATATATCCACTCAGTAGTTCTTTCAACTGCATACAAAATCCTTTGCCAACATAAACACCCTCTTGTTTTGCCTGCATCACAATCAAAAAAGTTCAAAGCATGAATTTTGGAAATTAATTATGGAACCCAAAAAATAAAAGAAGTTCACAGAGCTATCACAATTGGATAATAACATTCTTAAGCAACTCCTGAGCATTCTGTGCCAATCTTAGTAGATCCACATGAAAACAACTTGAGACTGACAAAAAATGCTTCACCAGTTTGGGGCATACACGATATATTAATAAACAGATGCAAAAATTCTCTTTTTCCTATCGCCTTTCTCTGTGTATGTGTCTGTGTGTATACGTGTTGAGGGAAACAAAGCTACTCCAACTTCTTAAATGAATTCATTATGTAAAACAAATCTAGATAAGAACAGTTAACTGGTTTCCACATGTATTATTATCAACCAGATTTTGATAACTAAATCCAAATAGATGGATTGAAAAGGGGGAAAAGAATGTTGCAATAATAAAAACACCCTCTTTCAGTATACCAATTTATTACTATATTTCCATTAGATAATACAAGATGAAGAGACCAATATACAACTTGCACCAAAAGGTCCATGACCACACCACCTCCACATGATATCCCATGGTCACTCCTCTACTCACACCCCCACAACACAAAATCGAAGTTTGTCTGAGATGAGGGAGATCTCGGCTGGGTGAAACGGAGGAAAGTAAAGGAAAACAGAGAGAGGAGTCATCCTCCACCAAAGTCTCTCAATTTCTCTCACTATATAGACTTTTTATATACATATTATATACAATTTTTTTCCTGTGTATCATTAGAATATACACATTTATGCATAGGAGAACAGATTAAGCTAATCAAGAAGGACTATATTGTACATTACCGTAGTTGGGTTTGTACGTGAGGAGACTTTCGTTGCATTGTGAGGTGGGTTAAGACTTGCCAACTGGGTTGAGGGCACACCTTCAATCAATTTATTTCGCGAAACCTCATGGTGTGTCCAAAATAATTTATCATATGTATATATATATATATATGTATATCGCCAAACCTGGTCCTTGTAGCTTCAGGCAGTGAACCATTATATATTAGGCAACAAAATAGGAGTATGTGAAGAAAACCAATAGATGGGAATATAGCATGGAATTCATCCATAGAATCTCTGAGTACAATTTAAATTTAAAATAACACCAGTGGCTGTTGCTTGTCAAGACCACTCTGGCACCTAGAATCCTGAAACCTAATAAGCCTCCTGATTAACCATCCTGGCAGGACATGAACATCTAATTTATGAAGATATCCTTGGCAACCATTAAAATTTCCCCATTCCATCAATTATAATACTTTTATCATTTCTGTAAACAACATTAACCATAGAATTTTGCCCATTACATTCTGTAAATGTGATGTCTATCATTCCTAAAGATTGACAATGTTACTTGTTTGGTACAGAGTGTAATCTAATTTGGCAACCTAGAATCTCAATCACAACTCGTAAATACTGTTACCAATACCAGATTGTACAAGATCCCTTTAGATCATGGAAGACTCCTAATTAGTTGCATAGAGCATTAAAATGTTACTAAAAAATTGATAAACAGTTGAATCTTTTAGAAGACATGATTGAGTTCAACGAATTAAACAAGTCTTGGATGCCTAGGAGAGTAATTAAGGGGGGTAGGGGCAGGAAATTAGATACTTGCCTCAATTCACAGAAGATACAGCTAAAAAGGAGAGAACAGGGTGTCTGAGTTTTCACCATATTGTGACTCTACACTGCCATTTTCATTTCTATTTTCTGGTGAGGAACATAACCTATGAGTTTAAAATCAGAGGTGACAAAGGAATCTACATCCTTCCTCTGAGAATTGATCTTCAAAATCTGCATCATCAAAAAGAAGGGGGGGAAATCAAAGAAACCTTATTACATCGAAATCAAGAACTAATCTTACATAAGCTTGGAAAAAGAAAAATAGAAAATAAACTCAACATAGATACTCTTGACTCATTAAACTTACTGGAAAGGGTTTAGGCAGCTTCTGCAACTGCTCCTGAAGAGGTCTGACATGAGTGCTATATACATGAGCATCTCCAATAACATGGACAAAATCACCTGGAGTAAGATCTGTACAAGAAATAGTGGCACAAATTCATAAGAAATAAAAACCCCGTCAGACTAATCCACATATAATGAAATGCTATGGCCAGATAAACTAATATCGTCTTGTTCAGTGGATCCACGCAACTGCAACTTCTTTAACGTAGCAGACTATACTAAGAAATTCCATTAAATAATGAATTTCCAGATGTTAAAGTGATTAAAAAAGGAAAAAAAAAACACCCTTTAAATAACAATCCATTATATGCCAATGCAATTACCCAGCTTTGAATATTTTAATTCCTCATGAAAGGGAGTGCTAGAATGGAAATGAGCCTATCGTTTATGGTTTGGAATTAATTTCAACACACTGACTTCTCGCGTTAACGTTTGTTAGCTTGGGCTTTACCACAATACTAAGCAAATAGTCCATCCCTTAGATACTAATCATCATAACAAATTTGTGTGCTCAAAACTAATTGTAACTTTGTAATAAATGCATACCACAAACATGAGCAATCATGCAAGTCAATAGGGCATAAGATGCAATGTTAAATGGCACACCGAGACCCATGTCAGCGGAGCGCTGATACATTTGACATGATAACTCCCCTTTGGCTACATAGAACTGCACAAAGAGAGGAAAAAAAAAGTGCATTTAGAGACAGACAATGAAAAGATACTTGGGTGAAATACTTAATAATTTATACTAGGACTTGGATCCTCTCCAGAGCTGGAGATAATCTTGTACTCCACCTAGGGGGGAGATTGCATCATCGGGTGATAATAGTGGACTACTAATATGTGGGTCCCATCTGGTTAAATCTCCACTCTTGGTGTAATACACGACCTCTCCATTACAGGAGAGGATCCTTACTCTTTATAGTAACCTGAGCAAACATGTGGCAAGGTGGAAGTGCCATCAAATTGAGATCAGAAGGATTCCAAGCTGAAAGAATAATCCGTCGGTCATCTGGGTTATTTTTTATCTTGTCGATAACATCTAATAACTGATCAAATCCTTGGCCAGTGTAGTCAGCATGCATATTAGTATACCTGGATATCATGAGCCCCATTGGTAAATATCAGACCTAACTTTCTCACTAAATATGAAATAGAATCTCATAAGAATATAATCCACCAACCTAGCACCAAAATGCCTCCACTGGAACCCATATACAGGTCCCAAGTCACCTTCTTCCCTATCCACCAAACCAATACTGAAATTGAAAACACAACTACATCAACCCATCGGAAAAATGATAATTATGCCCGATCAATTATGTTTTTACGTTCAAGCAACAAATATCAACTTGCCTATCAAGGTAGTCTCTGGATGCATTGCCATCCCATATATGAATGCCCTTCTCCTGTAAGAACTGTCAAAAACACAAACTTGAAATGCAATCTAGATCTAAAACAATTCATAGGAGTGAAGAATAAGGGAAATTCTCAGATGCCATTTGAAAATTTGCTGAAATCGAAACTGTACAATGTTTGATTCCAGTCTTCGTAGGCATGAACCATCCTTTTGTCTATTCGGTCATTAACAGAAAGAAACCAAATTCACAAAAACTTTGACTTTAAAACTACAAATTTCTAGAAATCCAACCTATTTTTCACATCATGCAATATATGTAAAGGCGTCCATGGCTCTGCGGAAACTTCACTTACAGATGTAGAAAGGAAGACTACTTTAAAGATTTGTATCATGTGCCGCTCTTTAGAAAATAGCAACAGTTCAACGGACCAACTAATATATTGAATAGTCCACCACAAATGCTGACTTCACTCACAGCTGCCTGATCCTTAAAACAGTCCGCCAGGAACAACCACAAAAAAAGAAATATTTAATATATAAACACCTCACCATAATTTCATCATCGAGAAGAAGCCTCAACCAAAAGCCCCCTAAACTTCTACAGAAACAAAAACATGAATCCTACCAATTCTTCAAGAGGTTATCTAAGGTTTCAAGAAGCAATAGAAATCCCCCAACAGCTATATACAGACTGCATTGTAGCAACTTTTTCAATTCAAGCAAGCACACAATTTACCACGATGGATGCCCGAGGACATCATGAGAATACCAACCAATTGTCCGAAATTCTCCAGATTTACCTCTAAAGTTCTCTTCAGGCTTCTCCTTCAGCTTTCATCATAACATAGAGTCGCTCACTTTTATGCGGTAGGCAAGCCACTCACACACCACAATGCCCCTCCGGAATGGAGCACTCATACCACCTCTGGGTCAATGGCCCGGGGGTACAAACTTCGATGCACTCAAAATTAAAATAATATTAATAACTTCACAATCTTCGCATTTGTGTCCACAGTACAATCAATAAAGTGACAGAAAATGTCGAGTGTTCAAAGGAAATTGACCAACTTTGTCAACAGGTCACAAAACCAACATGCACCTATATAGTTCAAAACTTTCAATTACCATATTGTTACCTTTGCATTTGTTGAACCACTTATGAACCACAGAAGTTCCTCAACCACACCTCGCCAAAATACTTTCTACAAAAGGAGATCAAAAACATATGTCATCCTATATATTGTAAACTACAGAACGTACATTTATTTATACAGAAGTCAATTCACAAAGTGAAACTATTATGCTAACAGTCCAAATCAGTTTTAAACAAGAATCACTTACAAAAGAGACTAGTACAATCATAACAGGCAAGTGGAGAAGAAAATTTTATAAAGAAAATAATACGAACCTTCGTTGTAAGAAGTGGAAAGCATTTACGCAAATTGAATCTCATCTGTGGATAAAATAGAAGATATCATCAATATGTGATATTATAATTCCAAAGCACCCCTTTAGAAGCAAAAGAGAACAGGAGTCTATATAATTTGAGCTTGATAATACCTGGCAGCCAAATTTTGACAAGGTACCAGTCCGTGTCCTGTCATCTTTTGAAGTGCCATTTGAGATTATTTCTTGAACCAATCTCAGATACATGTGCTCCTCATGTTTCTCAAAAATCATATTGGGAAGGAAAGAGAACTTCATTACCTCAAACTTAGCACTATCTGAAAGACCGTCAGACATCAGACCATTGGTTTGACCAAGGGGTTCAACTGCAGCATTCCTCACACGAACATAAGTAGTGAAAGAATAGCGGATATCATTTTCCACTACTGGAAAAGATGAATACCACGGCTGATATACAGAGGAGTCAACAGCAGGGATAAAAGTGTCACACTCAATACTTGCCTCAATTTCTGTAATGTGGATTGCATCACATTGAGGAGCATTGAGGGCTTCCCTGTAGTACAAAAATAATCAGCTAAAACGAGAAGAAAACAGAAAGACTTCTACACAGAAAGGGATAATGAAGTGTATTTACCTTAGTATTTGAGCACCTCCTATAACAAACACTCTCTCTATTGATAGACAATAAGGAGATGCTGCTAATAATTCCAACGCAGATGCAATGCTCCCACATATAACAACATTCTCCGCAGTTGCAATATCAAAACTCCCCGATCGAGTCAGGACAACATTAAGGCGACCACATAAAGGCCGATGCTTTAGGGGAATGCTTTCCCATGTTTTTCTACCCATTATGACTGCATTCTTTTTCACAGGATCTGATGTAGTCAAGGTAACATCCTTAAAAAATTTGAGGTCAGAAGGCAAATCCCAGGGTAATTTCCCATCCTTACCGATACCCATGTTGGGAGTTGCAGCTACAACAACTTGGTAAGTCCTTTGTGGAGGAGGGTGTCCGTTTACACTGCCATTAGGAAGGCCTGTGAGGGTATCACTAGACATAATTAAGATATCGCAGAGCACTTTATGTAAATAAATCTCAACCAAGACCGCACAACCAGCTACGGTGGAAACGCAACAAAACCTGAAATTGGAAAAAGAAGGTTTTAGAAGAGATGTGTTATCATTGGTAGTGGGGTGGGAGGTACTGAGTCCTCAACTGCTTCAAAAAGCTAAATCGTTAAACTGGACAGGTGAAATTCAACAACTCAGTAAGCATCCAAAAGAGGCACATAACGCGTTTATCAGTAATATGACATAGACATCCCAAACAGGACTTAAATTCTGCACCTCCCCTATGTAGTTGGCAAGAGTTACCACTCCAGTGTGTTGATGGTCCCTTTTTTTTTGATAAGTAAGAATTAGTATATAAAACACTCAAACGGGGAGTGCAACCCAAGGTACAAGAAAAAAGCCACTATGGGCCAAGAGAGCCCAAAAACTCAATCTTTTCCTCTATAGATTTACACATACGACCCTCCACCCAACAAAATAAATGAGAAATAAATACATCCTTCAAAATCCCCAAAGAAGTCTCAACCCCCTCAAAGTATCGATGATTACACAAGCCAAAGGCACCACCATAAGCACAAAGGAGCCACATGCCAAAAATCTCGCAAATGAGGCCCAGGAGAACCTCCCCTCCATACATGAAGAAACTCCATGACCGAAGCCGGCATTGTCCATGACACCCCAAAAAGCCCAAGAATCAAGCACTAAAAATCGTAGGCCACCGGACAGTGCAATAAGAGGTGGTCAATTGACTCGGCATCATTCTTGCACATAAAGTAGCGATTGACCACAATAATACCCCTCCGTCTCAACATATCCATAGTGAGGATACGGCCCCACGCCGCCGTCCATGTGAAAAAGGCGACCTTATTGAGCATTTTATCTCATTTAAACATTATAAATCTGGGAAAAGATTAACCGAACTAGTTTGCTTTTCCCAAATGCATACAGGAGTTTTCCAACTTCGACAGACTGAAACCACAGAAATTACAAGAACACACAAAATAAAACAAAAGACCACAATATGACCATGAGAAATGCTAGCTAGGCCTGAATTTACATGTCCAAAGATGCTCAAAGATATGGCATCGAATATGTTTCAACTTCTACACAATTTTCCAAAGATCTTATAACCAATGGTGTATATTCCATATATACAAACTAATGAACAGAACAAGAAACCCACTGAGCATTGCTTCTGTCTCTAACATGAGACATAAGTGTCCTCCAATCTTGCAAAACTGCAACAGCCTGAAATCTACCCCGCCAAAAACCATCTATCTTGTACTCCCTCTGCCCCATTTTAAATTATCCCTTTTGGGGAATCCAACTTTTTAAGAGGATGACTTTTAGTATTTTTTATTAATACGGATAGTATGAATTACCAACTTTACCCATAGTGGGGTATATGATGATGCGATGGTTTGTGGTGTGAACTTTTATTATTTTAATGCATGAAGGTTAAATTAATAAATTGACAAAATAAAGTATTTAACTTTTCAAATGGAACACTTATTTTGGGACGGACAAAACATGAAAGGTGGACACTTAAACTGGGACAGAGGGGGGTACAAAATTTGTTGGTTCCCTAGTTCCAGATTGGGCTGATCCAGAGCCATTCCAGTTATAAAGGTCAAACATGCATGTCTCAAGAAATCCCCCAAAGTTGTACTATTCCAAATCAGAGAACAGCAACATCTAAATCAAGTAAGCAGGTCTGCATATACATACTAGTAGAATTCTAAGAAGACGAATTTTGTTATCACAAGGCCAATAAAACATGATAACTATTTATCTTTCTAAAATGAAGTACTGCATTTTGACCCAATAGAATTATCATCAAACTTCGAAACAAATACCCCAAACCCAATTTTATAAGAAAAAAAAAAATCCAAATACCCACCATATTCAACATGGAGTAATAATCGAAAAGAGTTACAGTTTCATCAACACAAACTCACAAATAGCTTAGAAAAAATAATCGAAAATCAACCAAGAGTCTAGCTTAAAGGTATCTCCCTCCTTTAAGTTCAATGAAAACATATATATGTATATATATATATATATATATATATATATATGGATATTGCTAAGTAATGAAAACGAAAGAATAGAAAATACCCAAAAATAGGAAAAGAAAAGAAAATAAAAATGCCCAGAATTCAAAACCAGTCAAACATTGCGCTAAAACAGTAAAACATGAGATCACTACACCCAGGGGATCCCTTTTTCTTTTTCTTTTTTTTCGAAATGAACGCAACAAAAAATGCCAAAAATAAAATTAGCAAGTAATTAAATTAAAGAATTAAACTAAGTAATTGAATTAAGAACTTAAAAGAAAAGGGCAAATGTCACAATAACAAGACACTTGGTCATCGTCCTCATCGAAACACTAAATTAAATCATTTTGTAATATACACGTATATATTTGCATATATACCAAAAATTCCACAGCACATTAACACAATACTGAATCAAAAACAGAGTTGGAGAGAGTGAAATGCAGTAAAAACACTACCGATCGTGGACTGAAACTGGAGATCGTGGATCGAATTTGAACCTAAACTTCGACAATTAGTTATGTGAGTAGAGAGTAGAATTAGGGCTTTGATTGAAGAGACAGAGAGTGGGTTTAGGAGTTGAGCATTTGGGCGAAATGAGGACTATCGATAAAAACCCAGCAGCGAAAACACCTCTCTCTCTCTCTCTCTCTCTCTCTTCACTTTCTCTCTCTATAAATACAAAAGGAAAAATCCAAAAGGACGATTGACGCGGAGTGCCGCGAATGTGTGTGTATATATACGAGTATAAATTGTGGACAATTGCTAAAATGCCCTCATTAGTTCTAGATTTACTGATTTGCCTACCTACCATTTTCTAGAAGTTTTTTTTTTTTTACTTTTTATTCAAATTTTTTTGTTTTATAGAATGTCAACAATTGACACGTGTTTTAATATTTTAATTTTCTTTTTTATATTTCAAAAAATCAAGTATATTCATGATTACGAAAACATTTGAAACTATCAGGAAAATATTTTTAAAATTATAAGATATGCGTAAATAAATTATTGAACCAATCACATGTTAAAGGAAGTTTTTTCTTATATAGCCTAAAATAATATTATCAGGTTGTTAATTATACATATAATGTCTCATGAAACTCAAAATTGAAATATAAGAGACGCCTAATTTCGATTGTCACTTAAAAGGATCAGAAACTCCTTTTTGTTATCCTTAAAACTCTTTTTTGATGAATATTTTTTAAGCAATTGAATAACAAGAGTATTTTTTATTTTCTGAAAAAATACTACTAATAAATGAAGTTTCGTGAGTTTTCAAATTTCAAGTCACAATTTTTAAAACCACGAGTAGAGGTGAATCAGCCGCCTCATCAGTCATCCCAAATGAAAATCAGGGACTCCAAAATCAGCATGTAAAGATGGGTTCATATTCAATGTCGCAAATAAAGCACGGTGACTCCATCACAACAAGAGCGTCATGAGTTTGGTGAGGGTGAATGTTAGAGATTTAGTTCATATCGAATTCACATGAAACACAAAAGAGATATAAATTAAGTTAAGTGATTGGTTCAAATCGTGTAAAAATAAAAGTATTAAATATAAGAAATTATCATGATTTAGTTTTACCTTTAAATCGCAAGTACATGTGTAATATATAATATAATTAGATTGAGAGAATTATTGATCCACTAAGATCAAAATCGTATTGTAAATTCTCACAATTTAGCAAATTGAATTATATTATAAAAAATGGTTTTGATTTGGATTGTTTATATCAACTACTAGACTTAAAGTAATAAACAATAATTAAATATTTATTTTGTGTTAAATTCAAGGGTAATTTGCAGCCACACTCCCTGAGGTTTGCATCTATTGCACCTAGCGATTGATTTTCGCAATTTTGACACCAACACCCCTGAGGTTTCGTTTTGCTTGCCATGACACCCCAAATGACGAAAATACCCTTCAAAAAATTCGAAAATATTAAGGGTTATGTGAAATGACCTTTATGCCCCAACCCCAAATATATAAAATTTCGAAAAACATATATATAAATTCGAAAAAATATATAAAACTTGAAAAAATGTATAAAATTCAAAAATAAATATTTAAATTTTGAAAAAAATATATAAAATTAGAATAAAATATATAAATTTCGAAAAATATATATAAATTTCAAAAAATATATATCAAATAAAAAAATATATAAAATTCGAAAATATATATATACATTGAAAAATATTTAAATACGAATATATATTTCAAAAAATATATATAAAATTCAAAATATATATATTTTCAAAAACAAAATTCAAAAAATTATATAATTTTGATAAACATATATAAATTTCAAAATATGTATAAAAAATTCAAAAAAATATATAAAATTTGAAATATATATATAATTCGAAAATATATATATATAATTTGAAAAATATATAAACTCAAATTTATATATATTTCAAAAAAAAAATAAAAAATTCAAAATATATATATTTTCAAAAACAAAATTCAAAAAATTAGATAATTTCGAAAAACATATATAAATTTCAAAAGATATATATACAATTCAAACAAATATATAAAATTTGAAATATATATATAATTCAAAATATATATATTTTCAAAAATAAAAAATTCAAAATATATATATTTTCAAAAACAAAATTCAAAAAATTATATAATTTCGGAAAACATATATAAATTTCAAAAAATATGTATATATTTTTTTGATATATATATATTTTTTTGATATATATATATTTTTTCGAATTATATATATATTTCAAATTTTATATATTTTTTGAATTTTATATATGTTTTTCGAAATTATATAATTTTTTGAATTTTTTTTTTGAAAATATATATATTTTGAATTTTTTTTTTGAAATATATATATATTCGAGTTTATATATTTTTCAAATTTTATATATAAAATATTTAATTATATATATATTTCAAATTTTATATATATTTTTGAATTATATATATATTTTTTGAAAATTATATATGTTTTTCGAAATTATATAATTTTTTTAATTTTGTTTTTCAAAATATATATATTTTGAATTTTTTATTTTTTTGAAATATATATATATTCGAATGTTTATATATTTCAAATTTTGTATATATATTTTTGAATTTTTTATATATTTTTTGAAATTTATATATGTTTTTTGAAATTATATAATTTTTTGAATTTTGTTTTTGAAAATATATACATTTTGAATTTTTTAGTTTTTTTTTTTGAAATATATATATTTGAGTTTATATATTTTTCAAATTTTATATATTATATTTTCGAATTATATATATGTTTCAAATTTTATATATATTTTTGAATTTTTTATACATATTTTGAAATTTATATATGTTTATCGAAATTATATAATTTTTTGAATTTTGTTTTTGAAAATATATATATTTTGAATTTTATATATATATTTTGAAATATATATATTCGAATTTAAATATTTTTCAAAATATATATATATTTTCTAATTTTATATTGTTTTTTGATTTTATATATATTTTTTGAAATTTATATATATTTTTCGAAATTTATATATTTTATTCTAATTTTATATATTTTTTTCAAAATTTAAATATTTATTTTTGAATTTTATACATTTTTTCGAATTTTATATATTTTTTCGAATTTATATATATGTTTTTCGAAATTTTATATATTTGGGGTTGGGGCATAAAGGTCATTTCACATAACCCTTAATATTTTCGAATTTTTTGAAGGGTATTTTCGTCATTTGGGGTGTCATGGCAAGGAAAACGAAACCTCAGGGGGTGTTGGTGTCAAAATTGCGAAAATCAGCCGCTAGGTGCAATAGATGCAAACATCAGGGGGTGTGGCTGCAAATTACCCTAAATTCAAGATAAACAAGTCTAGAGTATTCTCAACTCCACCAATAGCTTCATAATACAGTCCTTTAATCATATAATTACAAGAGGGAGATACAACCCATGTGAATCATATTAGTAACATTACAAGCAATTGTCTAATCCCCAACATAAATTAAAAGCATGTCTATATTATCTTCTCTTCGATTCACTACAATTCGTCTTCGATTAAAGTATGATTAGTGCATGCATTTATTATAAAACTACTCCTACTAACATAAATTAAAAGCATGTCTATATTATCTTCTCTTAGCATGAATTGTGTAAATCAATACTTTATCATGCCCATGAAGAACCATTCTATAGAAATTATTATTAAACCTTCAGAGTTCAAGCTCCTAGTGATAAACATGGTTGATTAAGATTAATTATTAATTCAGTCTAAGACAAGAAAAGAATTAATAAAGAATTTTATTTAATTATTAAATTCGTTCTTTGACTACATAATCATTTCCCTCTTTGTAATAAAAATAATTAAAGTTCTACATTACTTGGTTAGTATTTTGTTAGAAACCCTAGATACCAATTTAGCCGCTCATGGTAGGAAAGACTGCATCACTAATGTAGAAATCATCTCTATTATTTGGTTAATCTGTCCTTGGGTTCTTGGATTGGAAAGAGAAGACGTGTACTTGAGAGAATTCTGAATTGTGAACTCAAAGTTCTTCTTCTCTTCACGTAGCTTCACATATTTATAAAACAAAAGTTGGTGTAATTATGGCATGTACTTGCTTGAGCTCCAAGTTGACTTGGTGTGGAGACCAAGTATCAGCAGAATTGACCAAATCACCCTTTGTCTTTACTTGCACAAGTATTAACGTTTTTCAAGACAAATTCGGCGCCACCGATCGATCGCTAAGAATAGCCAATCAATCACCAACCCCTAAATCAGAATTTTAGGGTGTTGCGATTCTGTGCTTTGATGACTTGTACTTTGCTCATAACTAACTTGTACCTTGGTCTAAATTGAGTAATTTCATACTTCTAAACACCATTCTGAATCAGGATTTTTGCTAAATCCTCGGAATTAACTCATATTCTTGTTAAAGCCCTTGAAACATGCTTAAACACACAACTTAGGTAAAAATACCAAGATAATAGAATAAATAAACTAACAGTGAGTTATTTAACGCCCAAAATATATAATATTCTGGTCTCAATATTGAGTGTTAGAATCACCTAACAATTTAAACTTACCTTTTGAATCGAACCCCAAAACACCTACTTTTATAAGTGAAAAAATGCTTTTAATTTTTTAGATTAAACTAAATAGTCTCTCATATAAAAGTAAATAAAATACATATACATACTTTGTATGTGTACATGGAGTATTATATTCCAAAAAAAGAAAAGAAAAGAAGAAGAACAAACCATAGGAATATATACTAATTTTTTTCAGGAAAAATATCACTTACCTCTCCTGAGGTTTGACAATATTGCACGCGAATCTCTTAGTTTTTAAATATATCAGTTACCTCCCTTGGAGATATAAAATTATGAAATGACCCTCAATAAACCCCCTAGACTATTGAATTTTCACATTGCCCCACCCTAATGGGTAAATTACAGTCTCACCCCCTAAAATTCTAAAAAATATTTAAAATTTAAAAATATATATATATAATTCAAATATATATATAAAATTTGGAAAAAAATATAAATTTTGAAACACATATATAAATTTTGAAATATATATAAAATTCGAAATAAATAAATAAAATTAGAAAACATATATAAAATTCGAAATATATATATAAAATTCCGAAAAAACATATAAATTTCGAAAAACATATATAAAATTTGAAATATATATCTAATTCGAAATAAATATATAAAATTCAAAAAAGATATATAAATTTTGAAACAAATATATAAATTCAAAAATATATATTTAAAATTATAAAATATATATAAAATTCGGAAAAAATATATTAATTCGAAATGGGTTAATTTTCAAATTCAAACATGCATATATTTGAAGAGACTACATTACAAGAAGGTGTTCTAATGTTTGTTGTGTAGAGGGTGAGAAGTTTATCAAATCCTAAGCACTTCTTTTTCTAATAGATCTGATGGGTTCTGCTAACTATTATGCAGTTTTTTGTTTAGAAGATTGAACCATCAAAATTTCAAATTATATATATATTTCTAAATTTTATATGTTTTGCGATTTTTTTTATATTTTTTGAATATATATATTAATTATATATATATTTCGAATTTTATATATTTGTTTCGAATTTTATATATATCTTTTGAAATTTATATATGTTTCTCAAAATTTATACATTTTTTTCAGAATTTTATATATTTTTTCCGAATTTTGTTTATTTTTTCTTATTTTATATATTTATTTCAAATTTTATATATATTTTTCAAAATTTATATATGTTTTTCGAAATTTTTATATTTTTATTTTATTTTTCAAATTTTATATATATATTTCAAAATTTATATATGTTTTTCGAAATTTATTTATTTTTTAATTTTTTTTTTCAAAATTTATATATATTTTCCAAATTTTATATATTTTTTAAAATTTTAAATATTTTTTCGAATTGTAGGGGGTGAAATTGTAATTTACCCATTGGGTTGGGAGGCAATGTGAAATTCAATAATTTAAGGGGTGAAATTGTAATATGAATTTGAGGGGTATTTAGGGTACTTTACCCCTTTGACCGCATTGACTTTGGATGGAGGGGTGAGAGTGATAGAAAAAGCTAACCTGGAGGGAGGTAATTGATACATTTAAAAACTAAGGTGTGCCGCGTGCAATATGATCAAACCTCAAGGGAGGTAAGTGATATTTTCCCTTTTTTTCATCTTATTTTCTTGGGTCAAAGATTAAGAACCAATGCACCATCTCAATCTGCGTAGAATATAGGTTAGAAAAAGAAAGGTTCTATAGTCGCATTACTTTAAGACAATGCTTAGAACATCTTCTATGCTTAGTCATATGTCATAGGATATATTTTTTCTCCTAAGAGATGATTTAATTTGACAAAATAACCAAAAAAATAGTGTGTCAACCATGGTCGGTTGTTGTATATTTAAAGGCATGCATGCGTGTATAGAGTAGATTTAAATGTTTCCACTAAGCTAAGAAGATATGGGTACATAACTTCCTAGGCTAAGAAAATGTGGGTTCATGTCCTCATGAATGACCACATATATATCTATATATTCCCCTTCTTCTACACGCCTTGACAAAGTCATTGAACTCAATACGATAGTAGAATATGAAAGGTATGGATGTGTGTATATATATCTCCCCCTTTGGTATAATGAATTGTCCAGAACTAATTGTATTTGCGGATATATATATATATATATATATATACTTGCTATGTGAGTGAAAAATTCATCCATATTTTGAATGTGATTGACATAAGTAAAATAATTATTTCAAAAAATATTGTAATTAAGTTATCGTGATTTGTGTGAATGAATTGTCTTGCTTATGGACGAGCATAAAGGTTCTTTTTGTTTGTGTGTATATGGGTGTAAAATACAATAACCTTTCCGGGTCGGTTCAATTACTCATGGTCATTTATTATATTATATATACATGAGGTTTGACGCATAATCTCAATGACCGTCTTCCTATTATCTTATAAGTAATTTTTTTTTTCCTGTAAGAACACTATTATTCTATAACTATATGACTAAAAGACATAACAGATTGATAAATACCCTTTGATCAAGGTAATTAAGGCGAATTTTGATGTATTAAGTGTATCCAGTGTAGTAAATATCAAACATAACCACTACATATAATTGCATTAAACTTGACAAGAAATCGGTGTATTTTATCATATAATTGCATTAAACTTGACAAGAAATCGGTGTATTTTATCATTCATATATATATATATATATATATATATATATACCATTGTGAAAGAGTAAATGGTCTAATCCCCGATGACGATCTCCCTGGAACCTAAATCCAAAAGAGATCGTCATTTGAGAGTGTTATATAGACCGACTTCACAACTCGTATAATATTAAATCGTAGACTTGTGGAGGGACGGAGATTCGAACCCACACTCTCAATACACTGGATACAGTTCAGTCAAGTACCTAAGATTCGTCCTCCCAACTAACTCTGTTATGTATGCCCATGGGGTACCATCGTGAAAGCATATATACGAACAAATATGAAAAACATAAGCATGCTCACCCTAGAAAACAATCTTAAAATAAATAAATTATCCTCTCTCTAACAACCAATGAGCATTTGTTGGTGCCTTCTCCGAAAAAATAATCACGATTTCTTTTTAGGCTAAACACTAAACAGTGCATGAATTTTTTCACAAGCTAGATTCACACATTTCAACTATCAAAAGTCATGAAAAGATCAAATAATAACACATTAGCACCTTACTTGTATTAAAATGGTCTTGTCATGAAAAAATAAATTAAATCATAGCAATTACCTGAAAAGAATATTATAAAGGCTAGTCGCAGATGTAACCTTAATGTAAAAGAAATTGGTTAAAAAAAATAATAGATTGAAGTGTAATGAATTGAAAAATGTGCCAACTTAAATAAATTTTGATTTGTAAAATTAAATAAGATTCTCACTATAATAAATCTTAGATTACTATCAAAAAAATATATTAGAATTCACACCTATTCTTTTAACCCAAAAAATAAATTTGTGATTAAATATATATATATATATTGCCAAAACTCTAATTTTTTTCGCCCAAATACAACTCTTTACATACTAGTTAGTAGTGACCATGACTCGCCACAAATTTCCAGGGGAGAATCTCAAATAGAGTTAATTTATTGGTAAAAATAAAATAAAAATTGCTTAACCCTTCTGGGACTTTCTTAAACTCAGCACAATTTCTAAGCTTAATGTTGAAAATCCATTGTTCAAGGTCAAATCTAAAAAAAATTAAGAAAAATCTAAAAGATTAACATTATTGATTTAGTCCTCAGACAGGGGATTCCAATCCATGAAATTACACCGACCAGTGATTGCAAGACCATCTCTGAAGAAGCTCAAATGCAATAGAAAACAGCACCTTCCTGATCTCACCACTCTATGGTCTCTAACTTGTTTCTTCATTTCCTGAGGCAATAAATAGATTGTACCACATTGTTTAACACACCTTATATGTATTGATATACTATTCAGAAATGATACTTGCCTTATGCCATGTAAGCAAGACCTTCATTTAACTTGTGATACGGTCCAATAAAAAATTTACATGAGCCCTAAAATTTTAAAACATTTCCATAATTATGTTTTTAAAATTTTAAAAACCAAGCAAATCAACATCATTAAAAAGACTTTCAAGTTCATGGAAATGATTATAAAATTTTAGGACACATGTAAATTTTTTCATTGGATACATCACGTGTTGGAATAAGTTCCTTCTTACATAGCCTAAGTCGAACATTGTCCATTTCCGAATACACGAAATATCCAGGGCATGACATTTGCATGTAGCAGAACATGCAGATCAAAGAGCTAACCTCAAGCCTCTTAATCATGTCAGTTCAGTGCAAATAAAGTTAAAGACCATTGAAGTATCTCATATGGTCTTCAAATGTTTCTCCATGCCTGATCTTGGTTACTGATCCATCTTCTTCAACCTAAAATCATCAAATCAAATTCTCAGCACTTAGAATCCTAATGGCAAAAAATAGACACGTCATTACCCCGGTTAATTTGAACATAATGCGTTGACACGACAAAGAAATACAAAATAAAATTTAATTACTAGATTCATGTTTAAATGTATTTCTTCAAAGTTTTCTGCATCATACATGTGGCGGGATGCTTGAGCGAGTTAGGTTGATAAAATGGTTCACAACATTAAATTCATTTTCTCCATTACGAACAAGCCGGAAATTTTCACTTGCGGTTTTATTTGGTTTGTAGGTGTCCAATCCAAATGTTGAGGGGACGATGGCGTCTGTCGGCAGACAAAACTGTCAATAATAAAATCATAACAATCAGAATACCTTGCAAGTGACACAGAAGTATCATAGAACCCTTACATAAATATAAAGAGGTGACGTAGTTGTACTAGTTATTTTGCTATCGAACTTAGGAGGGAATCGTTAACCAGTCATTGTAGAAAACATTCACTATGACTGAGAATTACAGAAATGCTTGCCTAAAATCATCAAAACTAAATTAGATAATTTAATATGACAAGAAAAATGCTCTTCATATTGTGCTAAGTCACTGCTAGCAAGAACAAAGTCACTGCTGGCAAGAACAAAGTATATACCCTAAATTAGTAACACTACTCTTATGCAAAAGCTCATCCCTTTTCCATTTTTTGTTTGTCCCAATATTTTTCACCCAATTAAGGTGTCCATTTCAAAATATCCTCGACTTTTGGACACTGTTCCCAACTTACAATATGAAGTTTTAAACTTGAAATGGGTTGTTTTGGAACTTTAAGAGGAATAATGCATTAACTGCATGTCCCGATTAAGAGTTGGAACCTGAAAATGGAAAATAAAAAAATGGTACATAGGGAATAGGTGAATGCAATATAAAGTCGAGTGGCATACCCAGTACTCTGGTGGGCGCATCTTGAGGTTGTAAGTTGATGCCATGCTCATGCAATAAGCACCTGCGTCATGAACTACCAAGCCAGCTCCCTGAAAAGTGTAACTTCGGGTCAGTGAAGAAAACAATAGTATTGGTGTAACCATACCATGATAAGTGGTCGAACACATTACACTAGCTGGAGTGGGAAGTTCCCTATCCTTTCCCAAGAAATCTGCTGACTCACAGACTGGGCCCACCACATCAAAAGTAGAAATCGCAGCTTCAGATGGAGGAGGAGAAACTAGTTCTATGTGCTGCACTCGAAAATAAAGATGATGAGAAGCAAAAAATAAGTTATCAGGAACAAACGATGATAGTATTTTCAAGGTGGGGTTTTGCTTTCTATTATATAAAAAATAAAAAAAAATTATTTTTTTGTGGAAAAAACAAACTTCCAGGGAGGAAAGGTTTAATGATCTTCTCCTCCTAACAGTATATAATCTAATTAGTAGCAATTTAGCACTGCAGAAAGCAAAAAAAACAAGCTTTTTGGAAAAAGAAAATTGTTCAAGTTTCGGTTTTGGATTATATTAAATTGGAACTTGAGTAAAGCACAATGTTGCAAGGCACTAAAGCTTGACGGTCTTATCTCCAGAAAATGATGAATCTAAAAAGAATTAATCTTAGTATTTTACTAAAAGAAACAGGAGGCACATCACCAACTCCTACAGCATATTAGGGTTGCAACTATCAGAGATGTTTCAAAACAATAAAGCCTTTTGCTAACCTATGTTACAAGAACTTCTCCAAAAATGCGTGAAGTACCCATGTCGGATGCCTAGTCCATGTTTAAAATTTATTACTATATACTTAACTCTTTTACGTTGTTCGTTTTGCTTCAAAACAAGTGGACATTATATTGTTAGAAAATAAAAAAACCTATTCAATAATAGGAATTTTTGGGCGTGTCCTTGTGTGCAGTGTGCTTAGATTAAGAGTTCTGATAAACTGACACTTCAGACATATCCCAGACACTTGGACAAGTGCTGGTGCCCCAACATGTATAATTGGCCTCAAAAAGGCTACTAACGAAAAAGGGCAATTGTTGTTTATCAATATGGTGCTCCACAAGGAAATGCATCAATTTGTCAACATGCCAAAGCATTGCAAAAAATGCCACAACCAGAGTCTTGCATGAACCAATATTTGTGTCTAACCACTGCATTGGAGAAACAAAAACAGAAAAGAAAAAATCTATGGGGGAGAAAAAGTAAATCATCCAACTTTTGTATTGCGAAAAATACTATCCACAAATGCCAGCATATTTGGCAATAAGACTAGCTAATCATACTAGAAATCTTACTTGATAAGCGTCATAAAGGCTAGGACGGATAAGTTCCGCCATGCTGCCATCGATGACAATAAAGTTTTTTGTCCCATTAGTTTTAACCCCGGTCACACGATTGACCAAGCAGCAAGTATTTGCAATAAGAGATCTCCCAGGTTCAATGATGAGATTGAGATTTCGCGAGAGAACCAGTTCCCGTACCTGCAGTAACCATCCACGAAGCCAAAAGACAGTGAACATCAGATAGTCCAAAAAAAAACAAAATTCCTCTGCATCAATATAACACCTGCAACACTAGAAGGTAAGGTTTAAATGCAAGTAGACCCCTCATCTTAGAGACATTAAGGCATTTAAATGTAAAATAGTACTGTCCAACCTTAGGATGTGGCATTTATACTTGGTAGAATATTATGTTGAAGACAAAAGTCATTCAACAATACTTGGATCATAATGTTTTCTTAAAAGAAAGTATCCCAGAACAAAACTAGCTGTGAATTAGGACCTATCATGATATTTATCCCACTAAATAACAGTAAAGTAAGAACCATGGATGACCACTTTCCCTTGTTGCATGAATTCCTTATGACCACGAGACTAGATTAGATACATTATCTTACAGTGTTAATTAGATCTCTGGGTTTGGGAAGGATAGCTCCAGCATGATAATAATCGATCCCCAAACCACCTCCAATGTTTAAGTAATTTATCTCGAAGCCCTGTGCTCGAATTTGGTCGATGTACGCCACCATAAGTACTGCAGCATCCCTGAAAATGTCTACCTGAAACGATAATAGTAATACTTTTAAACTCACGGATAACATAGAAGAATTCGACACAAAAAAAGAAATAAACAAATAAATAAAAGTATAGTGGATAAACAATTTGCATTATGTAAAAAACCGGGAAAAAAGGAGGCATAATAACAGAAAAGAAATTCAATGGCAGGCAAAATAAATCGATATGGATAGCATACATAAAAATAAATACTTGTGACCCCTCAAAAATAGTAATTTTACACGTAGAAAACAAATGAACCTAAGTCCCCCCCCCCCCCCCCCCCCCCACACACACACACACAAAGAAAAAATAAATAAATAAACAACTCTGTTACACTTACTTATTGACCCAAAATAGTGAACACAAATATGCCAATTGGATGGCATTTACAAGAAACATATTTATTAAGGTATGCCATACTCCAACTGAACAAATTCAGGGAAAGTGAGAAGGAAGGAATACTCAAGTATTGCGGCACGAAGAAGATGAGAATTCCCCGACGACAAAGTCGTAAGATATTAAAATAGTTACAGTTGTCACTTGTTAAATGACAAGTTCAATAGCTACTAATTTAAGTTACAAAAACTTCTTTATTTTCTTCTTGATAATTGTATTTAAAATGTTTACGAGATTTTGTAGGATAATTTTCCTTGTCATTCATCAAGACAATGATGTGGTGAAGTACCCAAAAGTAAAAACAAAATGAGAAACTGAATTTCTTAATTGATTTCTAATTTTTAACAACTTTTGGAACTAACCAATTATCTTTCTCTAACATATCATTTGCTACATCTGTATGCGCCCCCCCCCCCCCCCCCCCCCCTCTCTCTCTCTCTCTCACACACACACACACACACACTGACACTGAAATCAAACTTATCTCTACACTTGCAGAAGCGCGCACATGCAGAGACAATACAAGCATTGTCTATCCATCTTCAAACTTACCCTCTCTTATTCAAGATCCTTTTACCAGGGCACTGAAATCAAATATTAACCCTTTTACTTGTTTAGAACACAGAGAGAAGCCAAAAAATAGGAGAAAATTTTCTCTGCACAAAGAGAGGTGTCTGAGATCACACATTTAGCACAGAAAACCTTCATATCAATGACCAATCAATCAAATATATAATGGTAAATCCTGTTCATTACCAACTGCCATACATATATACATTCATAATCGGTATCGTATCGATGGCAATAGGAATCAATGCATAACTTTTTTCCCGAGAACTTTCAATTGTGTGGCAAGAATTGATGAAAGTGTGAACAATGCTGGTTCCAACTTCATATCATTGTAGTATAACCTTGCAAAATCATATTCTAAAATGCAAAAGAAGCAAGCAGAGTCTTGTTAAGGTACCTTGGTGATGGTAGAGCCGAGATGGCAATGGGTACCCACAAGCTTCAGTTCATCTGGATGTGCCTTCACAGAATCCAGAAACCATTGCAGCTTCTCATTTCTAATCCCAAATTTGGAATTCTTGTTCCCAGTGGCAACATACGGATGCACCTAAGACAAAGCACACATTCAGAAGACGATTGAAGTTTACTATTACAACATTGAGAAATTAATACCTTCAGGAAGAAAAGATAGCCAAACTTCCAACACTCGGAACATGTTGTAGCCATTATTAAGGATCAAGGAGCTTCTGGTGTAGTGATAGTGTGACATTGGCGGTGGAATGGTGTGGATATGGTGGTTGTTGGGGTGTCAGAGTAAATAAATGGTAGTTAGGTAGTAGTTGTTTATTAATACAAATAGTAATCAATGTCAGGGGCAGCTACAGCAGATGTGGTAATGGTTATTGTGGCTGGATTAGTTGGAGTGGTACTGTGGTAACCAAGACAGTGATTATGTTTTACAAAAGTCAATGTCAAAAGGCCTGATGTATAACCCTTATGCATTTCATTAAAAAAACCTTTTATCATGAAACAAAGTGTGGTTAGATTAGTTCATTTCAGTAATAGTTAAGATACTTTGATTTCTCAAACGTGTCAAGTTCTCAAATTAAACTCACCATATAGTTTAAAAGAATTCAGCCGTCTGTGGTCACGTCTCTGAACACACTTATCCATACTTGTTGTATTCACATACACATGAACACAGTCATGTGAATACTATAGATTATCACTTCTCTGCACATGTTCACACATACGGGTCCATTCATATATGAATGAACATGGGCACACCAGCTCAATCATTTACACACTCTAACCCACTCACTGCCACATGCATTAAGCCCACCGACTTGAATGTAAATACTCGTTTGCACAATATTCCTTCCCTCACAAAATTTTACTTCCACTTTAGTGTATTTAAAGTGCTTAAGAGAATGCGATTAAGTGTAGATTTGTCTTTCATCATATTCTTAAAAACACAAACATTTTAAAAAAAGAGTAAGGCTATAAATAGAGTTATCTCATGACAAGAGTTACGAGCACACCAGCTCAATCATTTACACACACTAGCCCATTCATTGCCATATGTATTAAGCCCGCCGACATGAATGTAAATACCCATTTACACAATAATACATCTCTCACAAAATTTTACTTCCACTTTAGTGTATTTCAAGTGCTTAAGAGGGTATGATTAAGTGTAGATTTGTCTTTTATCATATTCTTAAAAATACAAACATTTTAATAAAAGAGTAAGGCTATAAATAGAGTCCTCGCATGACACGAGTTACGAGCTCTCTTTTCTTGACTAATGGATTGAGGGAGTTGCAAGATTCATTTGACATATCTCCAAAACTTAATCCAATGATTAAAAAGGGAATTCACGACTTGTCACAAAAAGAGCTCCCTTCTAGCTTTACTCATAAACAGAAGGGAAATGTTTTCATCTCATCAGCCCTATATTGCTCTGGTCTCAGTCAATCATACCATTGCTTAAGTCATTTCCTCACTTTTGCACAATGCATTCTGTGTCACGGCTGGAACAAAGTGACTAGTTTATGATACATATCATGGGGAGAGTCATTCTCCGCTACGATTCCCTCCTCCTGGTGAAAAAAGACTAATAATCAAGCCAGTTCGTATTCTTCTTTTCTACTTCAATACCCAGCCTCGATTAATTCATGTTTTATAAAACTTAAATCTTTAATTCCCTACTACTTCTAGAAAAGACTAATGAGCTAGTGGATAGACATTATGCATCTTCTACGACTGTTTTCTTCCTGCATCATTCATGTTTTCACCCCAACTAGATCCAATAATACGAAGCAATGCACTAAAAGGCCAAAAAATTATTTTAAGAAGATTTGTAGTTTAAAATTCCCTATATATGAATTAGGATTGGTTTCTGAACTCCAAGAGATTTCTGATCTGCAGTTGGATGAAATTTATGAGCTGTGATATATCTGTAAGCAAAACAGGTTTATGAACAGATCAAATCTATGAATGGTAAAGATTATCCCAAGTATTTGATGTGTTTTGTGGTTCAAGTCTCTATCTTGGAGCTCGAGAATTTCATGACGATAATGGCAGAGAAGACAATGAATAATTTTATTCAGTTCAACATCACAATATAGCAACAATACCTTCACATATAGGATTATCATTACTAAATTTTAGACTTCCCATAGGTCATTATCATCACACAGGAGTTAAAATTCGGCATGTACTTACCTGAGGATCCACATCTGGATTTATCCGGAGTAGTACATTAACCTTCTTCCCAGCAATTCTTGAAGCTGATACAATATTTTCTAAATCAAATTCACTGTCAATATTGACAAAAACACCTTCCTTGGCGGCTAATACCAGATCATCCAAGAGCTTTCCATTTCCATTAAAAATACACCTGTTCTTCCAAAGATAATGGAATAAGTTAAAACAACAAGCACATCCCAAGATAACACTTAACCAAGAATGAGATAAACAAGAGGGAGATGATGGGGTAATTTTTTTGTAAGGATATTTATAATGATGAAGCAATTTTGTATCGGCGTAAAAATTTGAAGTTTCTAAAATATAAACTACTTTTTTCTACTTTCCAATTTTCTGTATGGGTTCTCAAATCATATTTATACCCTTATCAAAGATTTAATCAATTTTAAAAAGAAATGAAAAGAAAATGAACATGAACATGAACATGTTGGTCCTCTACAAGACCATTTGCAAAATAATGCAGAATTCGGCAATTTTAACCGTTTCGAGAAAAAATATATTTTGCTATAGCATCAGCAACTATTCTAACAATGAGCAGTTATCTCAGGTCCAGAATAGATACTCATTTAGCACTGTCCAACATATATCAGCACCATATGAACAACCAAATATTAATCAAACCCTGCCTATTGATTCACGGTATATGTATCTCATAACAACCTTTCTCTGATTAGAATTGTACATCTCTACAAATCAATCCACAAACCACCTAAATTAAAAATAAAAAAAAAGAACTTTTTATATATGATTTAACAGTAGTTCAAAAGGGGAAAGCATCCCTCAAAAGCTAAAAAAATAAAATAAAATAAAATAGGGCCTTAAAACTCTAAAAAGTACCATATCGAAGTCTCAGTATGAACTTAATCAGAGAATTGATACTAAAAGCAACATGAGCAGTACAGCAATCACAAAAACATCTAAATTTCTACCGATTGTAATACTTCTATTAATCACAAAGATGCAATCTTTAGCTACTAACACACATTATTGAACACTGACAATTCCAATACAGACCACAACTATATTCTGAAACAAACTAAACTTGTGAGTGTATAATAGTATTCAAAGCATATACAGTATGATAACTTATACCTGGTGGGATCGAACCCGGCACGAAGGGCTAATCTGAGCTCATTGCCGCTGACTAGCACAGCACCACAACCCAACATTCTCAAATGCTCCAAAATCTTGAGATTATTGTTGGCTTTGATTGCATACCCAATAACTGAATCCAAACCCTCCAAAGCATCCTTATAAGCCTCCACATTTCTTGTGATTTGGGGCTTACTGTACAGATAAAAGGGTCTTCTCTCCACTGTCTCCATCACATCCTCAACCCTAAGACCTTCACAGCACAAATACCCATCTTCAGATTTGGTGAAACAGTGCTCAAAGTTTTGGGCTTTTGGGTCTGAAGCTAGGGTTTTTGTGGGGTTTTGGGACAGGACTGCCCTTAGGGTTAGGGCTCTTGAGGTGGGTTTGAAGGTGATTATGGGTTTGGTGACAAAAGGGTTTGTGGTGGAGATTGGAGGGTATTTGTGGGATTTTGGAAAAGATGGGGAGTGAGAGAGGAGATGAGAAGCCGCCATTGGAGGAGCAGACAAGAGCTTGACTGAGTGAGAAAAGTTTGTTGCACAGACAATGGTGATGAAGGGTTTTGCATTTGGGGTTAATCTGTGAATCACTTGCTTGTTATAGTGCTGTATCACGGGCCAATCAAATGGTTGAATCAGTACTCAGTTTGACCCATGTGGAAAAATAGTCTTGCTTGGAAAAAATGAGTTATACCTTATTGGTGCACAAAGAACCCAAATAATCGGATCCAACCCAACTTTCGTTTGGTAATTTGGTTTTCGATTCTGAAAATTAAAAAAATGAATTTTTAGGTTGGATATTGGTTCTTAATTAATAGAATCAACGGAATGAGAACCGAACTTTATTATTTTTATTTTTTATTAATATTATATTTTTACTTATATGTAATTTAAAAATTATAAGTCAATAGTTATAAGGTTACAACTATTGACTTATAATTAATGCAATTGAATCCAACCAAACTTATATGAAATAATTACTTTCATTTAACTAATTATATAATTAATTATATAATTGATTTGGGAATTATAATAGTTGAGATATTCTATTTAATTTAATTCATAATTATATATATGTTATGATACTTGATGTTTTTAAATTTTTTGAAAGGCGATAGTAGGAACCAGAACCATCGGGGATGGAACCGAAAAAAATAGTTTGATTGAGTTCGGTTTCTTGCATTAACGGTTCGATTACGGTTCTCAATAAAAAAACAAAAATAATAATTCGGTTTCGGTTTCAATTTCGATCGAAAATGAACTGTGTGCACCCCTAGTCACGCGTTGTGTAACCGTTACACACGTGGCACATAAATATTGAATAATTTCCACTTGATTACTCATTATGGAGACGATGAAGTGGGTGGTGTTGGTTTGGGGTTGAGACACAATATTATATTAAATGGGTTAATTTAAAAATTACTTGTGTCAAATATGCTCAATACTAATGTAATTATTATTTAAATAGGTAATCCGACATAAATTGTGTAATCCATTTGATAATTGGGCTGGATTGTACATGACACGAACAATTAATATGTTTTTCAAAAATTAAATTAATTTGATACGATACAACACAAAATGAATTGTTTGATCTGTTTATTAGTAAAATTAAATTGAATAGACACAATCTAATTATAAATTTTTGATATATTTTAACTCATGATCACTTAGAGAATGGAAAATATATATATATATATATATATATCAAAAAAATAAAATATAATCGAGTGGAACTGGTTATTCGGATGATTTGAGTTTGACCCAAATAGAACGCTAATATTTTTGTATCCTACTCGGATCGACACTTTTACAATTTGAACCCATTTATACCGAATGTTAACCCTTTTGCTAGCTCTACACTGAAGGCAAGAATTTGGATAAAAAAAAATATATAAATTAATTGATGAAATGCTGCAATTTACTAGTATCTTTTTTACTTTTTTATTTATTAAAAGGTTTAGAGTTCAAAATATAACAATTATTGGATCCTATACCAGCGAAATGAAAAGTTAAAGTGCAAAAAAAACCCTGAATTATTGCCCTTTTTGCAACGAACCCCCCTGAACTAATAATAACCTCCTTGAACTATTAATTTGTAGCAATTATCCACAATTTCATTCTAAAAGACTTTTTTTACCCTTCATACTTAATTTGTCATTCTTTAAATTATATTAATAATCTTTTCTATTATTTATAGGATAAATTATCCATTCAACTTAATTAATTGTATTAGAGTAAATCTCTCCTCAAATGGAAATAAAATAAAATACTTTTTTTATAATTCTTTTATATTTGAAATATTTAACATGTTATTATAATAACTTTGATTTAAACAATAAAACTTGTTATTCTAAGTTCTAACTTTTTTATACTAAAATATATATTTTTTCATAAGATGTATTGAAAATTAATTTACTAATAACTTAAATAATAAATACTTTTTTTATCATGCTATATATATAAATAGGATTGAGAAATTACTTAATTACTTTTTAAAAATTTATTTAATTTTTATTTAAATAACTTAAAAGCATTAATTAGTTCATTCATAAGAAATTTTTTGTGTAAATATATGCAAGTTTAATGAAGATTTGCCATCAAACTAGTAACAATTATTTCAAAATTTAAATTAAAGAGAAAATTGCATTAAGTAAAATTGAATAAGAAAGGGTATTTTGTTATTCATGAAAAAAAATTGAAGATAATGGGGCATTTTGTAACAAAATGTGATAATTTAGGGAATTAGTTGCACAAATTGTAGTTTAGAGGAGGTTTCTTGAGAGAGAGAGTAAAGTTCGGGGGGTTTAATGCACTTTACCATTTTAAAAAATGATAAATTATTGTACCCAACTTATTATATAAGGTAAAGTGAAAAAATTTCCCTTATGCTATATTTTGTTGGAATGATCGATTAAGGAGGGATGGATAAGAATGAGGTTAATGTAATTATCTTATGTTTGGTTGGAGAGAAGGGAATAAAAGAAGGGGACAATGAAGGATAATGCATTCCTTCATCCTTTATATTTTTCAATCCGTCCAAATTTGGGCGGAAGAAGAGAGAAAAAATAACTAACTTTTCTTAATTATAGAATTTGACATTTTTACCTTTCCTAACAATTTGTTTATACAACATATTATACATATTAAGGGTGTATTTGTAAATTTAATATAAAAATAATGAATTACTTTCTTTCAACCAAACACAAAAAATCCTTTCTATTATCCATTCTATTCAACCAAACACAAATTAAGAGAGACGTCACCCCTTCCCTAAGGGTCCGTTTGGGAACTTGGTTTTGGTCTTGGTTTTGGTTTTGGTCTTGGTTTTGGTCTTGGTGGTTTTAGGTAAATCTAAAACCAATATATAATATTTGGTAAGGAGTTGGTTTTGATTTTGGTCTTGGTCTTGGTCTTGGTATAATTATATATATATATATACTAATATGTATTAAAAATATATAAATATGAAAACTATATATATATAAAATTGGAAAAAAATTAATTTTCGGGGAAAAATTATTTTTCCGAAAAATATAAAAAATAATTTTTCGGAAAATAATTAATTTTAGGAAAAATAAATAAATAATTTTTTCACAAAATTTAATTTTTTTTGGAAAAAATTAATTATTTTCCAAAAAATAAATATTTTGGGAAAAATAATTATTTTCGAAAAAATTAATTTTTTCCGAAAATATGATTTTTTTCCAAAAATTTATTTTTTTCCGAAAATTTATTTTTTCAAGAAAAAATAAATATTTTCTGAAAAATAAATTTTTCCGAAAAAATAAATTTTTCCGAAAAAATAATTATTTTCCGAAAATTAATTTTTTTCTGAAAAATAATTTTTTTCCAAAAATTAATTTTTTTTCCGAAAATTAATTTTTTTTCCGAAAAAATAATTATTTTCCGAAAAAATAAATATTTTCTGAAAAATAAATTTCTCCAAAAAAATAAATTTTTCTGAAAATAAGTTTTCCGAAAAATATAAAAAAAATTTCAAAATAATTCATATTTTTGCCTATATATATATATATAGAGAGAGAGAAAAAAAAAAGTCAAAATTGGTGGGCCAAAACCAGGTTTTAGTGGTTGGTTTTAAAAAGCTCAAAACCAACTCCAAAACTGGCTTGCCAAACATGGTTTGGTCTTAAAATCCAAGACCAAGACCAAAACCAAGCTTGCCAAACAGGCCCTGCATTTGGAAACTAGTGTTTTTGTTTTCGTTTTTTATCTCTTGAGAACAAAAATTTTTCTTGTTCTTGTCTTAAGGGTAATCTGGAAACAAAAACATGTTTGGTTGTAAATTTTGTCTAAAAACTTTTCGGGAACAAAAAAAAACACGTTTTTGAAATTTATTTGGAATAAAAAGTATAAAACAAATTGTCAAAGGGTGAGATTAAGTTTGACTTGATTGTCATCCCTTGTACAAACCAGCTATAATGTACACTTCCAAGTCTTCCATACAATAATGAACATGACCACTATGCTGTTATTCAAAAGATTAGCATATAGGAATATATATATATATATATAAATATAAAAGTAGTAGCATGTATAAAGACCATATCACCCCAATTCGATTGTGGTGTCAAGTTACAAAGGTAAGGGTTTGTGTTTGTGGTGGTGTTAATTTGCAGTGGTGGTGGGGGTTAGGGTTTAGAGGTTGAAGATGGAGGTTAGGATTTGGAGGTTGAAGATGGCGGTTAGGGAATCTGCAACAATTAATTTTTTTTTTGGTTGAGAACAAACAATGCTGAAAACAAAAAAACACCATTTTGGTGTTCTCATATTTTGAACTAAGGGTGAGAAAACGTTTTTTTACTATTCACAAAAACAAAAACCATCAAATGCTCCAAAACGCGTTTTTGTTCTCGTGAACAGTGGAAAAAACAAAAACAAAAACGGAAACACCAGTTTCCAAACGCATCCTAAGGATATCTCATCTATCTCTTTCACTATCCCTTCCATCCATTTTTCCATCCCTCCAATCAAACGAAGCATTAATTATGGTTAGTTTTGCAAAAAAATCTTCCCTGAACTATAATACGTGCAGTTAACACCCTAAACTATCACAATTAGTTGCAAATTGCTCCAATTCTTTTAAATTATTTCCTAAATGGCCATAATGTCCTTTCTTAATGAATCATACTTACGTGTTTTTCTTATTAACATAGATTATCGAGTAATTTATAAAAAATTGGTAGCGTATTCTTCATGAAAATTTGCATAGATTAACACCCTTTCTAAATTAATAGAATAATTAATGATTTAGATTTTTTGAAATAAAATTAAGAAATTTGAAATTATTAAGTAATTTCTCAACAATATTTATATACTTAATACAAAAAAATGTTATCTAAGTAATTTATAAATTTTGTATGAACGCATATCTTTGGAAAATAAGATTTTTTTTATGTTAGCATCTAAAAATTTAAGCTTTATAAATTTTAAATCAAACTAATTTTTAATAACATGTTTATTATTTTAAATGTAAAATATTTACAACTTATGATTTTTTTTTATATATTTGATGATATATTTAATGCAAATACAATTAAGGTGAATGGTATAATTAATATTTTAAAAAAGAGAAAAAAAATAGTGGTATAATTAGAAGAATGATTTTTTTTAATGAGGATAGAATGGTCTTTTGCAAGGAAATTGGGTTTATTTGTACCAAATTGAGGGGTGATTTGAAGTTCAGGGGTTAATTGGAAAAATGTAGTAGTTCAAGGGTGGTTATTGCACTCTATATAAGGTTAAGAAATAAATGCATTTTACAAAAATTTCCCCAACCAAAAAAATATATATATAAACACTATCATGCACAAGATATGAAGATAACATCAAACGGTGGGGGATAAAAAATGCACCAATCAAATATATTTATAGGGTCCGTTTGGATACCCTGTTTTCAATTTTTGTTTTTTTACTGTTCATCAGATCAAAAAAAAAATACACGTTTGGCAAACGCGTTTACTGTTCACTTTTTTTTTTCCTAAGAAAACTGTTTTATGTGAATAGTGTGTAAAAGTGGTGAAAACACCAAATACAACTTTTAGTTGTTTTTTGAGTTTTTTCACTGTTTAGGTGGTAAAAACAGTGAAAACACCAAATCCATAAAATACAACTTTCACCAAATAAAAGTGATGAAAACACCTTCATCCAAACGCTTTTTTGTTTTTAATTTTTTGCTGAAAAAAAAAAAGACAAATACAAAAACAGTTTTTATATTTGAAGACAGAAAACAAATACAAAAAACAGGCTTTCCAAACACACCCATAGTGTGTTGCTTTTATTTGTCATATAGCGAACTAGTTATTAATATTTACTTAGGATAGTGATATACATTATGGGTCTGTTTGGATACCCTGTTTTCTGTTTTTGTTTTTTTACTGTTCATCAGATAAAATAAAAAAAACACGTTTGGCAAACACGTTTACTGTTCACTTTTTTTTCCCCAAGAAAACTGTTTTTTGTGAATAGTATATAAAAGTGGTGAAAACACCAAATATAACTTTTAGTTGTTTTTTTGAGTTTTTTCACTGTTTAGGTGGTAAAAACAGTGAAAACACCAAATTCATAAAATACAACTTTCACCAAATAAAAGTGGTGAAAACACCTTCATCCAAACGCTTTTTTGTTTTTAGTTTTTTACTGGAAAAAATAAAGACAAATACAAAAACAGTTTTTATATTTGAAGACAGAAAACAAATACAAAAAACAGGTTTTCCAAACGCACCCTATATCTAGAAGTTATGGATAAATATATACGAGTCTTCATTGAGGAATATAAATATAGTAGTACACTATATCTAGACCAAGGTTCGCCGTAACGGTATCGATCGCTGTAACGGTAACGGTATCGGTGTAACAGACTCGGGTCAGTTTCGGGGTTACGTAACGGGACTCGGTTATCGCAATTGTGAATTTTTTAAAACCTTGCATATCTTACCGAAAATGTTGTAATTAGATATTTTTTGCAAAATGAATGAATAAATATAATTTTTTGGTAGATTTAAATGAATATTATTTTTATTTTTAAAAAAGTTTAATATAAAAAAATGAGTTATTAATAAATTTAATAGTGTCGTCGTTATTTCAATGTTTATGATATACTTGTTATGATATTATTAAATTAATTTTTAATTTAAATTAAAAAAAATTAAAATCATAAAAGATATAATTTATTTTCAATAATACAAAATAATTTATAACGGGTGTAGCGGCCATTACGGTTAATTTAAAAAAATGATTTGACCCAATATATGAAGAAGCAAAGTTACAACACCTTCTAATTTAGAATGCAAGACCTTTATATTGAAGTTGCATTTCCAATCTAGCCAGTTTGCAGTGTGACTGTGTGGAATGTTCTTTTGTTCATGGTATTGTTAGGGTTCGCACACCCTATGTACGAAGCCGCGCACACCTACAAATCAGAAAACGCACACAAGCACACCAAACAATAGACACAAGAATATATACGTGGTTCAGCCAAATAAGCCTACGTTCACGGAGAGTACCGTGTCACTAAAAATCACTGAGAGGATTACAAGGGGGTGATTCGTAGATCACACACGCACACACACTGTGTATACTCATGCTTGTATCACCGGAATAATATAAACGTATATTATTCCTAACTCTTTCTCTCTATTTCTGTATATTCTCTGCGCACCGCATGTGCTTTACTCGCACTAGGTGTTTCACTCACACCGGTACCAGCCCTCTGGCGCCGGCCTATTCTGGCCCTCTGTCTGGTACACCGAATACAATAGGCTACACCTATATTTATAGGAGAAGTTAGAGTGGAGGACAAGTCAATCAATCCAATTAGGAATTGATCTCCTACCATAACTGTGATTGCTTGATGGCTAAGTTATATTCCCCCTTAACAAATGAGTCACCAAATATAACAAGATCTTAGTCAAATAGAGATAGTTTGGTGGTTAAGTTTAACTTTCCCTGCAAGAAAATGAGTCACCATATCTAACATGTATGAGTCTTGTGAAAAATATAAAAATATAAAAAGGGTTGAGAATTAATAGGACAGCTTCCATTAACAAAAGGTGCTTCCAGGCGTTTTCCTCAAACATATTCCCCCTTCTTTGTACAATGGCAACACACCATAGATTACCAAAAACATTTTTAAAAATATATATCTTTGACAAATTTGTTGTATATATAGATTCCAAATTCCCTCCGGTTTCTCTCACAGGAGGGGCGCCAAATAAATATATTGTGAGGACAAAAGGTAAATATATATAATCATGTCACAATTTATTTATTCGTAATATAAGTAACCACATTTTGTAATAAGAGTATGAACATATGAGTTCGTAATATACTCAATGATATGTAATAAATAATATATACTTAACGTTGTAATTGTAATACACGTGTATGTAATACATATTTAATACAAAATAAGGTGACATATGTTAGATAGGATAACATTACTATGATTTTTATCACAAATAACAACATCTTGCCCTTAAATGACGGTGAGAGATATAATCAAATCAACCTCCAACTTCATTATATCCAGATAAGACATATAGTCATTACAAACCCAGAAAATAAATGACAATTACTATGGATTTGTATGGCCTGTAGCCAAGAAAATAAATGACTTATTACTAACAATGATTCAGTAATTACTTTTTGGAACTCAAATGTACATTAAATTACTTTCATAAAGACGGTAAATAAAAATATAAAAAATACCTAACGTTTTGCTTCGAGGTTTTGATGATAAACTTTGTTTAATTTTAGTATGATTAGAGGTGTATGAAAAGGAAGTCCTTCTTGTAATACGTTTGTGCTAAGTGGACATTCAAAGGTGGTTCATTTTCTTAATGAGCTTCTCGAAGAGGCTCATGGGATTGACGTGAGGGGTAGGGATGACTATATTTTTAGACGAATATGAAGCGTATGGATACAAGTTATGCCCGGAAATGAAAGACAATTTCCGCTTTGTCTACGATGTAATGGGCATTCCTCTATCATGCGATTCCTTCAAGATTTGCATCCCTTCTGCGTAGTTTTGGTAACTTCAGTTTAACAACACTTACAATCTCAATAATAAATAAATACTATTAAATGAATTAGAGGATATGGAACTACTTCACATTTGATCTATAGTCACATTTTAGAAAATGTACAAGGTCTAAACTACTTAATGACACTTGAATAACACAACCTCATACTTCATTTCATCCATAATAAGACATATATATATATATATAGTCATTCCAAACCCAAAAGGCCAAAATAAGGTAATCCCCTACAAAATGCATTTAAAAGTAAACATTAAAGTTCAAAGTAATCCACATACAGTCATTACAATTCCAAATGGCCAAAACAAGGCAATCCCCTACACAATGCATTTCAATTCACTAACCACCAAAATTCCATTTGCCAAAATCTAGTATACGAGTTGGGTCTTCAATTCAATTCAAACTCCTCCAAACCACCCAATTGCTATGGAAGTATCTCTTACCTACAAACACACAAAAATTTCAGGGAATTAACTTATGTTTAACATTAGGAAAACCAACATTTTCTTCCAATCAAAGAAAATATAGTGATATTTCAATTATATTGCCAGAATTGAAATATCATAAAATTAAAATTATAATACAATTCCAAGACTTCACCAAACAAATATAGCAAAACAAAATTCAAAATGCACACAGCTGACATTGAAAGGGATATGTTTTATTCTTATGCCTCTATATATATTTGTTATGCTCAAAGTTGGTGTTTTTTTGCGCATCTCTATTATCAAGAAGTATAATTGTGAATACTCATTATAGATACAATAAATAGGTAACAAATTAGTTTCTATTTATAACTTCTATAATTCAACTCTAGAGTTATATCATTTGATTTTAAAATTTAAAAAAAATGTAAAAAGTTAAAAAAGAAAAAAAAAAGTAATCATTTGTATGAATTATGTTTGAAGGTTGTATATGTTTGTGTCCTTTTGTGTTACCTCTCATATCAATAATCATAATTATTAATACTTTCAATAAATAGATAAAATGTCGAAGCAATTATTTTAATTTATAAATTTTGTATTTTATATTTAGACTAAATCATTTGAGTAAAAAAAAATACTTGACAAATGTATAGAAAGAGAAATAATGGGGGCCTTCGTAGTTCAACAAATGTATAGAAATTATTTACAAATCTATAATGTGAGGGATTAAAATTTAATTAGACTTGCAATAGTACTTAGACTAAGAATATATTTGGAAACATATTGGGGGAATAGAAATGTCATAAAATTACAATTATAATGAAATTAGGTTGTTGTGGAGCATGTAGAAGTTGATTACCTGAGGCGAAAGGAATTAGGTGCTGTCATTCCAAGTTTACGATGTGTTCACCATCGATCTCTATGTGGCGGATTGGGGAAATGATGGGCCAATCTTGGCCTTTCTCCCTTTGGCAACGTGCTGAAACCATTGGACATCTGGATATCTCCAGGTAAGAGAGGGAGTTGGGAAGCCCCTCTTGTGGCAAGCATTCCAGCTTAGGGCAGTCCCAGATGTACAACAAAGAGAGGGAGTTGGGAAGCCCCTCTTGTGGCAAGCACTCCAGCTTAGGGCAGTCCCATATGTATAATGTTTGAAGAGAGCTGAGGTGTTGAAGGCCCTTGTGGTTTATTGATTTCAGATTTGGAAGATTTGTAATCCAAAGAGTTGTAAGAGTGGTTGGCAATAGCCACTCCTCAGGAAATGACTCCAACTCTTCTTCAGAATATTCACCGGTGAGCCACATAAATGTAAGAGATGGGAGTAGTGTTTGCTGCTGCAAACCCCACCGTATGCGGCCCATATGTATAATCAGTTTCTTGCAATTATAAATGTAGAGTATAGCAAGGGTGGATGGCAAACCTCCCTCTGGAAATGATTCAATTTCTGGACACTCAGAGATGAACAATGTTTGAAGAGATGGGAGGCGGCTGTGCATTTGTTGAGGTAGGGACTTCAGTTTCTCACATTCGGAAACCCTTAAATAGGTCAGATTGGGAGCCACCAATAATCCTCCAGCATCTCCATCATTTCCATTTCCATGGGGAAAGGATACCATTTTAGGGCAATTTATTATAACAAGCCACACCAGATTTTGAAGCTCTTCCTTTGGAATGGAAATCGTTTCAAAATTTATACACCCATCAATAAATAGATCACGAAGCTTTGGAAAAAAACCAAAGGACAGCGATTCGAGACCATCACAGCTGTTGATTATCTTCAAAACTTCAATGGATGCGTGGTAGTTATGGTCCGTCTCCTCCGGCACCGGAAACTTTAAACTTCTACATTCCCTGATCACCAGAGCCTTGAGCGTCGGCGGCAACCCCAGGCTTGGGCATTCCTCTATCTCCATTCTTTCAATTCTTACAAGTCTGCATGATTGGAGAGGCAATTCCGTCAAGTTTGCCATCTTTGACATCTTCAACTCTTCAAGACAAGGCAGGCCTTGCAGTAACAAACCAATTTCACTGGACACGAGCTCATCACATCCGGAAATTTCGAGTTCCCTTAGAGATGGGAAGTGGTTGGGTAATTCACCAGTCAGCTTAGGACAATCCACAATACAAAGCTTTAGAAGGCGAGAGAACACTCCATCCCCCAATGCATGCCACTCCTTCCACTCTGACATTTCCTTAAAGCTTAGTGTCTCCAGAGATGGAAATGGTTTGAACGAGGAGGAAGAAGAAGACGAGGCGTTCTCATAGAACTCCCGACCCACCACCGTAATTTCTTTCATCCCTTCAATTTTTAGATGTTTCAGAGAGGGTAGCTGCCCAATTGACGGCAATAAATCACATTTTGCGCAGCTTATAAGTGATAAGGACACCATGTTAGGAAACGAATGAGCTCTGCCGAACCACTGTGGAAATCTGGTGCCCCCATATTTGTCGATACCGACAGACTTAACCCCGGCATGAGGTTGTAGTTTGTCAAGTACATCTCTTTCCTTTGTTGAATCATACGCATCACCACCCCATATCAGCTCTAATCCTTCCAGATGCTTCTTATCCTTCATATTGGCCTCTGATGCTACCTGACCACTGACTACATTTTCCAGCCCTAAAATACGGAGTTCCCCACTAAGATGGCAGAGTTCCTTCAATTCACTAATGCTTGATCCCCCGTTCTTGCCAACTACAAAAAATGACAGATGTCGCAGATCTTTCAGCTTGCTCATTTCTGCCGGCATTTCAGTCAATCCAGTTCCTCGGATATCCAGACGACGCAACTTAATTAATTTTCCTATATCCACAGGTAACTTTGCGAGGAACTCGCAAAATGACAAATCTAAGAACAGTAAATTGCACAAGCTTGTTACACAATCAGGTAATAGTTTGATTCTTGTATGAGAGATATCCAAATAGCGCAAGTGAATCAAATTCTTGATTGATTCAGGCAATTTAGAAATACAATAGTTTGACAGACAGAGAACCCTTAAGCATCTCTGAATTGGCAAAATATCATGTATTACCTTATTGCCCAAGACAGAAGTTCTATATTGTTCATATTTGGAGTATGACATGAATGTCCTTAAACACTTCACCTCATTAACAACCTTGAATTTCTCAGATGCATCGTACTCGCCGCGAACATATGAGAAATGGCAAACTTTTCCAGATATATTTACAAGCGGCTGGTCATTATCTAGCCTACAAAAAAAATCTCTAGATATCTCTTGTGCTAAATCATGGACCAAGTCATGCATTACAAAATGAGAATCGTTCTCATGACCTGATCTCTGAAAAAAACACCTTGATAATAATTCATGAAAGTAGTTTTTACCTTCATCTTCAAGAGACTTGTTGTCTTTGGGTTGCTGCACAAAATCTAAGGCCATCCATAACTGCACTAACTTTTCCATTTCAAATTCATAATCCTTTGGAAACACCGAACAATATGCAAAGCACCGCTTCAAATGCGAAGGAAGATAATAGTAACTGATACTCAGAGCTGGAGAAATGCTGCGATCCACATCCCATATCCTGCTTTCTAATATACTCTCCCATTCTTCAATGGTCTTTTTCGAACGCAACAGACCTCCGAGAGATTTCAAGGCTAAAGGCAGGCCTTTGCACTTGTTCACAATTTCTCTACCAATAATCTGTAGCTCTGGATAAGCCACATAATCCCCATTCACAAAAGCGTGCTTTACAAATAATGACCAGCAATCTTCTGCGGGTAGTGGCGCCAAGACATGACTAGAAATTGTTCCCATCATTGATGACACACAGTTATTGCGTGTTGTCACAATGATTTTACTATCCAGTGCTCCATTTTTGAAAGGTTTTCTCAGTGTATCCCAATCAAGATAATTGTCATTCCAGACATCGTCTAAAACAACAAGAAATTTCTTCCCTGTCAGGCTTTCTTTCAACTTTGTCTGAAGTTGATCAAGGTTGTCGATGTTATTGTTCGAGGGAGCGACATCGTCCAAAATTTTCTTTGTTATTGTGAAAACATTAAATGCATCAGAAACACAAACCCATGATTTCACAGGAAAATGGTCACTTACTCGAGCATCCTGGTATACAGATTGGGCAAGGGTTGTCTTGCCAATCCCGCCCATGCCGACAATGGGGATCACAGGGATCTCCTTTACAGTAGCACTGCCAGAGATCAGCAACTCAATTATCTTCTCCTTGTCGTCCTTGCGACCACAGACCTCATCATCCTCTATCACTGATGTAGTAATTGGCTGCATTTGTGATGGTTTCCTCCCATCATTACCTCTCAAATTAAGACATCCAATCTGATCAACAAAGCCCTGCAACTTACTAATGATATCTTTCATCCCGGACTCAATCTCGTCGTCAGACAGATAAACAGACTGTTTCTTGCGAAACAGAGATTGTTTGATGGGTCGGAAACAACGCCCGAAACCAACCTTTGTTGTGGTGTTTCCCGCATGACCAGCTTCTGACTTGTCCCTCGAGGCTTTGGTGGCGATTTCGTCCAGCAAGTCGTCAGCTTGGTAGACTACATGCTGGAGTTCGTCAAGCCAATCTTTCACATGCTTGTTGCTGATCTGCTGGTCCTCGGCATCTTCCAGCACCGCTTGAAGGGCCAGCAACGTTGTCTTCAGCTTATCTCTGAGTCCATGGTCCAACTTTCGTTTGGAAAAGAAGCTTATGACCTCACGACTAGCCAACCGATCAAACAGCACATTAGCAGCAGCCGAGAGTAAAGCTCCAGCCACCAAAGCTTCAGCCATGTTGTTTTCTTCTGCAGAGTAGCTAGAGAGATTGCAATTTGCGATGAAGAAGAAAGAGTGCGATATGTATTGGGGTAGTTGAGCAAGAGAACAGAAGATTAAAAGCAAGTTGGAATTCAATTCACATTAATTGATTCCATTCACACCATTTTAAGCATAGGTCACCTTTTATATTAAATTTTCCTGGAGAGAGGACAACAAAATTTGCATAGGCCAAGAACAAACAAATGTGTAGCAACAAATGTGTAGAGACTTGCAAGTTGCTGCGAAGAAGCTCCCCTTAGATAAAGAATAAGAATGCAATGTTTATTGGGGCAGTTGAGAAAGAGAATAGAATATTAATCAATAAAGACAAATGCTATTAAGAGGACTTCTTCGCACAGAGACAAGGAGCTCTCATAGTTTATCCTTTGAGATAATTTTTTAAAGATACGTGAAAATTTAAATAAGATCAATTGCTTCATTCATTTCATTAAATAATAATATGGATAGCTTATGATATACTAAAAAATGACGATCATTCAAGTTGTAAATTACTAACACATTTGATCGCCAACTACGCCCAAAGACAGGAGACAGTGTGAAATATAAGACTTGGGAGCATTAGTTTGTGAGTCTCGTTGAATAGAATAGTTTGTGAGTCTCATTGAATAGAATAGTTTGTGAGTCTCGTTGAATGGAAGTGAGTCTTTCTTTACGTGTAATAGCTCCGTGTAGAGGAGAGAATAAGGTCGTCCAATTGGCCTCTTTTGATACTCTCCATGTCACGGAATTTGAATGGGATGCTAAATTTAGCCCGATATAACTACATTTTTATTTTATTTTACTCAATCAGAAAATAATACCAACAATAAAAAACAAAAATCATGTATTCCCTCTATCCCATAAAAATTATCCAATTTTACCAAAGACCTAATGGCCTCAATGGAGGCAGGACAATTATTGTGCACATCCAACTCTTTATGACTAAACCCAGACTCTAGTTGAAAGAGTAAAGATTATATAAGATCTGCACAATTAAATATATAAATGAAAGAGTTAAAATCATACAACTTTTCTGAATTATCCCAAAATAATTATTCAAATTCCTTATACTTTAAAAAAAAAAACTTAAAAAGTTTAGTTATTTTGAAAAAGTCATTATAACACTCCATTTCGTTTATCTGATGTGAAAAAAATAATGATAAAAATAAATAAATAATTAATTAATAAAGACATATTTTAATTTCAAATACAATCATAACACAACTACTATCTCACAAACTTACAAAATTACCTTGGTAGCAGAGAGAGAATAGTTCTATTCACCAAAGCTGAGTATAAAATAAAATATTAATCCACCCACCCAATTTTGGAATAATTTATGGAGAAACTGCATTATTTTCAACATAATTAATCACTAGCCAAAGACCAATGGCATTAAAATATAAACATTATTTAGTCTTTTGTTTATTAGCCCATTGACTTATAACAGTGCGAAAAATCCAAAATTTGAGTTAGATTAGGATTTTGGTGTTGTTCAAACAAGGTTTTTGATACTATGAAAATTAAGATTTTTGCTGCATATAAAATTACTTCTTTTTAAATTTTATTTCTATAAGTTAATCAGCTGTCCACTATAAACACCATACTCTAAATATTTGAAAAAAAATAATTGAGAAAATATTACCATGAATAACAGTATATATGTTAAATTACAGAAGAACGACGTAACTCACAGATTTTCACCGGCATCCAATTCTCTTCGAGGGAGGAGAGAGAATGCATGTGTGTGAGAGAGAGAGGAGAGATGGGTGAGCTGTCGTCAGTGTGTCAGTGTGTGCTTATCTGTAAATAAGGTAAAGAGCAAAATACCCCCTGAATTATGGCACTTTTGCAATAAACTCCCCCGAAACTAAAAAGAGCCCCCTAAACTATTAATTGGTTGCAATTAGCCTCAATTACATCCCAAAAGACTATTTTACTCTTCTTACTAAATTTGTCATTTTTGAAATAATACTAAGGGTAAATAGCATTAACCCTCCCTCAACTATACTCTCTCTCCCAACTAACCCCCCTCAACTATACTCTCTCTCCCAACTAACCCCCTTCAACTAAGTGATGGTCCCTCAACTATGAAATTGTTACAATTTAGTCCCTCCCGTCATAACACCGTTAGTTAAAGTTAGGATAATTTGCACTCAGATCCCCTAAAGTTTCAGTCAATTGTACTCACCCCCTGAGATTTCATTTTCCTTGCAATGACACCCCCTGAAGGAGTTAAAACCCCATGAAATGACTATTGTGCCATTGCTTTAGTATAAAAGGCATGTTGGCTAAATTAATGGACTAAACAACCCTTATATATTAAGCTAAATTTGAAAAACTTTTCAAGTACTTTGGATACAAAGATTTTTGAAATAGGGATATCTACATATAAGTAGACATAAGGATCACTAATTACAAATAGGTAAACTTTTATCTTTCAATTACTAATACATCAACTTAACTAAACTAATTACAAATGGGTCAACTTTTTTGTTTAAAGACTCAATACCCCCAAAAAACTCCAATCTTCTTTTTCTTCTTCTCTCCCATTTCAAAATCCCCAAACACTCAAAAATAAAAATAAAAATTTCGGAAAAAATATAAATATTTCGAAAAAATATAAATATTTCTGGAAAAATAAAAAATTTCAAAAACAAAATGAGGAAAAAAAATATTTTGAAAAAATAAAATATTTTTGGAAAAATAAAATATTTCAAAAAAATGAGGAAAAAAAATATTTTTGGAAAAATAAAATATTTCAAAAAAATAAAATATTTTTGGAAAAATAAAATATTTTGAAATATTTTTGTTTATTTCTTTTTCACTTTTTTTTTTCTTCTTTTCAACGAAATGTGTTCAAGCCTTAGACCTCTTGGTGATTACAATGCAATATTTTGGAGTCAAGTGTGTCAAGAAGTATCAAGAACGAGTTGATTGAGTTGAATTTGTTTTAAAATTTGGTGTCTTAAAAAGTAATAAATCTTAGGTAAGTTATATTTAGATAATTTATTTCAATATGACAGTGGTCATAATCTGAATCTTACTTGTTTAGTATGAATTGCTTTCATGTCATAAAATATTTTATTTCCCAATTTTTTTATTTTTCCTGAAATTTTTTATTTCCTAATTTTTTTTTGAAATATTTTATTTTACCCAAAATATTTATTTTTCCCGAAATATTTTTTTTCCTCATTTTGTTTTCGAAATATTTATAATTTTTCCGAAATATTTTATTTTTATTTTTGAGTGTTTGGGGATTTTGGAATGGGAGAGAAGAATAAAAAGAAGATTGGAGTTTTTTTGGGGGTATTTGAGTCTTTAAACAAAAAAGTTGACCCATTTGTAATTAGTTTAGTTAAGTTGATGTATTAGTAATTGAAAGGTAAAAGTTTACCTATTTGTAATTAGTGATCCTTATGTCTACCTATATGTATATATCCCTATTTCAAAAATCCTTGTATCCAAAGTACTTGAAAAGTTTTCCAAATTGAGCTTAATATACAAGGGTTGTTTGGTCCATTAATTTAGCCAACATGCCTTTTACACTAAAGCAAGGGCACAAGAGTCATTTCATGGGTTCTTAACCCCTTCAGGGGTGTCATTGCAAAGAAAATGAAATCTCAGGGGGTGAGTGCAATTGACCGAAACTTCAGGAGTTCTGAGTGCAAATTACCCTAAATTTAACTAACGGCGTTATGACGGGAGGGACTGAATTGTAACAATCATGAAAGTTTGGGGGGTTTACAGTCAAAAACATAGTTGATGGAGGTTAGTTAGGAAAGAGAGTATAGTTGAGGGGGGTTTAATGCTATTTACCCTAATACTAATGATCTTTTCTCTTATTTATAATACTTCCTCCGTTCCAAATTATAGGTCCACTTTGGGGAATCCAACTTTTTAAGAGAATGACTTATATTGTAGTATTAGTGAATAAAATACCAACTTTATCCATGGTCCCACCATAGTGATGTGATGGTTTATAGTGTATATGTTTTATAACTTTAATGGTTAAAGGTTAAATTGATAAATTGACCAAATAAAGTGTTTTGACTTTTCAAAAGTGGACACTTATTTTGGGACAAGGTAAAGAGGAAAAATGAACCTATAATTTGGAACGGAGGGAGTATTAATTAGAACCATTCAACTTAATTGTATTAGAGTAAATATATTTGCAAATGAAGATAAAATAGAATTATAAGTTGTAATTGCTTTATTTTTAAACATAATTACGATGTTATTATAATTTAGTTTGATATAAATAATAAAACTCGTTATCTTAAGTTCAAATTTTTTTATGCTAAAATAAAAACTTTTTTATGTTATTAGAATTAAATATAAAATTTATAAATGTGCTTGAGCACTTTGCCTCAATGTCCGCCTTGAATTTATCAGATGCATTATGGTCTCTACGAACATATGAGAATTAATAAACTTTTTCAGAGATAATCAATTGGAATATTATCATTTTGTGCTAAATTTACCCACTATGGTTTTGTTTGTCAACTGCAAAAGGCAGGCTTCCACACTTCTTCACAATTTCTCTGCTAACGGAGAATGTAAGCTTTGTTATTGAAATATTTTTTACAATTTTTACGCAATACTTATATTCACTCTTTATTAAATAATATCTATATATAGTAGTCTTATTAGAAAAGACTAACAGCCACTATACATGCCTGAAGAATGAAGACCATTCCTACAGCCACTATATATCTATACTTACATATATAGATGTAGTGATGACCTTCAATGTAAAGCCTCTGGAACATGGAACTCATTCGTTCAAGTAAAAGCCAGATTTCATCAAACTGTCTATGATTAGGGAATTTCTAGGAACATTTCCTTGGAAAACCACAGAACTTGAGGCTATTCCAACAAATTCTTTCTAGGACTGATTTTATTTTTGCAGAAAATTAATGTAAGCACCAGCATGATTTCTATTTCCTAAGTCAAATCGGAGTTTGGAGAAGGGCGCCTTTTTCACTTGGGAGACAGGTTGGATTTGTATGGCCTGTAGCGAAGAAATTAAATGAGGCTTCTGCTGTATTAGGCAGTTAGCACTTGGATTGAAAATCTGGAGACGAGGATACTAACATTGATTCAGTAATTGCTTTCTGGGACTCGAATGTATGGTAAATTTCTTTCATAAATATAGTAAATAGAAATAAGAATATAAAAACTACATGACGTGCTGCTCCGTGGTTTTGAATTTTGATGCTAAACTTAGTTTGATTTCAGTATGATTAGGTGTATCGAGAGGAGGTCCTTCTTGTGATACCCTTCTGGTAAGTGCATATTCTAAGTTGGTTCATTTCCTTAATGAGCTTCTCGAAGAGGCTCGTGGGATTGACGTGAGGGGGCAGGGATGGCTATATTTTCGGCAAATATGAAGCGTATGGATACAAGTTATGCCTGGGAATGAAAGACAATTCGGGATCCGCTTTGTCTACGATGTAATGGTCATTCGGCTTTGATGCGAATCCATAGCATTACCTTTACCAGCAACAGCAGCAGCAACAACAAAACCTTTTAGAATCAACTCAGTTGCAGTCTCCTCAAACAATCTGTTATGCCGCATTTTGTCATGCAATCAACTCCACTATCTAACCTTCAACAGAGCTTAGATTGTGCTTTAGCAACATCCACAATCTAATTTCCAACATGCAGAAAAGCAGATAATGGGGCACCAACCAATTGCTACAAGCATTACTGAAATAATGCTGCAGAAGCAGTAGGAGCAGCAGAGGTTTCTGAGTCAGCAGAATAATCTTTCAAACCTGCTACGACAACAACAGTTAATGAATCAGCAAAACAACCTCTCAAACATGAAAAGATGTGGTGATACATATAAAAAGAAATAGATAAAATAATAATTTGTATAAATTATGTTAAAGATTGTGTAAGTTTGTGTTGGCACTCATAATTTTAAATACTCACAATAAATAGATTAGGTAAGTATTTTACAAATCTATAATGTCATGACATTCAAATTGGGATTAAAACTTAATTAGACTTGAAATAATTATTTAAAATTGTATTGGTGGAACTGAAATACCATAAAATTAAAATTATAATGCAATTCCAAGACTGCACTAACCAAACATAGCAAAAAGAGAATTCAAAATGTCACACCGACATTGAACGTGAAAACATAATAATAATAGATGAAAGAAGGTAGCAAATTGGATGGTCCGTCACTCCATGTTTAAGATGTCAGTCCCATCGAGCAGTATGTGGCGGATTGGGGAAATGATGGGCCAATCTTGCCCTTTCTCCCTTTGGCAACGTGCTTTCAGCAATGGACAGTTGTCTATCCACAGGTAAGAGAGGGAGTTGGGCAGCCCCTCTTGTGGCAAGGACTGGAGCTTAGGGCAGTTGTGGATGTATAATCTTTCAAGAGAGGTGAGGTGTTGAAGTCCCTTGTGGTTTAGTGATTTCAGATTTGGAAAATCCAAAGCACTGTAATAGTAGTGGGCAATAGCCACTCCTCCGGAAATGACTCCAACTCTTCTTCTTCTTCATCACCGCTAAGCCTGATTGCATCAAGAGATGGGAGTGTTTGCAAACACCACCCCGTCCGCCCCTTCATCACTTTCTCGCAATTATCGATGTGAAAGAAAAGCAGGTTGGAATTGGATGGCAAACCTCCTGTGTCTGCAAATGATTCAACTTCTGGACATTTTCTCATGTAAAATGATTGAAGTGATGGAAGGAAGATGTCCATTCGTTGCGGCAGCGACTTTAGATTCTTGCAATTTAAGATCCACAAATCCGTCAGATTGGGAGTAGAGAGTAATCCTCCTCCATCTCCACCGCCAACCATTTCCATTTTAGGGGACATTCTGATTTGAAGAATCCCCAGATTGTGAAGCTCTTCCTTTGGAATCCAAAGCATTTCCAAATTTATACACCCATCAATGCGTGTTGTTCCCATCATTGATGACACAGAGTTAATGCGTGTTGTCACAATGATACGACTTTCCAGTGCTCCACTTCTGAAAGGTCATCTCAATGTGTCCCAATCAAGGTAATTGTCATTCCAGACATCATCTAAAACAATGAGAAATTTCTTCCCTGTCAGGCTTTCTTTCAACTTGGTCTGAAGTTTATCAAGGTTGTCGACATTATTGCTTGAGGAGGTGACATCGTCCAAAATTTTCTTTGTTATCATGGTAACATCAAATGCATCAGAAACACAAACCCATGATTTGATAGGAAAATTGTCATTTACGCGAGCATCATTGTATAGGTATTGGGCAAGGGCAGTCTTGCTGATCCCGCCCAACCCGACAATGGGGATCACAGGGATCTCATTCCTAGTTGCACTGCCAGACAACAACAACTCAATCATCTTCTCTTTTTCGTCCTTCCGACCACAGACCTCATCTTCCTCTATCAAAGATGCAGTAATTGGCTGCCTCTGTGATGTTTTCTTTCCACCATAATCTCTCAAATTAAGAGATTTTTTTTGCTCAACAAACCACTCCAACTTACTAATGACCTCCTTCATCCTGGACTCCGTCTTGCCATCAGACAGACAAACAGAAGTCGAGACAGACTGATTTATGCGAAATAGAGATTGGTTAATGGGACTGAAAAATCGAGTGAAGCCAACCTGAGGTGTGGTGCTTTGGGCATGATCAGCTTCCAACTTGTACCTCAAGGCTTTGGTAGCGATCTCATCCAGCAAGTCATCAGCTTGGTAGAGAACATGTTGGAGCTCGTCGAGCCAAACTTTCACATTCTTGTTTGTGATCTGCTTGTCCTCCGCATCATCCAACACTGCTTCAAGGGCCAGCAATGTTATCTTCAGCTTCTCTCTGATTCCATGGTCCATGGTCCAACTTTCGGTTGGAAAATAAGCTTATGAAATCAGGAGAAGCCAACCAATCAAGCAGCACATTAGCGGCACCTGAGAGAAAAGCACCACCAACCAAAGCTCCAGCCATGTTCATTTCTTCTGCAGAATAGCAAGAGAGATTGCAAGTAGCTGTGAAGAAGAGGCCTTTAGATCTAGAGAGAGAAAGTAAGAATAGTTGTGAAGAAGAGGCCTTTAGATCCTTATCAAAAAGAAAAAAAGAGGCCTTTAGATCTAGAGAGAGAGAGTCAGAATAGTTGTGAAGAACCTCTTTGGACCAACAACCAGTGCATGTGTATTGGGGCAATAGAGCAAGAGAGTCAAATATTAATCGATCTACTCAAAACAAAAATAAATAAAAAAAGTGATGCTTTTTAAGATGCTCTTTATAATAAATACAGTAATTAACTTGATTTGGATTCTATTGATACTCTCCATGTCTCAGGAAATTGAATGGGATGACATTTCATTTTATTATAGTACTTTTCTCAATCAGAAATTAATACCAAAAATAATAAAACCATGCATATGTCCACCAAGGTGTTGGCCAACTCCACATGACCACACCTCAATTCTCACTGAGAAGGTAAAGGTTTTAAGATCTGTACAAATAAACATTAAACAGGTAGATGAAAGAGAGAGTTAAAATCATACTACTACTTTCTGAATTATGCTCAAGACAATCCTTCAGTTCCTTATAGTTCAAAAATAAAAACTACTTAAGAAGTTCATCAATTTTGAAAGATTTATTATCTCACTCCATTCTGTTTATTTGCCTTAAAAAATAACAGGACATCATTTATTTTTAAATAATATCATAAATCTCCCAATACTATCAAATCATAAATATATACAAATATGCCAATTGGATGGCATTTACAAGAAACATAATTATTAAGGTATGCCATACTCCAACTGAACAAATTCAGGGAAAGTGAGAAGGAAGGAATACTCAAGTATTGCGGCACGAAGAAGACGAGAATTCCCCGACGACAACGTCATAAGATATTAAAATAGTTACAGTTGTCACTTGTTAAATGACAAGTTCAATAGCTACTCATTTAAGTTACAAAAACTTCTTTATTTTCTTCTTGATGATTGTATTTAAAATGTTTACGAGATTTTGTAGGAAAATTTTTCCTTGTCATTCATCAAGACAATGACATATCTTTGCCAAAATGGAATTGAAGTACCCAAAAGTAAAAACAAAATGAGAAACTAAATTTCTTAATTGATTTCTGAAAAAAAAGACTATTTTTTAACAACTTTTGGAACTAACCAATTATCTTTCTCTAACATATCATTTGCTACATCTGTATGGTGCAACCCCCCCCCCCCCCCCCCCCCCCCCCCCCCCCCCCCACACACACACACGCACATGCAGAGACAATACAAGCATTGTCTATCCATCTTCAAACTTACCTCTCTTATTCAAGATCCTTATACCAGGGCACTGAAATCAAATATTAACCCTTTTACTTGTTTAAAACACAGAGAGAAGCCAAAAAATAGGAGAAAATTTTCTCTGCACAAAGAGAGGTGTCTGAGATCACACATTTAGCACAGAAAACCTTCATATCAATGACCAATTAATCAAATATATAATGGTAAATCCTGTTCATTTACCAAATGCCATACATATATACATTCATAAATTGGTATTGTATCGATGGCAATAGGAATCAATGCATAACTTTTTTCCCAAGAACTTTCAATTGCGTGGCAAGAATTGATGAAAGTGTGAACACTGCTTCCAACTTCATTTCATTGTAGTATAACCTTGCAAAATCATATTCTAAAATGCAAAAGAAGCAAGCAGTCTTGTTAAGGTACCTTGGTGATGGTAGAGCCGAGATGGCACTGGATACCCACAAGCTTCAGTTCATCTGGACGTGCCTTCACAGAATCCAGAAACCATTGCAGCTTCTCATTTCTAATCCCAAATTTGGAATTCTTGTTCCCAGTGGCAACATACGGATGCACCTAAGACAAAGCACACATTCAGAAGACGATTGAAGTTTACTATTACAACAATGAGAAATTAATACCTTCAGGAAGAAAAGATAGCAAAACTTCCAACACTCGGAACATGTTGTAGCCATTATTAAGGATCAAGGAGCTTCTGGTGTAGTGATAGCATGACATTGGCGGTGGAATGGTGTGGATTTGGTGGCTGCTGGGGTGTCAGAGTAAATAAATGGTAGTTAGGTAGTAGTTGTTTATTAATACAAATAGTAATCAATGTCAGGGGCAGCTACAGCAGATGTGGTAATGGTTATTGTGGCTGGATTAGTTGGAGTGGTACTGTGGTAACCAAGACAGTGATTATGTTTTACAAAAGTCAATGTCAAAAGGCCTGAAGCATAACCCTTATGCATTTCATTAAAAAAAACCTTTTATCATGAAACAAAGTGTGGTTTGATTAGTTCATTTCAGTAATAGTTAAGATACTTTGATTTCTCAAACGTGTCAAGTTCTCAAATTAAACTCGCCATATAGTTTAAAAGAATTCAGCCGTCTGTGGTCACGTCTCTGAACACACTTACCCAGACTTGCTGTATTCACATACACATGAACACAGTCACGTGAATACTATAGATTATCACATGTTCACACATACGGGTCCATTCATATATGAATGAACATGGGCACACCAGCTCAATCATTTACACACTCTAACCCACTCACTGCCACATGCATTAAGCCCACCGACTTGAATGTAAATACTTGTTTGCACAATATTCCATCCCTCACAAAATTTTACTTCCACTTTAGTGTATTTAAAGTGCTTAAGAGAATACGATTAAGTGTAGATTTGTCTTTCATCATATTCTTAAAAACACAAACATTTTAAAAAGAGAGTAAGGCTATAAATAGAGTTATCTCATGACAAGAGTTACGAGCACACCAGCTCAATCATTTACACACACTAGCCCACTCACTGCCATATGTATTAAGCCCGCCAACATGAATGTAAATACAAATTTACACAATAATACATCTCTCACAAAATTTTACTTCCACTTTAGTGTATTTCAAGTGCTTAAGAGGGTACGATTAAGTGTAGATTTGTCTTTCATCATATTCTTAAAAACACAAACATTTTAATAAGAGAGTAAGGCTATAAATAGAGTCCTCGCATGACACGAGTTACCAGCTCTCTTTTCTTGTCTAATGGATTGAGGGAGTTGCAAGATTCATTTGACATATCTCCAAAACTTAATCCAATGATTAAAAAGGGAATTCACGACTCGTCACAAAAAGAGCTCTCTTCTAGCTTTACTCAAAAACAGAAGGGAAATGTTTTCATCTCATCAGTCCTATATTGCTTTGGTCTCAGTCAATCAGACCATTGCTTAAATCATTTCATCACTTTTGCACAGTGCATTCTGTGTCGCGGCTGGAACAAAGTGACTAGTTTATGATACATATCATGGGGAGAGTCATTCTCCTCTAGGATTCCCTCCTCATGGACTTAATACAAATAGGGCCTTAATACTCTAAAAAGTACCATATCAAAGTCTCAGTATGAACTTAATCAGAGTATTGATACTAAAAGTAACATGAGCAGTACAGCAATAACAAAAACATCTAAATTTCTACCGATTGTAATAATTCTATTAATCACAAAGATGCAATCTTTAGCTACTAACACACATTATTGAACACTGACAATTCCAATACAGACCACAACTATATTCTGAAACAAACTAAACTTGTGAGTGTATAATAGTATTCAAAGCATATACAATATGATAACTTATACCTGGTGGGATCGAACCCAGCACGAAGGGCTAATCTGAGCTCATTGCCACTGACTAGCACAGCACCACAACCCAACATTCTCAAATGCTCCAAAATCTTGAGATTATTGTTGGCTTTGATTGCATACCCAATAACTGAATTCAAACCCTCCAAAGCATCCTTATAAGCCTCCACATTTCTTGTGATTTGGGGCTTACTGTACAGATAAAAGGGTCTTCTCTCCACTGCCTCCATCACATCCTCAACCCTAAGACCTTCACAGCACAAATACCCATCTTCAGATTTGGTGAAACAGAGCTCAAAGTTTAGGGCTTTTGGGTCTGAAGCTAGGGTTTTTGTGGGGTTTTGGGACAGGACTGCCCTTAGGGTTAGGGTTCTTGAGGTGGGTTTGAAGGTGATTATGGGTTTGGTGACAAAAGGGTTTGTGGTGGAGATTGGAGGGCATTTGTGGGATTTTGGAAAAGATGGGGAGTGAGAGAGGAGATGAGAAGCCGCCATTGGAGGAGCAGACAAGAGCTTGACTTGAATGAGAAATGTTTGTTGCACAGACAATGGTGATGAAGGGTTTTAAATTTTGGGGGTAATCTGTGAATCACTTGCTTGTTATAGTGTTGTATCACGGGCCAATCAAATGGTTGAATCAGTACTCAGTTTGACCCATGTGAAAAAATAGTCTTGCTTGGAAAAAATGAGTTAGACCGTATTGGTGCACAAAGAAACCAAATAATCGGATCGAACCCAACTTTCGTTTGGTAACATTGGTTCCAAAGTGGTGCTCGCTTTTGATTCTGAAAATTAAAAAAAGAAATTTTTAGGTTGGATATTGGTTATTAATTAATAGAATCAGAACCGAACTTTATTATTTTTATTTTTTATTAATATTATATTTTTACTTATAGGCAATTTAAAAATTATAAGTCAATAGTTATAAGGTTACAACTATAGACTTATAATTAATGCAACTGAACCCAACCAAACTTATATGAAATAATTATTTTCATTTCACTGATTATATAATTGATTTGGGATTTGTAATAGTTGAGATATTTTATTTAATTTAATTTACAATTATATTATGTTATGATACTTGACGTTCTTAAATTTTTTGAAAGGCGATAGTAAGAACCAGAACCAACGGGAACAGAACCGAAAAAAATAGTTTGGTTGGGTTCGGTTTCTTGCATTAACGGTTCGATTACGGTTCTCAATAATAATAATAATAATAATAATAGTTCGGTTCCGGTTTCAATTTCGATCGAAAACGAACCGTGTGCACCCCTAGTCACGCGTTGTGTAACGGTTACACACGTGGCACATAAATATTGAATAATTTCCAGTTGATTACTCATTATGGAGACGATGAATTGAGTGGTGTTGGTTTGGGGTTGAGACACGATATTATATTAAATGGGTTAATTTAAAAATTACACTTGTCAAATATGCTCAATACTAATGCAATTATTATTTAAATAGGTAATCCGACATAACTTGTGTAATCCATTTAATAATTGGGCCAGATTGTATACGACACGAACAATTAATATGTTTTTCAAAAATTAAATTAAATTTGATACGATACAACACGAAATGAATTGTTTAATTTATTTATTAGTAAAATTAAATTGAATAGACACAATCTAATTATAACTTTTTGATATATTTTAACTCATGATCACTTAGAGAATGGAAAATATATATATATATATATATATATCAAAAAAATAAAATATAATCTAGTGGAACTGTTTATTCGGATTATTTGAGTTTGACCCAAATACAATGCTAATATTTATGTGTCTTACTCGGATCGACACTTTTACAATTTGAACCCATTTATACCGAACGCTAACCATTTTGCCAGCTCTACACTGAAGGCAAGAATTTGGATAAAAAATATAAAAATTAATTGATGAAATATTGCAATTTACTGGTATATTTTTTACTCTTTTTTTATTAAAAGGTTTAGAGCTCAAAATTTAACAGTTATTGGATCCTATACGAGCGAAATGAGAATATGTGAAAAATTAAAGTTCAAGTGCAAAAAATCCCTTGAACTATTGCCCTTTTTGCACCGACCATCCCCGCCCCGGGACTATTGCCCTTTTTGCAATGAACCCCCCCCCTCCTCCTTGAACTATTAATCTGTAGCAATTAGCCACAATTTCATTCTAAAAGACTTTTTTTACCCTTCATACTGAATTTGTCATTCTTTAAATTCTATTAATAATCTTCTCTATTATTTATAGGATAAATTAAATTAATCATTCAACTTAATTAATTGTATTAGAGTAAATCTCTCCTCAAATGAAAATAAAAGAAAATACTTTTTTGTAATTCTTTTATATTTGAAATATTTAACATGTTATTATAATAACTTTGATTTAAACAATAAAACTTGTTATTCTAAGTTCTAACTTTTTTATACTAAAATGTATATTTTTTCATAAGATGTATTGAAAATGAATTTACTAATAACTTAAATAATAAATACTTTTTTATCTTATATATCTAAATAGGATTGAGCAATTACTTAATTACTTTTTGAAAATTAATTTAATTTTTATTTAAATAACTTAAAAGCATTTATTAGTTCATTCATAAGAAAAAATTTGTGTAAGTATATGCAAGATTAATGGAGATTTGCCATCAAACTAGTAACAATTATTTCAAAATTTATATTAAAGAAAAAATGCATTAAGTAAAATTGAATAAGAAAGGGTATTTTGGTCATTCATGAAACAAATTGAAGATAATGGGGCATTTTGTAACAAAATGTGATAGTTTAGGAAATTAGTTGCACAAATTGTAGTTTAGGGGAGGTTTCTTGAGAGAGAGTAAAGTTCGGGGTTTCAATGTGCGTTACCCTTCATGAAAATGATAAATTATTCTAGGGTTAAGTATGACTTCCTCGAACAGAGAAAAGGAGCCCTCATAGTTTATCCTTTGAGATAATTTTTTAAGATATGTGAAAATTTAAATAAGATCAATTGCATCATTTATTTCATTAAATAATAATATGGATAGATTATGATATACTAAAAAAATGACTATCATTCAAGTTGTAAATTACGCCCAAAGACCGGAGACTGTGTGAAATATAAGACTGGAGAGCATTAGTTTATGTGAGCTTCATTGACTATAGAAGCGAGTCTTTCTTTACGCGTAATAGATCGGTGTAGAGGAGAGATTAAGGTCGTCCAATTGGCCTCTCTTTTGATACTTTTCATGTCACAGAATTTGAATGGGATGCTAATTTTAGCCAGATATAACTACATTTTTATTTTATTTTACTCAATTAGAAAAGAATACCAAAAATAAAAAATATAAACATGTACTCCCTTTTTCCCATAAAAATTGTTCAATTTTACCAAAGATCTATTGGCCTAGCGGAACCGGCCCCTTATTCCTAAATGGGAGGTTAAGGGTTTCACAGGACAATTATTGTGCACATCCAACTCCCTCTTGTTGAGATAGTAAAGATTATATAAGATCTGCACAATTAAATATATAACTCGTATAGAAATGGAAGAGTTAAAATCATACAACTTTTTTGAATTATCCCAAAACAATTATTCAATTCCTTATACTTTTAAAAAAAAAATACTTAAAAAGTTTAGTTATTTTGAAAAAGTCATTATAATACTCCATTTCGTTTATCTGATGTAAAAATAAAATAAAAGGACAAACTTAAATTTCAAATACAATCATAACACAACTACTATCTCATAAACTAAAAAAATTGCCTTGGTAGCAGAGAGAAAAGCTCTACTCACCAAAACTTCAACCATGTTGTATTTTTCTGCAGAGTATGAAATATAACATTAATCCACCCACCCAATTCTGGAATAATTTATGGAGAGACTGCATTATTTTTAACATAATTAATCACTAGCCAAAGGCCAATGTCATTAAAATATAAAACATTATTTAGTCTTTTGTTTATTAGCCCATTGACTTGTAACAGGCGAAAAATCGAAATTTTGAGTTAGATTAGGATTTTGGTGTTGTTCAAAATAAGGTTTTTGATACTATGAAAATTAAAGATTTTTGCTGCATCTAAAAGTCACTATAACACCATACTCGACATAATTTTTTAAAAAAGAAGAAGAAAAAGAAAAAGAAAAAGAAAAAGAAAAAGAAAAAGAAAAAGAAAAAGAAAAGAGAATCGAGAGTATTCCAGAAAATATTATACCATGAATAACAATATACATTATATTACAAATGAACAACATACCTCACAGACTTCCACCAGCTTTAGATCTCCAATTCTATTCGAGGGAGGAGAGATTATGAAAAATGAATATTATATGTAAATAAAAAAAGGATCGCGAGCGTTTTACCTCCTGTAGTATGCATATAGTGCGTATAATCTCCTGTCGTTCTTCAAACCCCCAATTTTCGAATATATGTGCGTCTTGCCTCCATTTTAAAATTACCGGTGATCGGAGCTGGGAAATACCAATCATACCCTTGTATTTAATTATTTGTTTTTAAAAATAAATTACATAAAATGTGAGATTACCAAAGTACCCTGATATAAGTGAGATCTCCACCCATTTCCCACCAATCTTAATCTCTTCCCATTTCCCACAAACCCTAATCCAAATCACAATCTTCAAAAACAATCACCAATTTTACGAAATCAGAAATTAGAAATCCCATCAATGACAAATTTGTCTTGTAGCAGCATTTTGTGTAATTATTGGGAAAACCCAATTCTACAACTTCAAGCATCATCCACAATTGGGATCTTGATGTTCAAATTTTACAACTTCTTAGTTGCATCAATAATTATTGCAAACCCAATTCTAAAACTAATGTTAACTTGGCTCCATTCATCTAAATACTTCAAAAATAGGATTGAATTGAATAATTTGTCCACTCTGAATCAAACCATTACCTACCAATATTATCCAGAAATTTGAAAACCCAAATCCAAAAACCAATTAATTTCAAAAGTAAAATTAAAAAACCACATAAATCACAACAATTTCATTTAGAAAAGCAAAAAAATGAAATAGAAACAGAGGACAGACCTTGGTGAAGATCTCAACACCACACTCTCGATTTGTAACTTAGTAACTTTCGATTACAATTTCATTTAGGTTTAAAAAAAATATAACTTTCTCTCTCTATATCTGCATATATTCATACGTGAAGATGATATATATATATATATATAAGAGGAAGAAGGTGAGAGAAGGGGGTTTAACCCTAATTATTGGTAAGAGGAATGTGAGTTTGGGGATCTTAGAGATGAAATCAAAATTAAACCTTTTGATTTCATTCATTTTGATTTTATCCAATTTTAGGTTTAGAAAATTTATTATTTTCTCTCTCTATATTTGCATATATATATATATACATATGTGAAGATGATGATGATAGAGAGAGAGAAGAAGATAGAGGAAGAAGGAGATGGGGAAGTGGGTTTAAGGTTAGAAGGGGTAAGGGGCATTGCCAAAAGGGTATTTTCGGGTATTCACAATTATTTTCAGGCATTTGCAACTCACATGATCATTTCGCCGGAAAATATGGTCGGTCGGTGACCTATGGGGGGCAAGTTGCAACATTGTTTAAACTGAGAGGATTTATACACACATTTGAAAAAAATTGGGGGTTTTTCGCACCAAGTGCCCCACTATTGGGGGTAAAACACTTGCGGCCCATAAAAAAATGAAGTTTAGTGTATAATACGAGTTGTTTATAGCACGTTTCCCAATGAGCCTTCTCACCAAGTCTTTTGTCAAAGTGTGTGCTTGTTTATAAATTGGGTAAATGACGTTAAACACTCCTATGGTTTCAAAAGTGTGCGGAAAACCCCCATCTAGTTCATTTTGTGCAGATAACCCCCACTACTATTTCAAAAGTGTGCACTTTGACCCCTTAACACTGTTCCATTCATTTTTTTGGTCGGAATTCAGTCACATAACGAGCGCAAAACACCTCTATGATTTCAGAAATATGCAGAAAACCCCCATCTTAGTCACCGGAAAAGGGCTTGGAGGCGGTTATTTACACTCTTTGCAAAGTATATGGGTGTGCAAAATACCCTTGAATTATTGCACTTTTGCAATAAACCCCCCTGAACTATCAATTCGTTGCAATTAGCCCCAGTTATAATCCAAAAGACTATTTTACCCTTCTTACTAATTTTTTTATTTTTTAAATTATATTACTAATTTTTTTCTCTTATTCATAGTATTAATTTACCGTTTAACTTAATTTTATTAGAGCAAATATCTTTGCAAATGAAAATAAAATAGAATTATAAGTTGTAATTGCTTTATTTTTAAACACAATTACCATATTATTATAATTTAGTTTGATATAAATAAGGGCCGCGAGCTTTTAAATCCCTATAATATGCATATAGTGCGTATAATTTCCTTGTGGTTCTGCTTCACTCTATACCTTTTAATTGAGAGCGAATTAACCACATTTTCTATTTACCGATCATCTGACATGTTAAATGACATATATGCCTTTGGGTTGTATGTTTTTTTAAAAAAGGAATATTTTGAAAAGACAAAAGGAACTTCATCTCCCTCCTGAAAGGAAACCCTAAATTCCTAATCTTTTTCCACTTTATCTCCCCTCCCCACCACCTCCACCCTAACCCACCACTACCCCGCGTCTTTGTTGCCGCCACCTCCGCTTCTCCCTCCCCACTGCTTTCTCCTCCCTTTGTTGTTGTACATGGTCCATTGTCGCTGCCCGCGGTGTCTTTCTCTCCTCTCCGATACCCCCTTCTGATCAACCCAAAACTACTGTATAAAGATTCTATATATAAGATGTCTATATATAGATATATGTGTATATATATATATAGATAGAGAAAGAAAATTAGGGTTTTAAAATGAATAGGTAAGGGTAGTTTGGTATTTCAAAAGGGTAAAATGGGCATTTCAGATAGTATAAAAGTCATGTGAGTCGCACATGACTATTTTCAGGCCAAGAGATGCCGGAAAGTGACTGATGAGAGGGGTATTTGCAACATTTTCAATCTAGGGGGTGTTATACGCATAATATTTATATCTCAAGGGTGTTTCAGTACTTAGCCCTATAAATAATAGAGGAATTTGCATCGACACCCCCTGAGGTTTGGGTCAATTCTACATAGTGGTCGGTCAACCATTTTTTAAACCCCCTGAAGTTTGTGAAGTGTTGCAATGACACCCCCTAGATGAATGAAATGACTTTAGTGCCCTTGATTATTCTAATTTTTATGCGAAATGTCTAAAATACCCCCAGACCTAAACGTTATACCTAACACACTATACCAACCACCCTTATCATTAAAAAATCTATAATATATAAATAAAATACACAATACATATAATTTTATTTTGAATACCAAAATTAAAAAATATTTAAAATATAATAAAAAATCTATTTTAAAATAAATTATACCTTAAAAAATACTTTTTCAATAATAAGTTATATAAATTAATAATAAGAAAATCACATTATTTAATTATTGTTTCTAATTCTAAATGTATTACTATATAGATATTTCACAAAAACGTAGGACTATGAGTAATAATTATTATCCGTATTACATACCTAAAAACACACATATATATATATATATATATATATATATGACGTAGAGAAAGAAAGAGAAATATAATTATTCAAATAATTAACAAGATTAAAAAAAAAAAAGTCTATAGGAAAAATAAATATGGCTTTGGTATTTTAAGTAATATATAGTTTAGTGAGATTTAGTAATAATTAATATATTTTGTGGGAAATTGAAAAGAGTTTTGGTTTTATTGTTGTAAATATAGTTTAATTAAATTTAGTAATATTTAACACATTTAGGGTAAATGTCAAGTAAATGAATAAGTATAATTATTTTAGTAAATAAAAATAATGTATATTATATAAGAAAATAAAAATTACGTAAACATAAATAACAAGAGTTAATTAAGGTTGGTATAGTGGGTGGAGTGCAGAGTTTAGGGAATGAGGGTAACTTAGATATTTTGTATGCAAATTAATATAATTAAGGACACTTAAGTCATTTCATTCTCTCAAGGGGTGTCATTGCAATATTTTACAAACCTCAGGGGGCGTTTCTTTTAACACTGAATGGAATTGACCCGAACCTCAGGGAGTGTCCGCGCAAATTGCCCTAAATAATAAAACTTGTTATCCTAAGTTTAAACTTTTTTATGCTAAAATAAAAAAATTTAGAATAAAAAATAAAAACTTTTTTTTGTATGTTATTAAAATTAAGGGTAAATTACATTTTCACCCCCTCTTATTTGAACATATTACACTTTTCCCCTCTTATTTTGATAATTACTCACCCCCTCTAAGTGATTTCCTAACTGCCCATCATTTTATATTGTGACTTTATTCCAAAAATATTTGTAATCTGCATTTACCTAATTGCCCTTCTAACCTAGAGTCAAAGTAACCAAACCTAACCAAAACACCAACTCAACCTAACTCTAATACCAGCCTCATTTTAGTCAAAGAGTGATATATATATATATATGTCTTGATTCAAATTTCAAAGAATAGATTTGGCTAAAGAAGTTGAGAATTATTTTTTGTTCGTTAACTAAATTACTTGTATTAATAGAAGAAAAATCATATACATAGGCCTTGAGGCCCAAAGTTAAAGCCCACTAAGATAGAAAACAAGGGCACAGATACAAAGCCCTTAAACCAACAGATCCCAAATGCGATCAAAACAAATTGAAACTGAGATTCAAATTTCAAACACGAGATATTGATGTCTTCGCATGTCCAAATTAGTTCTGATTCTTGCCCGATCAAAACAATACTGATTCCCCCTTCAACACAAACACCGATGGTACAGAACAAATTTTCTCTAAGAAGGTATATATATATCTATATATAGGATTACATGGAGCATTGCTTTAAATGTGAAGGAAGATAATAATAACTCAATCTTAGCCCCGGAGGAATGCTACAATTCAAATCCCATATCTTGCTTTTTGATGTATCTTCCCACTCCTCAGTATTCAATTTACAACCCAAAGAGACATCGGAGCAATTTTACTGCTGTTAACGTGAGTTGTGTTTGTGCTTGATTATAGGAAATTCAGTGTATCAATTAATTATATATAATTATGCTTCCTTGTAGTTGTAGGAGAGGTTGGTAGAATTTCGTGATTGTTTGTAATTGATTATTTTTCTCTAATTAGTGTAATTAGATCCCATTAGCTTATTTGTCTCATAAAATAATCTGTACATATAATCATATATATATTCCTCCTCAGAGAAAAGAATGATAAGAAAGTTTTTACCCACTATCGTTTTGTTTGTCAACTGCAAAAGGGCAGGCCTCCACACTTCTTCACAATTTCTCTGCTAATGGAGAATGTAAGCTTTGATATTGGAATATTTTACATTTTTTCCGCAATAATTATATTCACTCCTTATTAAACAATAGGGTTAATTTCATTTACACCCCTTCATGTTTGTCTTTATTTCAATCACACCCCTCATATTTGAGTATCTTCATTTACACCCCTTAACGATGACATCATCCAATTTTTTTTTTATAAATACCTAAACTACCCTCAATGGATAACCTAGTGTGTTTGGAAATAAGGATATGTTATTTTATCAATTTGAACTTCAATAATTTAATCATTTAATTTGTATTCATTTTTAAAAATATATATAAAATCCAAAAAAATATATATTAAAATTTGAAAAATATTATAAAATTCGAATATAAATATAAAATTAAAAAATATATATAAAATTCTAAAAAATATATATTAAATTTCAAAAATAAATATAAAATTCTCAAAAACATAAAAAAATCGAAACAAATATATAAAATTAAAAAATATGTATATTAAATTTCAAATTTTTTTTTTATAAAATTCGAAAATAAATATAAAATTTGAAACAAATATATAAAATTCAAAAACCCCCAACCCCAACCCAAAATACTTACAAACAAATATTTAATTTTTTTGGAAACTAAATTTTTGAATAAAAATTAAAAATAAGAAAAAATCTATACATTTTTTTCTCTTTTGGAATTTGGGATCTAAGAAAAAATAAGAAAATTGAAAAATAAGAAAAAATCTATACAACCTTATTAGTATATTCATACATATATATTAACCTTATTTGTTTTCTCTTTTATATACATATATATTCATACATATATATATATATGCATACTGTATAGATTTGGATCGGGGAGGGAGGTGAGGGGTTGAGGGTGGCGGTGGGAAGGGGGGAGCGGTTGGGGGTGGTGCGGCTAGGGGTTGGGGGTGGCGGGCGGTGGGGGTGGGGGTGTGGGGTGGCGGCGGGAGGGGAAGGGGAGTGATTAGGGTTAGGGTTGAAGTTAGAGATAAAGTTGTTTGGATATATGTTTAAATTTGTTTGGAATATGTTTAATTTTTGTTTGGACACAAGACTTGAGTTATTCTGGAATTGAATTCATTTAAGTTTGTTTGGCTTAAGGGTATTTAGAACATTTCATACCATGAGGGGTGTAAATGAAGATACTCAAATGTGAGGGAGTGTGATTGAAATAAAGACAAATCTGAGGGGGTGTAAATGAAATAAATCCTAAACAATATCCAACTCATATTAAAATTCCATGATTTTTGTGAAAAATATCACCATCTGTTTTTCATTTGCAACATGATTTTATGCAATTGTATGTATATTGTATGCCTGGAGACTGGAGAGTGAAGACCAAGCCTACAAACAGAAAATAAAATAAAATAAAAGAATCCCTATAATCCAAAGCGCACCTGTAGATCAGCTAAAGAAACAAGAGCACTAACAGAAGTGTTAGAAATTGTGTCTCAAATCCCTAGCCCCATTACTCTCACCGAATTTTCATATTCGTTTCACCAAATTTTCAACAAAATACCCTGAAGCTTCTCTGTGGCCTAGTATACATATACATAAATATATATAGTGATGATCTTCAATGTAAAGCCTCTGAAACATGGAACTCATTTGTTCAAGTAAGCCAAATTTAACGTGGACATGTGGGTGAGATGGAAGAGTTCCTGATTCCTTCACCATGAGGTTCTAGGTTCAAATTCTCCTAATTACATTTTCGTCTGGGCCACTGGAGGTTTACCCGGTCGTTAACTTTAGGGCTTCGGGGATTAGTCGAGGTACGCGTAAGTTGACCCGGATTACCCCGGTTATCACATCAACAGGATATAGGTTTCATCAAACTATCTATGATAGTTTGCGAACGATCTTATCGGGATTGCTTGGGCTAGGATGTGACATCCACATCGACCGGGTATAGGTTTGGTGATGTGCTTTTATGTGCATGCGTGTCTCCAATTGGTATGAGATATTTTGGGGTAAACGCAAGAACAATCCGTGTGGGCTGGGCCCAAATCAGACAATATCGTACTAAATGTTGAAGCGATGTGTTACATAGGAACTGCACAAGAACATGAGTTGAAGCTGCCTTGACTGGTTCTGCATTTGAACAGGACATATAAGAATCATAAAAAAGAATAATCTATATATATATATATGAATTATATGGCACCAACGTTGAAAGGACTTTTAGGGTGCTCACGAAAGGTGGAGTGTCGTGACTAAAATTAAACTGTCTGTAGACTCCTAGCATCCCTGAAGAATCCAAAACTTATAACCATAAAGATTTTTGTAAGAACTAATAACTATAAAGAAAATGTAGTCACATTACTTGTATTAAGAGCAGAAGGTTTTTAATAATTGACTAGGAATTCCGAGTCTGCATATGATTAGAGTGCAATTTTTTTAACATGCTTCGTCTTCAAACTAGACAGTCTCTTGAAATTCTGCAAATACAATCCGTGCCTCTTTCGCAGACTATGCACCTCCTCAAATCTCCAGCCGAGTAAGAGATGATCCCTCAAGTGTCAGTAAGTGTAGGACCTAATCCATATATACGAACACGACCCCTTTTTTCTTTCTCGCATTACTTGAGAGTACAGTACAGATCATCATCCGAGGTAGAGGCACAAATCATCTAAAAGATCAGTGCTCACTCTATCAATGGTCGCGATTGCTCACTGGAAAACAAAAATGATCACCCGTCATCACAGGTGAAGACTTCACAACTGCCCGTTACAAAGAATGCAACACCATCAGATACAAGGATAAGAAGTCCTTCTTGTAATACGCTTGTGGTAAGTGGATATTCAAAGGTGGTTCATTTCCTTAATGAGCTTCTCGAAGAGGCTCGTGGGATTGACGTGAGGGGTAGGGATGGCTATATTTTTGGGCAAATTTGAAGCGTATGGATACAAGTTATGCCCGGGAATGAAAGATAATTCCGAATCTGCTTTGTCTACGATGTAATGGGCATTCCACTTTCATGCGATTCCTTCAAGATTTGCATCCCCTCTGCGTAGTTCTGGTAACTTCAGTTCAACAAAAATAATTTTACACTGACAATCTCAATAATAAATAAATAAATACTATTAAATGAATTAGAGGACTTGGAACTACTTCACATTTTATCTATCAGTCACATTTTAGAAAATGTACAAGGTCTAAACCACTTAATGACACTTAAATATATCCAGAATAAGACACACATATATATATATATATATATATATATATACATTACAAACCCAAAAAGACCCTGTACAAGGCAATCCCCTACAAAATTGATTTAAAAGTAAACATTAAAGTTCAAAGTAATCCACATATAGTCATTACAATTCCAAATGGCCAAAACAAGGCAATCCCCTACACAATGCATTTCAATTCCCTAAACACCAAAATTCCATTTGCCAAAATCTAGTATATCAGTTGGGTCTTCAATGCAATTCAAACTCCTCCAAACCCACCAATTGCTATGGAAGTATCTCTTACCTACAAACACACAAAAATTTCCAGGGAATTAACTTATGTTTAACATTAGGAAAACCAACATTTTCTTCCAATCAAAGACAAAATTGGTTAATTTTGTCACATTTTCTTAATTAACATATATTAATATTATAAAGTAAATGAGTACCTCGTTCTCACTACAACCATCGCCTAAATCAATGCGAGGTTGATTTGATTGAGCCTTGTTAATTGGTTAATTGGGGGCCTTCACAGTTCAAGAAATGTATAGAAATTATTTACAAATCTATAATGTGAGGGATTACAATTTAATTAGACTTGCAATAGTACTCAGACTAACAATATATTTGGAAACATAGTGGGGGAATAGAAATATCATAAAATTACAATTATAATGAAATTAGGTTGTTGTGGAGCAAGTAGAAGTTGATTACCTGAGCGAAAGGAATTAGGTGCTGTCAATCCAAGTTTTTGATGTATTCATATGTGGCGGATTGGGGAAATGATGGGCCAATCTTGGCCTTTCTCCCTTTGGCAACGTGCTAAAACCATTGGACAGTCGGCTATCCCCAGGTAAGAGAGGGAGTTGGGAAGCCCCTCTTGTGGCAAGCACTCCAGGTTTGGGCAGTGGTAGATGTATAATCTTTGAAGAGAGGTGAGGTGTTGAAGGCCCTTGTGGTTTATTGATATCAGATTTGGAAAATTATAAATCATAAGCTGTGTAAGAGTGGTGGGCAATAGCCACTCCTCTGGAAATGACTCCAACTCTTCTTCCCAATATGAATCGCCGAGACACATTCTATCAAGAGATGGGAGTAGTGTTTGCTGCTGCAAACCCCACCCTATGCGGCCCTTCATCAGTTTCTTGCAATTACAAATCTCGAGTCTACCAAGGGTGGATGGCAAACCTCCCTCTGGAAATGATTCAATTTCTGGACAGTCAATGATTTCCAATGTTTGAAGAGATGGGAGGCGGCTGATCATTTGTTGAGGTAGGGACTTCAGTTTCTCACATTCGGAAACCCTTAAATGGGTCAGATTGGGAGCCACCAATAATCCTCCAGCATCTCCATCATTTCCATTTCCAAGGGGAAAGGATACCATTTTAGGGCAATTTTTTATAACAAGGCTCACCAGATTATGAAGCTCTTCCTCTGGAATGGAAATCATTTCCACATTCATACACCCAACAATTTCTAGATCACGAAGCTTTGGAAAAAAACCAAAGGACAGCGATTCGAGACCATCACAGCTGTTGGTTATCCTCAAAAGTTCAATGGATGCGTGGTAGTTATCATCGGTCTCTTCCGGCACCGGAAACTTTAAACTTCTACATTCCCTGATCACCAGAGCCTTGAGCGTCGGCGGCAACCCCATGTCCGGAAATGACACCAGCCTTGGGCATTCCTCTATCTCCATTCTTTCAATCCTTACAAGTCTGCATGATTGGAGAGGCAATTCCGTCAAGCTTGGCATCTTTGACATCTTCAATTCTTCAAGAGAAGGCAGGCCTTGCAGTAACAAACCAATTTGACTGGACACGAGCTCATCACATCCGGAAATTTTGAGTTCCCTTAGAGATGGGAAGTTGTTGGGTAATTCACCAGTCAGCTTAGGACAATCCACAATGGAGAGCTTTAGAAGGCAAGAGAACTCTCCACCAGACCCCAATGCATGCCACTCCTTCCACTCGGACATTTCCTTAAAGCTTAGCGTCTCCAGAGATGGAAATGGTTTGATCGACCATGACAAAGAAGAAGAAGAAGAAGAAGAAGAAGAGGCATCCTCGTAGAGCTCCCGACCCACCGCCGTTATTTCTTTCATCCCTTTAATTCTTAGATGTTTCAGAGACGGTAGCTGCCCAATTGACGGCAATAAATAGCAATTTGGACAGCTTATAAGTGTTAAGGACACCATGTTAGGAAACAAATGATCTCTGCCGAACCAGTGCGGAAATCTGGTGCCCCCATAGTTGGAGATACTGACAGACTTCACCCCTGGAGGTGGCTCTAGTTTGTCAAGTACATCGTTTTCCTTTGCTGAATCATCAGCATCACCATTCCATTCCAGCGCCAATCTTTCAACATGTTTCTTATCCTTCATATTGGCCTTTGATGCCACCTGACCACTGGCTACATTTTCCAGCTCTGAAATACAGAGTTCCCCACTAAGATGGCGAAGTTCCTTCAATTCACTAATGCTTGAACCACTGTTCTTGCCAACTACAAAACATGATAGGTGTCGGAGTTCTTTCAGCTTGCTCATTTGTGCTGGCATTTCAACCAATCCAATTCCTTGGATATAGAGACGGCGCAAGTTGATTAATTTTGCCATATCCTCAGGTAACTTGGTGAGGAACCCACAATCTGACGAATCTAAATGTCGGAGTTCTTTCAGCTTGCTTATTTGTGTCGGCATTTCCGTCAATCCAGTTCCTTTCATATCAAGACGGCGCAAGTTGATTAATTTTCCCACATCCACCGGTAACTTTTTGAGGAACTCACAATTTGACAAATTTAACCTCCGTAAATTGCACAAGCTTGTTACTGAATCAGGTAATTGTTTGATTCTTGTCCGAGAGATTCAAATAGCGTAAATGAATCAAATTTTCAATTGATTCAGGCAATTCAGAAATCTGATAGTTTGACAGAGATAGAACTCTTAAGGATCTTTGAATTGGCAAGATATCATGTATTACCTTATTGCCTAAGTAACAAGGTCTATATGGGTCGTCCTTGGAATATGACATGAAGGTCCTTAAACACTTAACCACATTAACAACCTTGAATTTCTGAAATGTATCGCACATGCCGCGAACATATGAGAAATGGCGAACATTTTCAGAGATACGAACAAGTGGCTGGTCATAATCTAGCCTACAACAAAAATCTCCAGATATATCTTGTGCTAAATCATAGACCAAGTCGTGCATTACAAAATGTGAATCATTGCCATGACTTAACCTTTGAAACAAAAGATCTCGACAATAATTGATCAAAGTAGTCCTTACCTTTGTCCTCAACTGACTTGCCGCTTTTGGGTTGCTGCACAAAATCTAAGGCTATCCATAGATGCACTAACTTTTCCACTTTGAATTGATAATCCTTAGGAAACACAGAATAGTAGGCAAAACATTGCTTTAAATGAGAAGGAAGATCAAAGTAACTGATTCTTAAAGCAACAGAAATGTTGGGATCCGAATCCCATATCTTGCTTTCCAATACATCCTCCCACTCAATTTTTGATTTTGAACCCAACAGACTTCCGAGGGATTTCACTGCTAAAGGCAGGCGTCCGCACTTGTTCACAATTTCTCTGCCAATGCTCTCTAGCTCTGGATGAGCCGTATAATCTCCGTTGACAAAAGCGTGCTTTGCAAATAATGCCCAGCAATCTTCTACCGGCAGCGGCTCCAATCGATGAGTAGAGATTGGCTTCATCATTGATGCGACAGAGTCCTTGCGTGTTGTCACAATGATTCTGCTTCCTTGTGCCCACTTCTGAAAGGTTTACTTAGTGTGTCCCAATCCATGGGATTGTCGTTCTAGACATCGTCTAAAACAATTAGAAATGTCTTCCCTGCAAGGCTTTCTTTCAACTTGGTATGGAGGCGATCAAGGTTGTCGATGTTATTGTCTGAAGAGGTGACATCGTCCAAAATTTTCTTTGTAACCATGAAGACATCAAATGCATCAGAAACACAGACCCATGATCTGATAGGAAAATTGCGACTTACTCGAGCATCATTATATACCGACTGGGCAAGGGTTGTCTTGCCGATCCCACCCATGCCTTGAATGGGAATAACAGGGATCTCATTCACCGTGGCACTGCCAGTGCCAGAGAACAACAACTTGTTGATAATCTTCTCTTTGTCATCCTTCCTACCACAAATATCAGATTCATACACCAAAGATGATGTGGTCGGCAGGCTTTGTGATGGTTTCCTTCCATGATTAACGCTCAAATTAAGATGATTTATTTGATTAGCATATTTCTCCAATTGCCTAATGATCTCTTTCATCCTGGACTCCATCTTGGTGCGAAACCAAAATTGGTCGAGGGGGCGTAAAAGTCGATTGAAACCAACCCGAGATGTGCTGCTTTGGGCATGGTCAGCTTCCAACTTGTCCTTCAAGGCTTTGGTAGCGATCTCATCCACCAAGTCATCAGCTTGGTAGAGAACATGTTGGAGCTTGTCGAACCAAAGTTTCACATCTTGGCTTGTAATCCGTTTGTACTCGGCATCATCCATCACTGCTCGAAGGGACAGCAATACGGCCTCCAGCTCATCTCTGAGTCCATGATCCAACTTTAGAGTGGAAAAGAAGCTTATAGCCTCACGAGCAGCCAACCGATCAAACAACACATTAAGAAAAGCTCCACCCACCACAGCTCCAGCCATAGCTATATATTTTCACACACACACACACAGAGTTGCTGTATATTTTCACACACACACACACACAGAGTTGCTCTATATTTTCACACACACACAGAGAGAGACTAGCTGTGAAAAGCCTTTAGAGAGAAACAGATCTAGAGATCAAAGAGAGATACTTAGCAATGGAAATTCTCTTGAATGTTCAAAAATTTTGGTTGAGAAAGATAAAAGTAAAACTTATTGTGAAATTGCACAAAAGTATGTGCGCCCCACACGGCTAATCAACAACTAAAGGTTGGATTTAGTCAAGCTTAATAAGTAAATTGCACAATAGTCAAAAACGGATGCTGCAATATGCGTTCCCATAATTTTCATCATTTTGCAGTGAGAATGGAAGCTGTAATGGACATTTATGGGTTCCACACAGACACCAATAGTGCAGTCCATGAACCCAAATAAGCAGAGGGAGGACAAAAGTTTATATATATATATATATATATATATATACCAAGGACCAAAATATTTGCAGCCACATATAAATGTTTGAATTCAATCTTTTACATTTCGTGAATGACTGAATGGTAGGTATTTGATCAAGTGTATTTGATAAGAATAGGTACCTTGGAATATGTATCAGTATCTCAACTGTTCTGACTTCAGAACTCTCTCTTTCCCCATAAAAAAAAAAACACTTTGTAATTAATGTAATTTTTGATAATAAAATTAGAATTCTAAAAAGTAAAAACAATGGATACTTAATGTAATTTTGAACAATAAATTTAAAAATTTAAGAAGTAAAAAAGATATTTTTTTTTAATATTTGTCCTAACCGAACATAAATCTCGCAACTATAGACAGAGCTATGTTTGATTCTGAACTAAGACTTTTATGTAATCAAGTAGAAAATATAAACTTTTAAATTTTTTTATTAAAAATTTGTTATGTTAGGAAGCAACATGTTATATTGTAGGCCAATTTCAATTAGCCACATCAACAATAGTATCAATTTTATAAAAATATATATAAACACATTAATTATGATTATTTTAAATTCCGTAGTTAAAAACCATGTAATGTTATTATATTTAGTAACAAAGAAATTTTGTATAATTCATGAAAGCATAGAATTCCTCAAATTAGAGTTCTATTTAACCCAAATTCGTCGGACATCAAAGGTGGAACACAAACTAATGTAGACACCAACATGATGCAGTACAGTTGTACTGCATCAACAACAGAATAGTAGGCGTTTGATTAAAAATATTGATAATAGAAAAAAAAGAATAGGTGCCTTTGATTATGTAGGCCGGTCCTGATATTCATAAAATTTGTAAAGGTCCTAGGCGAAGTCAAAGGTGAGACCCTCACGTAGTTAAAAACTATAAAGTGCAACAGATTCTCACTAAAAAACATAAAGTGCATATATTATTATTGAAAAAATTAAAAACAAACTCCATCTTATTGTTCTCGCAAAAAATTGTGGTAGTGAGTGGTACAGTCTGTGATGATTGAAGGAGAATCAATTGATAGTTTTATGGTAGAAACCATTGATCTGGTGGTTGGGTGAGGTTGGACCAACCTGAGGCAAATTTTGTGAGACTGGTCATCAAGTAAGTAAAAAACACCCATGCATATAATGGAATATAAATCCACTAAAATCAATGACTATTAAAACCAACCCCTTCTATAACATATTTTAATATAAATTTTTTTGAAAAGTTGAGGTTATGTTTTAAACAAAAAGGTATAATTATGAGGCCAAAGAAATGGACATTCCCTTCAACTCTTGTTAGTGGGAGTTTGGTTTGACCTTGTCCAAAATACAACTCAAATCGAATATTATGTTGAAGTTCAAAGAGAAATTCCAATATACTCTCAATTCAACAACCATTGTAAAAGTGCAACAATGAAATTACAATTGATTATGAAAATCAATTCGGTGCGCGAGGTGGAGGTTTCTATTCTAAAAGTAGTATTCAGAAAATTGAACCAAGCAGGTTTTTTGTGAAGTTTTTCGATTCTCGATATTCATATAACAAAAATCTATTTTCAAATATGCAAACCAAGCAGATCCCTAAGTAACATACTATAGCTGATAATGGACCAATTTAGTGAAGTAAAAATAAAAACTCCACTAGTAAATTTTCAATTTCTTACTAGGAATGACATTAATATTGTGGACACCTTCGAACTACAATTTAGATATCTTTTAAAAAGTGTGCGCATAAATGATGGGCAAAAGAGTCTGGACAAAGCTTAACTAAGAATTTCTAGCTCATTTGGAGTGTAAATAATTAACATTACAAAATTAAAACACACGGCTTGCACAAGAGAATAACAAAATCTTTTTTTGAGCATTACGTTTTATTTTCCAAGAACTCATTAGTTATTTAATCGCACACCTAAGAATATTCTATGATAATCCAAAAACCCCATGTACCCAGAGAACTAAATTCATCTAAATATATATATGTGAAGGCAAATAAAAAGGATTGAAAAAGGAAAATAGTTCGTAACTTTGAAGTTTTATTATTAATAGGTGGTATATTATTATTTTCGTGTATATGTATATTTTTGCACAGATGAAAAGTTCTTAGAAAGAAAGTTAGAGAGATCAAAGAGAGAGTTTTAGCAATGCAGATTCTCTTCAATGGTTCAATTCTGGTAAAACTTGTCGCAAAATTGCAGAAAAGTCTAAAATGGATGCGCAGCCTCACACAGCTATTCAACACGGGCCAAATAAATTATTATTGTTTTGTACGTAGAAAACAAATGCAAAAGCAAGTTGAAATAAACACGAGTGGATCCAATTCACACCAATAATGCACTCCATGGTCCCAACACAATTAAAGGTAGGGTTTAGTCAAGCATACGAAGCTTTCATATTAACTTTTTTTGGAGAAAGGTCAACATATGCCAAGGCCAAACAAATGTGTAGAGACAAATCTTGCATTTTTTTTTTTGAAATTTCATGAACTACCCACACGCAAACAGGAAAAAAAGAAAAAGAAAAAGAGCAAGTTCTATTCCTTAAACCTAGACCATTTAATTATTATTTTTACAGGTAATCTTCTAGTTAAATATTCTGGGTAAACAGCAAAATAGTGGAATTATGATAGTTCGGAATCATATAGTCCAAGACCAGGCCAAGAGATATGCACTAACAAACTCATTAAATGTTGAAGGTGGAAGACAGACACATGTAGACCCCAAATAATGCAGTCCATGGACTCCTCAAAAGCAATATATATACACACACACACACGAAGGACCATAATATATATGTAGCCGCATGTAAATGTATTACATCAATGAGTGAATGGTAGGTGTTTGATTAACTGAAGTGATAGTAGAGGGAAAAGAATAGGTACCTTGTAGTAGTATCAACCGTGATGTGACTGACTTTCTCAATTCTGTGACTATTTCTCCCCATCAGATTGAAGATCACACATATATATATACACACGCTCACATATAAGCTCAATGATCAATTAATGGAACAAGCCCCACAAACAGACCACCATGGAATGCCCCCAAGAAATCCAGTCAGAAGAAACCCTAGAAAAATCAAATGGGTTTGTTTGAATTAAATTTGTATAGGAGGGAATGTGAAATGAACGGTCAATATATGAGAATTTAGATGAGTTAGTTCTGTGTCATTTTTTAATTCACTTTAGAATATTTTCTTACTTACGGCCTGTGTGGAACAGAGATTAGAAAAGTGTGGTTTGTAAGAACAAATAATTTATGGATAGTATAGTATTATATTGAGATTAAATAAATATATGTAATTTTAAATAGCGTAAAGTGCAAAAAAAATAAAAAAATAAAAACCTAAGTCATTATAACTAGCTAGCTATTGTCCTTTTGCAACCAACCCCCTAAATTATAACTAACCCTCCTGAACTATTAATTTGTAGCGATTTGCCTCAATTTTATTGCAAAAGACTATCCTACCCTTCTAATTATATTTGGTCACTTATGAAAAAAATATAAGCGATTAGGGTATTTTGCCACAAAATGTGATAGTTCAGGAGGCTTTGTTGCACAATTTATAGTTCAGGGGGGTTTGTTGCAAATTTGACTATAGTTAAGAAGGGTTTATTGCATTTTACTGTTTTAGATGTATACATAACTAATCAGGTTCAAGCTAGTTGGACTCGGAGCGAATTTAACACAAAACCCGGCTCCGCCCAAAACCCGATTCAGGATTTTTTTAATGGAAAAAAAATAAAGCATATTCATCCTAGCTAATTCCATTTAAGGGCCAGCAACGTTGTCTTCAGCTTCTCTCTGAGTCCATGGTTCGATTTTCGTTTGGAAAACAAGCTTATGACCTCATGAGTAGCCAACCGATCAAACAACACATTAGCATTTTAGTCATTATAAAAATCATTCTTTACGTTGTTATCCTTTCTCTACAAATCTTCTCATATTTGGGGATAGTAACCAAGGGTTTTGAAGAGATAAGTTATCCCTTCAAATCACTCCAAATCTTTTATTTTCTTTTTAAAATATCAACCTAAACACAAATTCTACTATCCTTCCTTTTATTTTCTTTCCAAATGCTTTCAAATCACTCCTACCAAACGTTGCCTTAAAGAAAAGGTCGATTAACAAAAACAATTACAAAAAAAAGAAAAACACAAGTTTGGTCTACAATGCCCTTTAAACCACTTGCAATCATTTCTGTTAATGTCCTTATTTTGTATTTCACTAAAAAAACTCTAATAAATCAAAATTTCTGAACGAACATAACTAGCTTTCCATACAATATCATCTCAAACAACCCTCCTTCTCACAATCATCACCTCCATCAAGCATATCATTAGGTAAAAAAAAAACAATTGTAAAAGGGTTTGGTTCTAGTTCGGCTCCTTGCACGTTCGGTTCGGGTTCCGATTATGGTTTTTAAGAAACCGAAAAAACGGGTTCTGGTTCCACTTCCGGAACCGAAACCGAACCGATTTTGAACACCCCTAAGTGTATGAATCGTCATTTTTGCACTTATTAAAGTAGTCACATAGATAATTGACATTATATTTTAATTTTGAAATAAGTATAATTTTCTTTTGCTTACACTTAATTTAGAGACTTTTTTCTTTTAATTTTTATTTGTAAGTTATCTTTAAAAATATTTTTTCCATGATATGTAAATAGTCTATTTCAAATTAATTAAAATTTCAACATGCTCGTCACACTACGCTGTCAACAATGCCGAGCCCGGGGTGACTTAAGAGAGAGAAAATAACGAGAGAATAACAAGAACCGAAAGCCAAACATGTGACTCTGAACCTAGACATAAAACCAACCATGCCACCAACTACTGAGAAACACAGCGGAAGCAAAGATAAATACCCAAACATACCCTAAACATCTCCACATGAAAGCCCAAGGAGAAAGGGAACATAGATATCTCCGCCCCGTAGCATACACGACACCTCCCAGACCAAAACGTGGAACGAAAGCAAATGATTAAAACTACTAATCGAGGTTGAACATATACTTTGGAATGAAGGGGGAGGTACCGGAAGCAACGAAACAAAAATCGGAAACATTATGCAAAAGTGCAAAATTCCAAAAAATTATGAGAAACTGAGTGTTTGTGTTTGTGTGTTAGTGTGTGTGTGAGAGAGAGATAGAGAGAGAGATAAAGATGGGGTTGAAGGCAATACCATTATATTCCAAGGAAGAGGAATTACATAAGAGAGGAAACAGAGTATGTTAAAAATAAATAAATAAATAAAAGAATTTGATTGAGAAACTGTGTGTGGGTGCTCTCGTGTAATTTGTGTGTTCGTGTCAAAGAGAGAGAGATGTTGAAGAATAATAGCAGCCTGGAACTTCCTGCGCCTATGCATAAAGGCGCGCGCCTTCTTCAATACACCTCGCCTGACCTGTTGGGAGGTGCAACAGCTGCGCCTTTATGCGCCCAGCTCCCGAGGCGCGCACCTGGGACGCTTGTAACAACTATGCTTCTTACATAGCCTGTCGAACATTGTCAATTTCCGAATACACGATATATCCCGGGCATGGCATTTGCATGTAGCAGACCATGCAGATCAAAGAGCTAACCTCAAGCCTCTTAATCATGTCAGTCCGGTGCAAATAGTATTGGTGTAATGCGTTGACACAACAGAGGAAGATGGAACAAAATTTAATTACTAGATTCATCTTTAAATGCATTTCTTCAAAGTTTTCTGCATCATACGTGTGGCGGGATGCTCGAGCGAGTTAGGTTGATAAAATGGTTCACAACATTAAATTCATTTTCTCCATTACGAACAAGCCGGAAATTTTCACTTGAGGTTTTATTTGGTTTGTAGGTGTCCAAGTGTTGAGGGGACGATGGCGTGTGTTGGCAGACAAAACTGTCAATAATATAATCATAACAATCAGAATACCTTGCAAGTGACACAGAAGTATCATAGAACCCTTACATAAATATAAAGAGGTGACATAGTTGTACTAGTTATTTTGCTATTGAACTTTGGAGGGAATCGTTAACCAGTCATTGTAGAAAACATTTACTATGACTGAGAATTACAGAAATGCTTGCCTAAAATCATCAAAACTAAATTTGATAATTTAATATGACAAGAAAAATGTTCTTCGTATTGTGCTAAGTCACTGCTGGCAAGAACAAAGTATATACCCTAAATTAGTAACACTACTCTTATGCAAAAGCTCATCCCTTTTCCATTTTTTGTTTGTCCCAATATTTTTCACCCAATTAAGGTGTCCATTTCAAAATATCCTCGACTTTTGGACACTGTTCCAAAACCTATTCAATAATACGAATTTTTGGGCGTGTCCTTGTGTGCTTAGATTAAGAGTTCTGATAAACTGACAGACACTTCAGACATATCCCAGACACTTGGACAAGTGCTGGTGCCCCAACATGTATAATTGGCCTCAAAAAGGCTACTAACGAAAAAGGGAAATTGTTGTTTATCAATATGGTGCTCCACAAGGAAATGCATCAATTTGTCAACATGCCAAAGCATTGCAAAAAATGCCACAACCAGAGTCTTGCATGAACCAATATTTGTGTCTAACCACTGCATTGGAGAAACAAAAACAGAAAAGAAAAAATCTACAGGGGAGAAAAAGTAAATCATCCAACTTTTGCATTGCGAAAAATACTATCCACAAATGCCAGCATATTTGGCAATAAGACTAGCTAATCATACTAGAAATCTTACTTGATAAGCGTCATAAAGGCTAGGACGAATAAGTTCCGCCATGCTGCCATCGATGACAATAAAGTTTTTTGTCCCATTAGTTTTAACCCCGGTCACACGATTGACCAAGCGGCAAGTATTTGCAATAAGAGATCTCCCAGGTTCAATGATGAGATTGAGAATTCGCGAGAGAACCAGTTCCCGTACCTGCAGTAACCATCCACGAAGCCAAAAGACAGTGAACATCAGACAGTCCAAAGAAAAACAAAATTCCTCTGCATCAATATAACACCTGCAACACTAGAAGGTAAGGTTTAAATGCAAGTGGACCCGTCATCTTAGAGACATTAAGGCATTTAAATGTAAAATAGTACTGTCCAACCTTAGGATGTGGCATTTATACTAGGTAGAATATTATGTTGATGACAAAAGTCATTCGACAATACTTGGATCATAATGTTTTCTTAAAAGAAAGTATCCCAGAACAAAACTAGCTGTGCATTAGGACCTATCATGATATTTATCCCACTAAATAACAGTAAAGTAAGAACCATGGATGACCACTTTCCCTTGTTGCATGAATTGCTTATGATCATGAGACTAGATTAGATACATTATCTTACAGTGTTAATTAGATCTCTGGGTTTGGGAAGGATAGCTCCAGCATGATAATAATCGATCCCCAAACCACCTCCAATGTTTAAGTAATTTATCTCGAAGCCCTGTGCTCAAATTTGGTCGATGTACTCCACCATAAGTACTGCAGCATCCCTGAAAATGTCTACCTGAAATGATAATAGTAATACTTTTAAACTCATGGATAACATAGAAGAATTCGACACAAAAAAAAATGCAAGTATAGTGGATAAACAATTTGCATTATGTCAAAAACCGGGAAAAAAGGAGGCATAATAACAGAAAAGAAATTCAATGGCAGACAAAATAAATCGATATGGATGGCATACATAAATATAAATACTTGTGACCCCTCAAGAATAGTGATTTTACACGTAGAAAACAAATGAACCTAAGTCCCCCCACCCACACACAGAAAAAATAAATAAATAAACAACTCCATTACACTTACTTATTGACTCAAAATAGTGAACTTGGAACTAAGAATAACTTATGTGCCCCTAAAAGACATAAAATTTGAACTGGAACCTTTACAGCTTACTTTTGGACCCCAAATATTGTCGAACAAAAAATTAAGTTATCTATTATGGTTGTACTTGCTGCAGCATATCAAATCATAAATATATACAAATATGCCAATTGGATGGCATTTACAAGAAACATATTTATTAAGGTATGCCATACTCCAACTGAACAAATTCAGGGAAAGTGAGAAGGAAGGAATACTCAGGTATTGCGGCACGAAGAAGACGAGAATTCCCCGACGACAACGTCGTAAGATATTAAAATAGTTACAGTTGTCACTTGTTAAATGACAAGTTCAATAGCTACTAACTTTTAACGTCTAACATATCATTTGCTACTACTGTATGGTGCCCCCCCCCCCCCAAAAAAAAAAAAAAACCTCTCTCTCACACACACATAGGCACTTGCAGAAGCGCGCACACGCAGAGACGATACAAGCATTGTCGATCCATCTTCAAACTCACCTCTCTTATTCAAGATCCTTTTACCAGGGCACTGAAATCAAATACTAACCCTTTTACTTGTTTAAAGCACAGAAAGAAGCCAAAAAAATAGGAAAACATTTTCTCTGCACAAAGAGAGGTGTCTGAAGTCTCACATTTAGCATAGAAAACCTTCATATCAATGACCAATCATCTGGATGTGCCTTTACAGAATCCAGAAACCATTGCAGCTTCTCATTTCTAATCTCAAATTTGGAATTCTTATTCCCAGTGGCAACATACGGATGCACCTAATATAAAGCACACATTCAGAAGACAATTGAAGTTTACTATTACAACAATGAGAAATTAATACCTTCACGAAGAAAAGATAGCAAAACTTCCAAGACTTGGAACATGTTGTAGCCATTATTAAGGATAAAGGAGCTTCTGGTGTAGTGATAGCGTGACATTGATGGTGGAATGGTGTGGATGTGGTGGCGGCTGGGGTGTCAAAGTGATAAATGGTAGTTAGGTGGTAGTTGTTTATTAATAAAAATAGTAATGAGTGTTAGGGGCAGCTACAGCAGAAGTGGTAATGGTTATTGTGGCTGGATTATGTTTTCTAAAGTCAATGTCAAAAGACCTGATGCATAACCCTTATGCATTTCATTAAAAAATCTTTTATCCTGAAACAAAGTGTGGTCAGTAATAGTTAAGATACCTTGATTTCTCAAACGTGTCAAGTTCTCAAATTAAACTCACCATATAGTTTAAAAGAACTCAGCCGTCCATGGTCACATCTCTGAACCCACTTACACATACTGTTGTATTCACAAACACATGAACACAGTCACGCGAATACAATAGATTATCACTTCTCTGCACATATTCACACATACGGGTCCATTGACAAATGAATGAACATGGGCACACTAGCTCAATCATTTACACACACTACCCCACTCACTGCCACATGCATTAAGCCCACTGACTTGAATGTAACTACTCATTTGCACAATAATCCATCCCTCACAAAATTTTACTTCCACTTTAGTGTATTTCAAGTGCTTAAGAGGGTACGATGATGTGTAGATTTGTCTTTCATCATAATCTTGAAAACACAAACATTTTAAAAAGAGAGTAACGCTGTAAATAGAGTTATCTCATGAAAAGAGTTACGAGCACCCCAGCACAATCATTTACACACACTAGGCCACTCACTGCCATATGTATTAAGCCCACCAACATGAATGTAAATACTCATTTACACCATAATACATCTCTTACAAAATTTTACTTCCACTTTAGTGTATTTCAAGTGCTTAAGAGGGTACGATTAAGTGTAGATTTGTCTTTCATCATATTCTCAAAAACACAAACATTTTACTAAGAGAGTAAGGCTATAGATAGAGTCCTCACTGGAACAAAGTGACTAGTTTAGGATACATATCATGGGGAGAGTCATTCTCCGCTAGGATTCCCTCCTAAAGGTGAAAAAAGACTAATAATCAAGCCAGTTCATATTCTTATTTTCTACTTCTATACCCTGCCTCGATTAATTCATGTTTTATAAACTTGAATCTTCAATTCCCTACTACGTCTAGAAAAGACTAATGAGCTAGTGGATAGACATTATGCATTTTCTACTACTATTTTCTTCCTGCATCATTCATGTTTTCACAGAATTCCCATGTTTTCACCCCAACTAGATCCAGTAAAACGAAGCAATGCACTAAAAGGCCAAAAAATCAATTTTAAGATGATTTTTACTTTTAAAATTCCGTATATATGAATTAGGATTGGTTTATGAACTCCAAGAGATTTCTGATCTGCAGTTGGATGAAATTTATGAACTGTGATTTATCTGTAAGCAACACAGGTTTATGAACATATCCAATCTCTGAATGGTACAGATTAACCCAGGTACAGATTAACCCAAGTATTCGATGTGTTTTGCGGTACCTTTGAGCTCGAGAACTTCATGACGATAATGGCAGAGCCCTTAAACTCTTTGCTATACAGAGAAAACAATGAATGCACTAGTATTATTCAGTTCAACATGACAATATAGCAACAATACCTTCATATATAGGATTGTCATTACTAAATTTTTAGACTTCCCATAGGTCATTATCATCACACAGGAGTTAAAATTCGGCATGTACTTACCTAAGGATCCACATCTGGATTTATCCGGAGTAGTACATTAACCTTCTTCCCAGCAATTCTTGAAGCTGATACAATATTTTCTAAATCAAATTCACTGTCAATATTGACAAAAACACCTCCCTGGCAGCTAATACCAGATCATCCAAGAGCTTTCCATTTCCATTAAAAATAATGCAGAAATTGAAAATTTATATTTTGCTATAGCATTAGCAACTATTCTAACAATGAGCAGTTATCTCAGGTCCAGAATAGATACTCATTTAGCACTGTCCAACATATATCGGCACCATATGAACAACAAAATATTAATCAAACCTTGCCTATTGATTCACGGTAGTTCAAAAGGGGAAAGCATCCCTCAAAAGCTAAAAAAAAAAAACAAATAGGGCCTTAAAACTCTAAAAAGTACCATATCAAAGTCTCAGTATGAAATTAATCAGAGTATTGATACTAAAAGCAACATGAGCAGTACAGCAATCACAAAAACATCTAAATTTCTACCGATTGTAATAATTCTATTAATCACAAAGATGCAATCTTTAGCTACTAACACACATTATTGAACACTGACAATTCCAATACAGACCACAACTATATTCTGAAACTAAACTTGTGAGTGTATAATAGTATTCAAAGCATATACAATATGATAACTTATACCTGGTGGGATCGAACCCGGCACGAAGGGCTAATCTGAGCTCATTGCCACTGACTAGCACAGCACCACAACCCAACATTCTCAAATGCTCCAAAATCTTGAGATTATTGTTGGCTTTGATTGCATACCCAATAACTGAATTCAAACCCTCCAAAGCATCCTTATAAGCCTCCACATTTCTTGTGAGATAAAAGGGTCTTTTCTCCACTGTCTCTAAGACCTTCACAGCACAAATACCCATCTTCAGATTTGGTGAAACAGTGCTCAAAGTTTTGGGCTTTTGGGTCTGAAGCTAGGGTTTTTGTGGGGCTTTGGGACAGGACTGCCCTTAGGGTTAGGGTTCTTGAGGTGGGTTTAAGGTGATTATGGGTTTGGTGACAAAAGGGTTTGTGGTGGAGATTGGAGGGCATTTGTGGGATTTTGGAAAAGATGGGGAGTGAGAGAGGAGATGAGAAGCCGCCATTGGAGGAGCAGACAAGAGCTTGACTGAGTGGGAAAAGTTTATTGCACAGACAATGGTGATGAAGGGTTTTGCATTTGGGGGTAATCTGTGAATCACTTGCTTGTTATATTGTTGTATCACGGGCCAATCAAATGGTTGAATCAGTACTCAGTTTGACCCATGTGGAAAAATAGTCTTGCTTGGAAAAAATGAGTTAGACCTTATTGGTGCACAAAGAACCCAAATAATCGGATCGAACCCAACTTTTGTTCCAAAGTGGTGCGCTTTCGATTCTGAAAATTAAAAAAATGAATTTTTAGGTTGGATATTGGTTCTTAATTAATAGAATCAGAACCAAACTTTATTATTTTTATTTTTTATTAATATTATAATTTTACTTATATGTAATTTAAAAATTATAAGGTTACAACTATTGACTTATAATTCATGCAACCGAACCCAACCAAACTTATATGAAATAATTATTTTTATTTCACTAATTATATAATTGATTTGGGATTTGTAATAGTTGAGATATTCTATTTAATTTAATTTATAATTATATTATGTTATGATACTTGCCGTTCTTAAATTTTTTGAAAAGCGATAGTAGGAACCAAAACCAACAGGGACGGAACCGAAAAAAACAGTTTGGTTGAGTTCGGTTTCTTGCATTAACGGTTTGATTACGGTTCTCAATAAATAAAAAAACAAAAATAATAGTTCAGTTTCAATTTCAATCGAAAACGAATTGTGTGCACCCCTAGTCACGCGTTGTGTAACCGTTACACACGTGGCACATAAATATTGAATAATTTCCAGTTGATTACTCATTATGGAGACGATGAAGTGGGTGGTGTTGGTTTGGGGTTGAGACACAATATTATATTAAATGGGTTAATTTAAAAATTACACGTGTCAAATATGCTCAATACTAATGTAATTATTATTTAAATAGGTAATCCGACATAACTTGTGTAATCCATTTAATAATTGGGCCGGATTGTACACGACACAAACAATTAATATGTTTTTCAAAAATTAAATTAAATTTGATACGATACAACACGAAATGAATTGTTTAATATGTTTATTAGTAAAATTAAATTGAATAGACACGATCTAATTATAACTTTTTGATATATTTTAACTCATGATCACTTAGAGAATGGAAAATATATATATATATATATATATATATCAAAAAAAGAAAATATAATCGAGTGGAACTAGTCATTCGGATGATTTGAGTTTGACCCAAATAGAATGCTAATATTTTTGTGTCCTACTCGAATCGACACTTTTACAATTTGAACCCATTTATACCGAACATTAACCCTTTTGCCAGCTCTACACTGAAGGCGAGAATTTGGATAAAAAATATAAAAATTAATTGATGAAATGCTGCAATTTACTGGTATCTTTTTTACTTTTTTTTTATTAAAAGGTTTAGAGTTCAAAATTTAACAGTTATTGTATCCTATACGAGCAAAATGAGAATATGTGAAAAATTACAGTTAAAAGGCATAAAAACCCCTGAACTATTGCCATTTTTGCAACGAACCCCCCTGAACTAATAATAATCTCCTTGAACTATTAATCTGTAGCAATTAGCCACAATTTCATTCAAAAAGACTTTTTTTACCCTTCATACTTAATTTGTCATTCTTTAAATTATATTAATAATCTTCTCTATTATTTATAGGATAAATTATCCATTCAACTTAATTAATTGTATTAGAGTAAATCTCTCCTCAAATGAAAATAAAATAAAATACTTTTTTTGTAATTCTTTTATATTTGAAATATTTAACATGTTATTATAATAACTTTGATTTAAATAATAAAACTTGTTATTCTAAGTTCTAACTTTTTTATACTAAAATATATATTTTTTCATAAGATGTATTGAAAATGAATTTACTAATAACTTAAATAATAAATACTTTTTTATCATGCTATTTATATAAATAGGATTGAGCAATTACTTAATTACTTTTTAAAAGTTTATTTAAATAACTTAAAAGCATTAATTAGTTCATTCATAAGAAATTTTTTGTGTAAATATATGCAAGTTTAATGGAGATTTGCCATCAAACTAGTAACAATTATTTCAAAATTTAAATTAAAGAGAAAAATGCATTAAGTAAAATAGAATAAGAAAGGGTATTTTGGTTATTCATGAAAAAAATTGAAGATAATGGGTCATTTTGTAACAAAATGTGATAATTTAGGGAATTAGTTGCACAAATTGTAGTTTATAGGAAGTTTCTTGAGAGAGAGAGTAAAGTTTGGGGGTTTAATGCACTTTACCCTTTTTGAAAATGGTAAATTATTGTACCCAACTTATTATATAAGGTGAAATGAAAAAAGTTCCCTTATGCTATATTTGGTTGGAATGATGGATTGAGGAGGGAGGGATAAGAATGAGGTTAATGTAATTATTTTGTGTTTGGTTGGAAAGAAGGGAATGGAAGAACGAGACAAGGAAGGATAATGCATTCCTCCATCCTTTATATTTTTCAATCTACCCAAATTTGGGCGGAAGAAGAGAGAGAAAATAACAAACTTTTCTTAATTATAGAATTTGACATTTTTACCTTTCCTAACAATTTGTTTATACAACATGTTATACATATTAAGGGTGTATTTGTAAATTTAATATAAAAAAATGAATCCCTTCCTTTCAACCAAACACGAAGAAATTATTGTTTCATTCATTTTTTCTACTATCCATTCTATTCAACCAAACACAAATTAAGAGAGACGTCATCCCTTCCCTAAGGATATCTCATCCATCTCTTTCACTATCGCTTCCATCCATTTTTCCATCCCTCCAACCAAACGAAGCATTAACTATGATCAGTTTTGCAAAAAAATCTCCCTGAACTATAATACGTGCAGTTAACACCCTAAACTATCACAATTAGTTGCAAATTGCCCCAATTCTTTCAAATTCTTTCCTAAATGGCCATAATGCCCTTTCTTAATGAATCATACTTATGTGTTTTTCTTATTAACATAGATTATCGAGTAATTTATAAAAAAAATGGTAGCATATTCTTCATGAAAATTTGCATAGATTAACACCCTTTCTAAATAAATAGAATAATTAATGATTTAGATTTTTTGAAATAAAATTAAGAATTTTGAAATGATTAAGTAATTACTCAACAATATTTATATACTTAATACAAAAAAATTGTTATCTAAGTAATTTATAAATTTTGTATGAACATATATCTTTGGAAAATAAGATTTTTTTTATGTTAGCATCTAAAAATTTAAGCTTAGGGCAATAAGTTTTATAAATATTAAATCAAACTAACTTTTAATAACATGTTTATTATTTTAAATATAAAATATTTACAACTTATGATTTTTTTTTATATATTTGATAATATATTTAATGCAAATACAATTAAGGTGAATGATGTAATTAATATTTTAAAAAAGAGAAAAAAAATAGCGGTATAATTAGAAGAATGATTTTTTTTTTAATGAGGATAGAATGGTCTTTTGCAAGGAAATTGGGTTTATTTGTATCAAATTAATAGTTCAAGGGTGATTTGAAGTTCAGGGGGGTTAATTGGAAAAATGTAGTAGTTCAAGGGCGGTTATTGCACTCTACTCTACATAAGGTTAAGAAATAAATGCATTTTACAAAAATTTCCCCAACCAAAAATATATATATATAAATACTATCATGCACAAGATAACATCAAACGGTGGGGGATAAAAAATGCACCAATCAAATATATTTATAGTGTGTTGCTTTTATTTCTCATATAGTGAACTAGATATTAATATTTACTTAGGATAGTGATATACATTATATTAATATCTAGAAGTTATGGATAAATATATACGAGTCTTCATTAAGGAATATAAATATAGTAGTACACTGTATACATAATAAATATATACATATCGAGTTCAAATACATACGTGGGGGATTCCGGAAATGATGGGCCAATCTTGGCCTTTCTCCCTTTGGCAACGTGCTGAAACCATTGGACAGTCTTCTATCCCCAGGTAAGAGAGGGAGTTGGGAAGCCCCTCTTGTGGCAAGCACTCCAGCTTAGGACAATTCGAAATGTTGAGTTCACGAAGGGTGGATGGCAAACCTCCCTCTGGAAATGATTCAATTTCTGGACAGTCATAGATAACCAATGTTTGAAGAGATGGGAGGCGGATGTGCATTTGTTGAGGTAGGGACTTCAGTTTCTCACATTTGGAAACCCTTAAAATGGTCAGATTGGGAGCCACCAATAATCCTCCAGCATCTCCATCATTTCCATTTCCATGGGGAAAGGATACCATTTTAGGGCAATTGAATATAGAAAGCCTCACCAGATTTTGAAGCTCTTCCTTTGGAATGGAAATCGTTTCAAAATTTATACACCCATAAATATATAGATCACGAAGCTTTGGAAAAAAACCAAAGGACAGCGATTCGAGACCATCACAGCTGTCGATTATCTTCAAAACTTCAATGGATGCGTGGTAGTTATGGTCCGTCTCCTCCGGCACCGGAAACTTTAAACTTCTACATTCCCTGATCTCCAGAGCCTTGAGCGTCGGCGGCAACCCCATGTCCGGAAATGACATCAGGCTTAGGCATTCCCCTATCTCCATTCTTTCAATTTTTACAAGTCTGCATAATTCGAGAGGCAATTCCGTCAAGTTTGCCATCTTTGACATCTTCAATTCTTCAAGACAAGGCATGCCTTGCAGTAACAAACCAATTTGACTGGACACGAGCTCATCACATCCGGAAATTTCGAGTTTCCTTAGACATGGGAAGTTGTTGGGTAATTCGCCAGTCAGCTTAGGACAATCCACAATTGAAAGCTTTTGAAGGCGAGAGAACTCTCCAGCCCCCATTGCATGCCATTCCTTCCACTCTGACATTTTCTTGAAGCTTAGTGTCTCCAGAGATGGAAATGGTTTGAACGAGGAGGAAGAAGAAGACGAGGCGTTCTCATAGAACTCCCGACCCACCGCCGTTATTTCTTTCATCCCTTCAATTTTTAGATGTTTCAGAGAGGGTAGCTGCCCAATTGACGGCAATATATCACATTTTGCGCAGCTTATAAGTGATAAGGACACCATCTTAGGAAACGAATGATCTCTGCCCAACCAGTGCGGAAATCTGGTGCCCCTATAGTTGGAGATACTGACAGACTTCACCCCTGGAGGCGGCTCTAGTTTGTCAAGTACATCGTTTTCCTTTGTTGAATCATTCGCATCACCATCCCATATCAGCTCTAATCCTTCCAGATGCTTCTTATCCTTCATATTGGCCTCTGATGCTACCTGACCATTGACTACATTTTCCAGCCCTGAAATGCGAAATTCCCCACTAAGATGGCAGAGTTCCTTCAATTCACTAATGCTTGATCTCCTGTTCTTGCCAACTACAAAAAATGACAGATGTCGCAGATCTTCCAGCTTGCTCATTTCTGCCGGCATTTCAGTCAATCCAGTTCCTCGGATATCCAGACGGCGCAACTTAATTAATTTTCGCATATCCACAGGTAACTTTGTGAGGGACTTGCAATATGACAAATCTAAGAGCAGTAAATTGCACAAGCTTGTTACACAATCAGGTAATTGTTTGATACTTGTTCCCGAGACATCCAAATAGCGCAAGTGAATCAAATTCTTGATTGATTCAGGCAATTCAGAAATACAATAGTTTGACAGAGAGAGAACCCTTAAGCATCTCTGACTTGGCAAAATATCATGTATTACCTTATTGCCCAATGAAAAAGTTCTATATCCTTCATATTTGGAGTATGACATGAATGTCCTTAAACACTTCACCCCATCAACAACCTTGAATTTCTCAAATGCATCGTCCTTGCCGCGAACATATGAGAAATGGCAAACTTTTTTAGAGATATTTACAAGAGGCTGGTCATTATCTAGCCTACAAAAAAAATCTCTAAATATCTCTTGTGCTAAATCATGGATCAAGTCATGCATTACAAAATGAGAATCGTTGTCATGACATGATCTCTGAAAAAAACACCTTGATAATAATTCATGAAAGTACTTGTTACCTTCATCTTCAAGAGACTTGTTGTCTTTGGGTTGCTGCACAAAATCTAAGGCCATCCATAACTGCACTAACTTTTCCATTTCAAATTCATAATCCTTTGGAAACACCGAACAGTATGCAAAACACCGCTTCAAATGCGAAGGAAGATAATAGTAACTGATACTCAGAGCTGGAGAAATGTTGCGATCCCGATCCGCATTCCATATCCCGCTTTCTAATATACTCTCCCATTCTTTAACGGTCTCATTCGAACGCAACAAACCTCCGAGAGATTTCAAGGCTAAAGGTAGACCATTGCACTTTTTCACAATTTTTCTACCAATGCTCTCTAGCTCTGGATAAGCCGTATAATCTCCTTTTACAAAAGCGTGCTTTGCAAACAATAACCAACATTCTTCTGCGGGCAGTGGCTTCAAGACATGACTAGAAATTGTTCTCATAATTGATGACACAGAATTATTGCGTGTTGTCACAATGATTCTGCTCTCCAATTTTCCATTTTTGAAAGGTTTTTTCAGTGCGTCCCAATGAAGATAATTGTCATTCCAGACGTCATCTAAAACAACAAGAAATTTCTTCTCTGTCAGGCTTTTTTTCAACTTTGTCTGAAGTTGATCAAGGTTGTCGATGTTATTGTTATCGTTCGAGGGAGCGACATCATCCAAAATTTTCTTTGTTATTTTGAAAACATCAAATACATCAGAAACACAAACCCATGATTTCGCACAAAAATGGTCACTTACTCGAGCATCCTGGTATACAGATTGGGCAAGGGTTGTCTTGCCAATCCCGCCCATGCCGACAATGGGGATCACAGGGATCTCCTCCACAGTAGCACTGCCAGAGATCAGCAACTTAATTATCTCCTCCTTTTCGTCCTTGCGACCACAGACGTCATCTTCCTCTATCAAAGATGTAGTAATTGGCTGCATTTGTGATTGTTTCCTCCCATCATTGCCTCTCAAATTAAGACATCCAATCTGATCAACAAATTCCTTCAACTGAGTATTGATATCTTTCATCCCGGACTCCATCTCTTCATCAGACAGATAAACAGAATGTTTCTTGCGAAAAAGAGATTGTTTGATGGGTCGGAAATAACGCCCGAAACCAACCTTCGGCGTGGTGTTTCCCGCATGACCAGCTTCTGACTTGTCCCTCGAGGCTTTGGTGGTGATCTCGTCCAGCAAGTCGCCAGCTTGGTAGACCACATACTGGAGCTCGTCAAGCCATTCTTTGACGTGCTTGTTGCTAATCTGCTTCTTCTCGGCATCATCCAGCACAGCTTTAAGGGCCAGCAATTGTTTCTTGAGCTTCTCTCCGAGTCCGTGGTCCGACTTTCGTTTGGAAAAGAAGCTTATGACCTCACGACTAGCCAAACGATCAATCAGCACATTAGCGGCAGCGCCGAGAAAAGCTCCACCCACCACAGCTAAAGCCATATGTATGTGTATATGTATATTTTTGCACAGATGAAAAGTTCTTAGAGAGAGAGAGAGATCACAGAGAGAGTTTTAGCAATGCAGAATCTCTTCAATGGTTCAAAAATTCTGGTAAAACTTATCGCAAAATTGCAGAAAAGTCTAAAATGGTTGCGCAGCCTCACAAGTCTATTCAACATGGGCCAGAGTAAAGCAATATCAGAAATTAATATCGGTAGGTAGAAAACAAATGAAAAAGCAAGTTGAAATAGGCTCCAACATGGGCCAGAGTAAAGCAATATCAAAGAAATTAATATCGTTTTGTAGGTAGAAAACAAATGAAAAAGCAAGTTGAAATAGACATGAGTGGCTCCAATAATGCACTCCATGGTCCCAACACAATTAAAGGTAAGGTTTAGTCAAGCATACGAAGCTTTCATATTAACTTATTTTGGAGAAAGGTCAACATATGCCAAGGCCAAACAAATGTGTAGAGACAAATCTTGCATTTTTTTTTTTTGAAATTTCATGAACTACCCACACACAAACAGGAAAAAAAAGAAAAAAAAAAAGAAAAAAAAAGAAAAAGAGTAAGTTTTATTCCTTAAACCTAGACCATTTATTTATTTATTTTACAGGTAATCTCCTAGTTAAATATTCTGGGTAAACAACAAAATAATTAACATTACAAAATTAAAACACACGGCTTGCACAAGAGAATAACAAAATCTTTTTTAGAGCATTATGTTTTATTTTCCAAGAGCTCATTAGTTATTTAATCACACACACCTAAGAATATTCTATGATAATCCAAAAACCCCATGTACCCATAGAACTAAATTCATCTAAATACATATATGTGAAGGCAAATACAAAGGATTGTAAAAGGAAAATAGTTCGTAACTTTGAAGTTTCTACTCACTTTCTTTAATAGGTGGTATATTATTATTTTCGTGTATATGTATATTTTTGCACAAATGAAAAGTTCTTAGAGAGAGAGAAAGAGAGAGATATCACAGAGAGAGTTTTAGCAATGCAGAATCTCTTCAATGGTTCAAAAATTCTGGTAAAACTCATCGCAAAATTGCAGAAAAGTCTAAAATGGTTGCGCAGCCTCACACGTCTATTCAACATGGGCCAGAGTAAAGCAATATCAAAGAAATTAATATCGTTTTGTAGGTAGAAAACAAATGAAAAAGCAAGTTGAAATAGACATGAGTGGCTCCAATTCACACCAATAATGCACTCCATGGTCCCAACACAATTAAAGGTTGGGTTTGGTCAAGCATACGAAGCTTTCATATTAACTTTTTTTTGGAGAAAGGTCAACATATGCCAACGCCAAGGCCAAACAAATGTGTAGAGACAATTCTTGCAAATTTTTTTTTTTAAATTTCATGAACTACCCACACACAAACAGGAAAAAAGAAAAGAAAAAAAGAGTAAGTTCTATTCCTTAAACCTTGACCATTTATTTATTTTTTTACAGGTAATCTTCTAGTTAAATATTCTGGGTAAACAACAAAATAGTGGAATTATGATTGTTCGGAATGATATAATCCAAGACCAGGCCAAGAGATATGCACTAACAAACTCATTAAATGTTGAAGGTGGAAGACAGACACATGTAGACCCCAAATAATGCAGACCACGGACCCTTCAAAAGCAATATATATATACACACACAAGGACCATAATATATATGTAGCCACATGTAAATGTATTACATCAATGAGTGAATGGTAAGTGTTTGATTAACTGAAGTGATAGTAGAGGGAAAAGAATAGTAATATATATATGTATTACATACATATATATATATATATATACATATAAGCTCAATGATCAATTGATATTTTCCATTGACACATTAATCTCTATTAATGGAACAAGCCCCACAAACAGACCACCATGGAATGCCCCCAAGAAATCCAGTCAGCAGAAACCCTAGAAAAATCAAATGGGTTTGTTTGAATTAAATTTGTTTAGGAGGGAATGTGAAATGAACGGTCAATATATGAGAATTTAGATGAGCTAGTTCTGTGTCATTTTTTAATTCACTTTAGAATATTTTCTTACTCACGGCCTGTGTGTAAGAACAGAGACTAGAAAAGTGTGGGTTGTAAGAACAAATAATTTATGGATAGTATAGTATTATATTGAGATTAAATAAGGGTAAATTATATTTTCACCCATTGAGATATGATTTATTATAATTTTACCCTTTTTTCTTTGAATAATTACAGTTTCACCTCCTCTTGGTCATCAAAGCCCAATTCCGATGATTAAAAAAGTGAAATGACATATATACCCCTGAATATTTCTCAATTATAGTGTAAAAAAATGAATTTTTTGTCTGATTTATCCTTAATTGTCCAATTAATGTATCCAAATTAGAGCAAAATGAAACAATAGTATAGTAAACTGGAACAAAAATATTCATAATAATAAATCTTGAGGTATTTTAGACATTTCACCTAGCATTGACTGGGTTTGATCACGTCGGAATTTCATCCTAGGGGTATTTGTTATAACTTTCAAACTTGAGGGGGTGAAACTGTAATTATTAGAAGAACATGGGGTAAAACTATAATAAATCATATCTTGAGGGATGAAAGTATAATTTACCCGATTAAATAAATATATGTAATTTTAAATAGGGTAAAGTCCAAAAAAAAAAAAACTTGAGCTATTGTCGTTTTGCATCCTTCCTAAACTATTAATTTATTGCAATTTGCTTCAATTTTATTGCAAAAGACCATCACACCCTTTTAATTATATTTGGTAATTCTTTAAATTATATCAATATTATTCAATTATTATCCTACTTTAAAAAATTATAGCAAAATAAAATTAAATCATAAAAATATATTCATTACTTACTCACTACTTAAAAACTAAAAACTTTTTAATTTTCTCATGTTATATACGTAAATGATTTTGGGTAATTATTTAAGTATTCTCAAATTTTAACTCAATTTTTATTTAAATAGTTTAAAAATATTGTTTATAACAATTAATTTTATAAATTATGTGTAAGTTTTTGTAAATTTAAAGAAAATATGTTATCAATTTAGTATCAAGTGTTTCATATTCTATGTTAACAAGAAAAATGTATCAAGTAAAATTCAATAAAGAGGGTTGTTTGGTCATTTATGAAAAAAATATAAGCGATTGGGATAATTTGCCACAAAAGGTGATAATTCAGGAGGGTTTGTTGCACAATTTATAATTTAGGGGGTTTTGTTGCAAATTTGACTATAGTTAAGGAAGGTTTATTGCATTTTACCCTTTTAAATATTTACATAACTAATCAGGTTCAAGTTAGTTGGACTCGAAGTGAATTTAACACAAAACCCAGCTCCACCCTAAACCCGATTCAGGATTTTTTTATGGAAAAAAAAAATAAAGCATATTCATCCTAGCTAACTTCATTTAAGGGCCAACAATGTTGTTTTCAACTTCTCTCTAAGTCCATGGTCCGATTTTCGTTTGGAAAATAAGCTTATGACCTCACAAGTAGCCAACCGATCAAACTACACACTAGTATTTTAGTCATCATAAAAATTATACCTAAGTTGTTATCCTTTCTATACAAATCTTCTCATTTTTTGAGGGATAGTAACCAAGAGTTTTGAATAGATAAGTTATCCCTCCAAATCACTCCAAATATTTTCTTTTTTAAAAAAGATATCAACCTAAACACAAATTCTACTATCCTTTATTTTCTTTTCTTTCCAAATCCTTTCAAATCATTCCTAACAAATGTTGCATTAAAGAAAAGGTCTAACAAAAACAATTACAAAAAAAAAGAAGGAAAAACACAAGTTTGGTCTATAATGCCCTTTAACCCACTTGCACTCATTTCTCTTAATGTCCGTATTTTGTATTTCACTAAAAAAACTCTAATAAATCAAAATTTCTGAATGGACATAACTACCATTCCATACAATATCATCTCAAACAACCCTCCTTCTCATAATCATCACCTCCATCAAGCATATCATTAGGTAAAAAAAGAATTCAATTGTAAAAGGGTTTGGTTCTAGTTCGGTTCGTTGCACGTTCGGTTCGGGTTTCGGTTACGGTTTTTAAGGAACTGAAAAAATCGGTTCCGGTTTTGGTTCTGGCCGGAACCGAACCGAACCGGTTTTGAACACCCCCAAGTGTATGAATCGTTTTTGCACTTATTAAAGTAGTCACATATATAATTGACATTATATTTTAATTTTGAAATAAGTATAATGTTCTTTTGCTTACACTTATTTAGAGACTTTTTTCCTTTAATTTTTATAATGAATTGTATTTGTAAGTTATCTTTAAAAATATTTTTTTCGTGATATTTAAATAGTCTATTTCAAATTAATTAAATTTTCAACAAGCTTGTCACAATATGCTGTCAACAATACCGAGCCCTAGGGTGACTTAAGAGAGAGAAAATAACTAGAGCATAACAAGCAGCGGAAGCCAAACGTGTGACTCTGAACCTAGACATAAAACCAACCATGCCACCAACTACTGAGAAACACAGCGGAAACAAAGATAAATACCCAAACATACCCAAAACATCTCCACATGAAAGCCCAAGGAGAAGGGGAACACATATACCTCAGTCCCTTGGGATACATGACACCTTCCGGACCAAAACGTGGTGTAGACAACAATTTCGAGTCCGAAAATCAAGGAACGAAAATTGAGACAAATCAGAATTTTATTAATTTAAAATCAATGATAGTATAATCCTTTATTTTTTTCTTTACAATAGAAAGAAAAATAATTTTCTAATTCGATCTCCTTTGTTGGTCGGATCCAAAGGTTGTTGGAGCTTGTTCTTGAACCGGTTGTTGAGAGGGATTCAAGGGCCGTCAGGCTTGATCTTGAATAATTTTCTTTGATTTCTGATCGAGTGCTAATGAAGCTTGATCTCGAACAGTTTTGTTTGATTTCTTGATTTGTGGAGGAAGAACAACATGACTTGGATGTGCTTATTGTTCTTCGTCTTTGATATTTGGATTTGAGTGATTCTTTGGAATTTGTTGAATCACGGAAAAGAACAACACGATTTGGATGTGTTTGTTGTTCTTCTTGTTTTCTTGATTTCTTGTTGGGAGAGAAAAGTATTCGTAGAATTTTGTATTTTTGCTCTGGAGAGTTTCTCTGATTTTCACGTGAATTCTTCTCCTCTTTATTCACAATCTTGCCTATATTTATAGACAATGTGAACGAATAGGATGATGACATGTGTCCCTTTGATTTACAATTCAATGATTATCTCTTTGATTTAACTAAGTTGGCTTTGACTTAGTCAAATAATTTAAATTAGCCCAATAAGAGTTGGACTAATTAATTTAATTTGAGGCCCAAATATTTTGTGTTAGGCCTTGTTTGTTTTGAGCTTAACCTACAAAATTTTAGTGTCTACACGTTGGAACGAAAACAAATGATTAAAACTACTAATCGTGGTTAAACATATACTTTGGAATAAAGAAGGAGGTACCAAAAGCAACGAAACAAAAATCAGAAACATTATGTAAAAGTGCAAAATTCCAAAAGAGCAAGCAAAGGAAGATCGATTGCAGCTTTCTGCGATTGATTGCAAGACACAAAGATCGATCACAAGGGACTACAATCAATCGCAACATTGACACTTAGAAATTCTTTTGAAGATTAAGATTGCAGTAGCTACCCGAAATTGGACCAACAAAAACAAGGATTATAAAAAATAAGACATGATTAAACATGGAGCATACACCCTACGAACATCCCGGAACTCATCCGAGAAAAGAAATGACAAGAAGAGTTCATTGTTCCCGAACTATTTCCTCCTTCCGAAACAACCTAAACATATATAAAATACAAGTAGTGCTCTAGACGAGCCAAAAGTCACTGAAATGACTAAATAACCCTGAAAACACTAATCGGACCCTCCCCGATGCACGAAAGCCCATGCAACAATACTAAATGTCATGAAACGATGACGTCATGCAATAAAAATAAATCGGAAAGAAAAAGAATACCTGGATATTACAGATGGTATTATTTATGTTCGCCGCCCTACCTATAGAAATGAAAGATAAATGTGGTATTGAGAAATATTTGTTAAAATTGTTAGCATTTCCTCTAATTTCTTAAAAGAATATAAATTTGGTGTTGAGAAATAATTGTCAAAAATGTTTGCATTTCCTCTAATTTTCAAGAACTAATAACATAATAACTTCTTAAGCTTAAATCCTTTCATTTCCTCGGCATTGAGAAATATTTGTGAAAATTGTTGGCATTTCCTCTAATTTCATAAGAAAAGATGAATTTGGTATTTAGAAATATTTGTAAGAAATGTTGGCAATTCCTCTATTTTCTTTTTAAAAATATAACATAATAACTTATCAAGCTTAAATCCTTTCATTCTCTCTTTCTTCCTTAAACAAATTCTTACTAAATACCAATAAATAAAAATATATATTATTTCCTTTTTCCCGATCTCATTTTATTTATTTTCTACCAATATCACCCTTATACTCCAAATCCAACAGTTAGTTCTATGACAACTTGGACATATACACTGAAGGCCTAATAACTAAGCGGTACCTGCCTTAAAGGTTCAAGTCTCAGTGAATGTAGTATGTGTGAGATATTACTCTATGGGTTAAGATGGTACATTGAATAATTTTGTGTCCTCAGGTACTGCAAAATTCCCCCAAAAAAATTATATATAGAAAAAAGAAAAAGAAGTTTGGTAAAGATAGAGAGAGGGTCGGTTAGGGTTACGTGGGAAGTAACTAGAATTTGAACGGAGTGGCTTGCATTTCGTTCACTTTCTCTCTCTAAAAATATAGTTTTGTATGTATCAAACAGGTCATGGGGAAGAAGACCCTGTTAATAATAACTAATAAAATCTATACATATCTCAAGACATATATACATATATATATATATATATATTTCCCTCTCTCTCTATATTGAGGTAGTTATTATTTGCATCAAATTCCTCTGCTGTATTATTCAATTTTGAGGCCACAATTCCAGAGGATTTTGGCTTCATATAAACCCCTCTTCTTCATTCTCTCTCAATTGCCCTGCATTTTGTCTCTGGTAATCTCTCTCTCTAGATTTTAGGAATCACATTACTGATTGAAATTGTGGAGTGATGTTTTTGTGAATTGTTATGCTTTGTTTCTTGATTTTTTATGTCTTATCATGGCTATTGATTATGTCAAGATGATAGAAATATACACAATAATTGTTTGTCCTAGTTCTTTTATTTATTTATATATATGTGTGTGGTTGTATTAGCGTATATGAGCGCTATTGTTATTTGTTATCAACATGATTGTGGGCATTGGATATGATACTAATTAAGATCATATATATATATATATATATATATTTTAATCTGTATGATATAATAAAATTAAAATAATCTTACCATGAATTCGATGCTCTCGTCTTTTTTTTAGGTTATGAATATGTTTGTTGTGTACCCCATTCAATTGGAAGAATCCAAGGAGTGTGCTAATATATTCAAAAATATATTGTTACAAAATTCTTAAATTTGGATTTTTTATTTTTGCTTGATGTGGATGTTTTTTCAGAATAAATAAATGTTTTGGATGACTTTATGCTTATTTTGAAATTTTATGTCCAAAATGAAATTTATAGATTTTAAGGACTTGGTTTGTATATCTGAAAATTGCTCTCAAGAATTCTTTAAACACAAAATAGTTTTTTGAGAACAATAAAAATAAGTTATCTGAAAATTGACATTTTTATAACTGAAACTGAATCAAGCAGACTTTTTGTACAGAAAACTGTTTTAAAAAATGCAAGTCAAACAGGCTTATTGGGAACAGAAAATGAGCATTGGATTATGAGTAGAGAGACAAGTAGAATGAAATGCATTAAGTTTCTACGTGGAGAATGGACGTTTAGTATTTTGGCTAAAAATTTGGATGGTAATGCTAGAATGTGGTTAATGCTAATTTTCTAGTAGACATGATTGAACACCTTTTTTTCTTTATGTTTCTTCTTTTTAGTGGTTGGGAACAAACAAGAAATTTAGGGCATGTTTGGTTCAGGTTTTTGTTTTGTGTTTTTTTTTACCATTTTTCACAACAAAAGTATGTTTAGCACTCAATGTTTTGTTCACACCCTTTTACCTTTCAAATTTTTTTTTTTTTTTTGTGTTTTTGGTACTCTTCAAAAAAATACCACTGTAGCGGAGGAAATAAGTAACCAAAACAAAAAACAAAAGCATCAGTACCAAACATACTTCCAGTTTTGACTCACAACACTCAACGGCAAAAGCATATACTTCTGCTTTGTATATTTCACATCACAAACGCAAAAACACGAACCAAATGAGCCCTTTAGTCGGTGAACATACATATTAGGGGAGTGCTTTTAATGGAAGCCAAATTGGGGTTTTGAAATATTGACAAGAAGTTCCAAGTCATATGGCATATAATTGATTTTATCATGTATTCTTGGGGGATTTTCCCATATTGAAGTAGTCCACTGTTTTGTGCTCGAATATGTGCTTTTCTGATACATATGTATATATGGTTCTTTTTTTTCTGGTAATAGGTGTAGACACTTAGCGAGGGCACAAGTTCTGACAATTCGGTTGACGCAGTTGATCCTAGAGACAGCAAACTTGTAAACCTACCACCATGAATGACAATATGTCTGGGCCTCTTGAGCGACCCATCAAACCTGGTGAGTCTTCTACTTCTTATGTTCAACCAAACGCGCACACAACTACAAATATCGTCCCTAGCACATTGGTACACTTGATGAGTGTGGTATTGTCAAACATTTTTCGTTGTTTGTATTTTCTTTATTTTTGGAAACTTTGATTCATTTTAGATGTACCGGGTGAGACTTCAATATCACTTTATTAATCCTATTCAGATGTATTAAGTTTGAGAATTAGAACTAATCAGCTAGTATTTAAATAAGTTGATCAGCGCGTCAGACTCTTCTTATCGAAAGAATGATGTTAAAAAAACCAAATTGTTTGAGGTATAACTCCAGCAGTGGATTATAACTCATGAAAGAACGCTATCCAAAAAGAATCAAAATCAATGTATTCAGTGCTATAGTGACTGAGAAGAAAATAAAATAGATTGAAGTAACGCTCGATTACAGAAACTCTATTGTTGAAAATTTGAGCTAATTGAACAATTTTATTTCAACCATATTGTCTGTTTTCATGAGTGGCTTTTAATTAATCAGCTTAATTGGACTTGATTTTGATTTCCAAATGATAGTGCAAGCATTTCATTTTTTTTCTCCTTAATTATTCTTCTTCGTACGAAGAGGTTGCTTTGTAGCTTGCTTGCTTCATTTATGTTGTGTTTTGAATCTATATTGGCATGCTTTTCTGTACAGGTCTTGAAAAACCTGAAGTCGAACACTCTGAAGATGAGAGGAAGACAAGGCTTGGGTCACTTAAGAAGAAGGCCATTAGTGCCTCAAACAAGTTTAGGAATTCCTTGACAAAAAGGGGCCGAAGAAATAGTAGAGTCATGAACGTTGCGTTTGAGGATGAGCATGATGCAGAGGAAATAAAGGCGGTGGATGCATTTCGTCAAGCACTTATCTTGGAAGAATTACTTCCCACAAAACACGATGATTATCATATGATGCTAAGGTTACTTTCTTCTCATGCTTTATCGTTAAGTATTGCGGGTGATATATGCATATATCTCATGGTCAAAATGCTAAAATCGGTTTGAAATGAAAACCAGGAATTTTTCTAAATTTAGACTTTTGATTACTATAGAACCGAATAAGTCTAGACTACGGATGTATCTACTCAGTCTTCCATTTAAAAGGAAGAGGTGGTATCGCTTCATTTCAACCAGGCATATGTCAAGATTCGACTCAATGAAGATGCATTAAAGTCAAGGGATTTTGGTCCTTCCTTTTCTATCATACCTCAATTGTTGTTTCTCTCATTATAATCTAAACGTGCGTCACTGAAGCTATTCTCTGCGTCTTAGAGTTGGACTCATACTTGGCTTGTATGATTCTTTTTTCAGTTTACCTTCCACAATGAGTTCATGTGTATATCTATTTTCACCCATATAGTAGTGCCAAATGCTGCTACCATAGCACTAACATTATCAGAAAGTTTATCAGATTTTTAGTTAAAAAATACAGCAATGTCATATATACATATGGATGAAGTCAAAGCAGCAAATTCTTATATAAGGGGCCTTAAATTTTTCATGGAATTTATGAGTAATTTTATGCCGTAGTTCATAAAAATGAAATATATTATGACTTTGGTGAATGTCATGTGCTTCAACTTATATTTGGATGAATCATTAAGAAGGTGTTGTATGATTCAGGTTCTTGAAGGCCAGGAAATTCGATATTGAGAAAACAAAGCAGATGTGGGCTGACATGATCAAGTGGAGGAAGGACTTTGGCGCCGACACAGTCATGGAGGTATTTATTCAAAGCATAAATCTATCAATGGTTTGAAATGGCCCTTAAAGCCAACCATATGAGAACTCTTATTTCACTATCCTCTAACATTTTCCTTTGAAATTTTTTTGTTTTAGGAGTTTGATTTCAAGGAAAAAGATGAGGTCTTGGAATACTATCCACAAGGACATCACGGGGTTGATAAAGAGGGACGGCCTGTCTATATCGAACGACTTGGTAAGGTTGATCCAACCAAGCTTATGCAAGTCACGACGATGGAGCGCTACATAAAATACCACGTAATGGAGTTCGAGAGGACCTTTGCTCTCAAATTCCCAGCCTGTTCAATTGCAGCCAAAAAGCACATTGATCAGAGCACCACCATTCTCGATGTCCAAGGAGTGGTATGTGGCGATCTTTACGAATTCTTGTGGTTAATTTTAAAAAAAAATATCCAATCAGTTTCAAATTAGCTATTCTCTAAGTTAAATACATCCGAGGCTAACTCGTTATAATGTTCAGAATAAATCATTTGATAATTAGAACCATTCTTTGATATTGGTAAATAATTACTAAGAGTCGAACTCAAAATTTGATCAATCCTTTTTTTTTTCCTGTCGTTAAGGTTGAGAATTGAACCGAAATTTTATTTCTTCGTCATTTGTGAAATGCTATACTTTTTTAAACTAGTTAAAACAACTTCAAAGATTGTTCTATTTTCGACTTTCTGGTGGCTGCAAATGTTGATGCATTCAAAATTTTGTTGTGTATATTACATACAAGTGCTATTCTACAGAAATATATGGGACTTTTGTCAATAAAAACCAAGATTGAGATATTAAATTTATTTCAGTTTCTAATGGATTATGTACACTAGTAACATACATGATTGATGCTTCAGGGACTGAAAAACTTCAACAAATCTGCAAGGGAACTTATCCAAGCTCTTCAAAATATTGATGGCAACAACTATCCTGAGGTACTATTTTTATATTTTTGAGAGTTCAACGAAATGGCCTTCTTTTTCGATTTAGTGTTCCATCTTTCCTTAACTCAAACTGAATGTTTTTCCATGTAGACTCTGTGCCGTATGTACATCATCAACGCCGGATCTGGTTTTAGGCTCTTGTGGAACACCATTAAATCGTTCCTCGACCCCAAAACCACAGCAAAAATTCACGTAAGTGTTTTCGAGTTATCTGCTAAAAGAAGTGCTGGTTCTGACCAATATAAAACAAGTAGCTAATAGTACTCTATGACAGGTCCTGGGTAACAAATTTGAGAGCAAGTTGCTTGAAATCATCGATGCTAGGTAGTGCTTTTGTTGCTTTTCATCTGCTAGTAGAACACGTGAATTTTGTGGTGTCAAACAAATTTAAATAAGAAAATTAGTGCTAGTTAGCTATGGATGAGCGATGAAACCACATCAGTGTGCGATCATCACTTTACTAGTCGTACGCTTTCTGGATGAGTATATCTTTGAATGGCAACGAAAAACAACACTTTTGATTCAAATTCATTACGGAGCCTCGCAGAACCTTTTACTTTTTATCTTATTTTGTACTTGGATGGATTTTTTACAGTGAGCTTCCAGAATTTTTGGGTGGTAAATGTACTTGTGCAGATAAAGGTGGTTGCCTGCGTTCCGATAAGGGCCCCTGGAATGATCCTGATATAATGAAGGTTATCTTCTACCCCATTTTCAATTCTAACCGCTTTTTTAAAATTCTACAAGTCGTGATTTAATTTTATGATGGGAATGTTGAAGTTAAAATGTTAATTTGTTGCGGCAGATGGTTCACAACGGTGAAGCAAAATGTTCAAAGATGATTTTAGCCATTGATGAGAAGACCATTTCTGAGGATGAGAGCACAAAGACAAAGGTACCAAGTCTCTAGTGATTTTTTCATCATCTCACACACAAATGCCAACTATGAGGCTCGAACTCTCACCTCTGCTTTGACGGAATAGAGGGTTGATGAGGTGTTTCATCCACGGATATTGATGAATTTCTCTTCATGTTTTAGAGCTTCAAGAACATCAACTCCTTCAACACAAAACTAGTTTCGGACTTGGATACTCCCAAGCTTCCACGGGAGTATATAGCACATCCACAACCACTCTCTCCCATTCACGAAGAAGTAAGTTTTCGATGCTCTCTCTGTATATGTAGATTGAGCAGTCAAATAAATCTTTTTAGAATGGCATTAAAGCATGTTTGGCAAGGCTTCTGCTTCTGTTTTTCCACATAAGAAAAAGATAAGCAGAAACCTTTTACAGATGCTAGAAGCTAGTACCTATTAGCTTCTTCAAAACGTTCATCTAAGGCCTAGAAACTCTTTCAAAAATTTTGTCAAACATAATTCAAAATAGTTTTTCACTTCAAAAAAAACCAAAAGCAAAGCATTTAAATAGCCAATACAAACGGGGCCTAAGTAGCTAATTTATCTAATTTATTAAATCAAAACTGGTTATGTGCTTGATTATGTGTATACACATTGTATTGGAACATATATTGCGTTACAAATTGTCCCGGAGGGTCATTATGCATTCGGGCTCTCTTTTAAACATAAGGCTTTTAAAACCGAGCTAAAGAGCGAACCATGTCCCGATTTAGTGATCTTGAAATCGGACAATTTCCTCCTACTCCAATGTCCCGATTCAGTGCTCTAAAACGCAAATATTATTCATCTTTTGAGCTTAAACTTACTTCTTATCTCAGTTCGTGTTAATATATAACTTTGTTAGAATTCTGGTATATTTTTCCAAGCATAGCTTTGTCTTGAATTTTCATGGGCTGAAACCTTCCAAAGATTATATTCCTTCCATCTCAATATTTAGATCAGTACATTTTTCTTATGGTAATTGAAGTCATCTTCATTTGTATCAGTTCTTATTTATTCGTTAATTAGTGGCTTCAAACAATTTTTGCTGCTCACTTTTCACAGATTCTTCTTTGAATGCCTCACTTAGTTATTTAAACATCTGGTAATGAAATATCTCATGTTTTTTAGCAGTTTCCCTTTTTCTTTTTCTTCTTTTTAAGCATTAGATACCCTCTGAATTTCGAATTGAGCTAACAAAATATGTGTGTGTATATATATATATATATATGTGTGTGTGTATGCAGGCTCACATGAGCAAATTTGTGCCAATGGTTGACAAGGGCGTGGACGCAACTTGGCCAAAAGCTACACAAAATGGTGCATTTACCCTTTCCAAAGGTACATAATTTGTAGAAGATACACATTACCATAACCCACAATAGATTAAGGCCCTGTTTGGCATAGCTTTTGCTTCTGGCTTCCCGCATAAAAAAAAGAGAAGCAGAAGCTGTTTTGAGAAGCTGGTACCCCCAGCTTCTTTAAAACGCTCTTCCAAGGCCTAGAAGTTCTTTTAAAAATTTTGTCACACACCGTTCAAAACAACTTTTACCTTCAGGAAGCCAAAAACAACGTTTGAAAAACCAATCCAAACAGGGCCTAACTATGATAATTATGTGTGTGTACATATACAAAAATGATGTGCAAGTAATCACAATCACTATTGGATGTGATTGCTAAAAAATTTTTATTGTAATTGCTTAATTTGTTCATCTCAATCACATTCAACAATCCATATGATTTGGTGGGTGTGTGAATTTCTTGCTCCATGGTGAGCAAGAGATCATTACTCATATATATAAAAAAATGAAAAAAACCGAACATTCGTTCCATTGGTACTAGCAGGTTGGTTAGGTTCTAATACTTTTGGAACCGCTAAGCTAGTTCGGTTCTAATCATGGTTCGTCGTATTTAACATCGATATCAGCCAAGTCTGTTACATCGCTCCTGCAACCGCAATAGATATCGATATTCATCCCACAATGGGATCCATATCAAACCATGTGCACCCCTTTGTCACGCACCAAGTCACCCCTACATAGATTCTTCTCTCCATAAATTATTATCCTTTGCATGATCATAACATCCATATATATATATATATGTACATTATATATTGCTCTTTCTATGATTCCACAGATTGTTTTCCCATGCATGATGCATGCAAAACTCCCCAAGGAATAAGCAATCAGATCATGGGTGGTGTCATGGCTTTCCTCATGGGCATTGTGGCCATGGTTCGCCTCACTCGAACCATGCCAAGGAAGCTCACAGATGCCAGCCTCTATGGCAACTCCATGTATGGTGTTGATGCCATCATCACTGGCCAACCACATCCTTACAAGCTACAAGCCCCCACCATCTCCACCGCGGAGTACTTGGCGATGATGAAGCGCATGGCCGACCTAGAGGACAAGTTCACCGCTCTCAGCAACAAGCCCGCCACAATGCCACCTGAGAAGGAGGAAATGCTCAACAACGCTTTGAGTCGCGTCGATGCCTTGGAACAAGAGCTTCAAGCAACCAAGAAGGTACTCATTTTTGGTTCTTTTAAACTCCAATACAGTTGTTATACAACTTATACGCACTAATCACAATGACCATTGAATGTGATTGTTAAATTTTTATAGTAATTCTTAATGACCATCGGATGTGATTGTTAAATTTTTATAGTAATTGCTTTAATCACGCTAGTTATATCCAACGATCTATATATGCTTGTTGTGTATGAATTTCTATTGTTTTTATTTGTGCAAGGATGATGAGAATGACAATGATTTTGCAGGCACTCGAGGATTCCCTTGTTCGCCAAGGAGAACTCATGGAGTACATCGAGAAAAAGAAGAAGAAGAAGAAGTTCTTCGGTTTCTGATTGCGTAGCCATTTTTGTTATTAAGGTGATCAGCTGCAGATGCATGATTCTGGCATATATATATATATATACAGAGCATTTTGCTTTTGTAACAGGTAGGTGATTGTGATTTTCAGCCTCATGATTGTTTTGTAAAGTTCTTCTGTAAAAACCAATTTTCAGTGCAGATGTTTTGTATAATACCACCACACGGTTTTATTATTATTCTTAACCCTCGTTTATGTCTTCAATTGTGATATAGTCTTATAAGTATACTTTGGCCACCAAAACAAGGCCACGTGTTGTTTTCCTCATGTTTTCACTCATGGACACTGTTTTGTACTCTGATGATTATTTGATTAATATCATTTCTTTTATGTGCCATTAAATTTCAATGTAGCAAAGATCAAGTGAGGCTTGTAATTTACCTACAAGTCCAAACTGCTTGAAAGGCACAGCATTTTCCTCTTTAACACATGTAACGTAGTATGATACTGTGATAACTTGTCTGACTATTGTTGCATCTCTCCTATAGATGTACAATATATACATGCATGTATGTTTATACATACATGCCTTTTTTGGAGTCAACCTAGGGAAAACTTATTAGATGTCTTAATTCAATTGTAATCCAGGGTAAGATTTTTAGGAGTTCCAAGTCCCAGGGATAGATTTATTAAACAGAAGCCTCAACACAATAACTAGTTTTCATCTGATGTGCAAACTCAGAATGAAATCTGCTATCAGTTTCACTGCAAAAGAAATGAAAGTCTCGTATGAATTTTTTAGAAAGCTTCCCACTCATTTCATATATTACATACACGGTTTGGAGTTGAGTAGAATCATAATCAGGAAATAAGGCGCGTGCAGAAATGCACAATTTCTCAAGGGTTCATGTATTACGTCTCGATAGAAAGTCTCATCACATCATTATGAACAGCAAATCCTCAGCAAGGTTTGTAGAATTCATCGCGTTGAACATGTACAGAAATGACACTCAAAACCAGCCAAAGTCAACCAACCTCAGATTTTGCTTCCGCCCTTCACATCCAGCATACATCTTACCAGCAAAACTTCTTTTTCTGTTTAATATGCAATGAGAAACGCGCCAGTCAGAACCTAATACTGAAAAAGAATTGACATCCTTAACAGTAAAGAGGCCATTTCCTAACACACCCATATATATATATATATATAACCAGGCACGGAGGGACATAGGGCTCATGAATTTTTTTATTTTTTTTAATGTTAATTTAAGTATTTTGAAGAAAATTTAATGCTTATTGCCCCTAATTATCCCTAATATCATGGATTGACCCCAATGAATAAAAATTCTGCCTCTGTCCCTGTATATAAGAGAGATTGACAAATCAACTCACCCGAAACTTAGCTTGTTCTTGTCTGTCTATGTAAGCAAGAAGATCCTCTTGCCTCATCAAAGCCTCATGCAGAGCCTGCTCAGGAAGAACCAAAATGAATCAAACTCCAGCCACAGAGATACAATGCAAGTGCTCCTACAAAAACCTATGGGTCCAGTCCCACATGCATGGCAAGAAAAACATAGGCAAATGCGTGCACAATACCGCCGACTACAACAAAAAGTCAACATACATATTGATTTTTTTAAAGTAAAAATTCCACAAAGAAATGTACAGCAATCAATCAAAAGTGTCGAAGCCTGTACTGATATTTATTGCATGTCAATAAAAGGCAGATCATAAAATTTACACGTTAATAAAACCTTCTCATTCTGGACAACCAACAGCCACAGGTGCAGTGAAAAGATGCTGACGACCTCTTTGTAATATTTTATATTTTCCTTACTTTTACATGTTGATAATAAATATTAATCATTTAAAAGAGGAGAGTACATAAATGGAAATGCATTGCACATATTTTAGATAACAATTATATGAGTAAATCAGATGGAGATTAAGCCGAGCATCCACAAGAATAATAATACCCTTGACAGGGCTCTGTCAATTCGAACCATATCAGAAGTGATCCAAAAACTTCTATGTTTAAGCAAACATATAACATTCTAGAATATATTGTCTACCTTTTTAGTTGCAATTAACTCTGCTTCAAGGGCATCCACCCGGCAAACAGCAGCATTCAGAAGTTCCTCTTTTTCATAAGGCATCTCAGATGGCCTTGCTTGAAGTATATCAACTTTTGCTTCAAGTTCACCCAGTCTTTTCACTACAGAGGAGAGCAGTGCTGCCTCAGTAAATGCTGCAGTTGGTGAAGGGGGCCGAAACTCCTCTTTGGCCAGTGCATCAAAGGGAATTTCCTGATTACTTGTGTCATTAACAGATGACAACTCGGATGATTTCTTGGCAACACGGCATGCCACTGAACGAAAGAGTGTGAAAAGGGTCATAAAGAAGGCCATGAGCGCTGCCAAAATTCGCACATGAATCCCTTCTGGTGCCTTCTGAGTATCAGGCAGAGGAAATGTTCCTGCCATGGATAATTTCAACATCAGATTTTTAAAATCTATCATACAAAACTCCCAATTAATATTTTACAATTAAATAGGAGCAAGAATACCAGAAAACCCATCAAAGCTGAAGTTTAAACCATGAGTGTGAAAGGGAATATACAGTGCATGCTATTGCCAAGTTATGTAGTAGGTGTTCTAAAGAAACATAGCAAACACATAGAATATCCAAAATAAGGAGAAGTCTGAAGAGTGGACGACCACCCTAATTTTGTGCCAACTCCCTACTGGACCTGAGGGGGTGAATGAAACACTTCTGAAACACCAACTGGTCAATAGCTGAAAATCAAATTTTAGGACCGAACGCATCAAACACATATCTAGGAAAGCAAATATAAAAATTAACCCAATCACACAGACCACATAGAGATTCACATGGAAAACCAGGTGGAAGGGTGGGAAGGGCAGGCGGGGCACATAACCCATGGTCAGACAAATTAAATCCACATTGGAAATGTAACACAAACTTGGGCATCATATTCTGATCCCATAAAACGACTTAACCCACTCCAACCGCTAACCTATAAAGCACGGTTACCCGTGTCAAACACCGATACTTCTCGGATACTTGCGGATATGTATCCGATACTTCTTAAGCATATCCATAATTTTAAATTATATTTTTTAATTTATAACACGTATCCGATGCTTCCAAGATACTTCGATCACGTATCCGATGTTGGTAAGATATTTCGATCACGTATCCAATAATTTTTTAAATACCAAATAATACAATTTTAACAAGTTTTAAACATTAGAAAGAAACTTTCCTAACAATATTATGAAGTACTATAGTCAAGAAAATTTTATTCCTTATTAAGTATCAACGACATGTGCTTGTTTTAAGTGCTACTAAAGGAACTCATGTGTTTGTAATGATTCCATTTTCTTAATATTTTCAAGAAATGACCAGAATTTAGTCTTTTATATATAAAAAGTGTCATTTCTTTTTGCCGTCCCCGTATCCTATTTTTTTTAGATTTTTCATATCCCCGTGTCCGTATCATATCGTATTCGCACCCCGTATCCGTATCAGTGGTACATAGCCACTAACTTATGCCAGACAATCTATCTTGAACTCCTTTTCTGTCAATATACAGATTCGTTGACTAATGTGACCCGCTCTTCTTGTGTGATAGCTATCCAACCAAACTTCTTTTGTTCGCATGTGTATAAATATGCTCCTAAACGAACAGAAAACCGAAGTGAATTCAGATTACAGTACATACCACCGTGGAGCAAGACTTGCTTACCGGGGGAGGCGCAAGGCTTTCGAAAAGACGCTTGCCTCTTCCATCCAGCATCAACAGCCTTATCAACCATAGGAACATATTCATCATATCCTGGGAAGCTAGCAGCATGACTTAACTTCCCAATAACCTTAGCCTGCTTATTCATGGAAGCATCTTAGTAAGACAACAGCTACAACAAAATTTAGGGGTGCAAGATATTGACACAAATGACAAAAGTCGAAACTTACCTCTTCACGAACAGGAGTTAAGCGAAGTTGTGAATAACTCCTCATGGCTTTGGGGGAAGCAATATCTTCAGCATCGGATCCTGATTCGGCAGTGGATGTGTCGCTGCTTTTCATCTGCTTCAAAGCAAACCAGTAATATAACAACCAAAACTGAAAATGGATACACATGAATGCATCCAAACAAACTGGTAGTAATTGGGGCTGTACCATTGGATAATGTGGCTTGGCATAAGCAACTACCTTCCCCTCGCTGTTAAGAATTTTAACAACCTGTCTGCCCCGCCTTGCATCCCCATTAAGAACCATCTGCAACATAATGGCCATATAGAGAAGTTGTTCTCAATAAAAGCAAACATGAGACCTAATTGGTCAAGTGAAATGCACCAACTATATTTCACTGTGTTCAGAAAACTTGAGCTAAGACAAAGAAAGGCCCTAAAACAAGTGCAGAACCTTCAATAATTCTGGGTTTTTCCATGGCCCTTTATCAGAACGAAGGCACCCCCCTTGATCTGAACAGGTGCAGCTGCCCCCCAGGAAATCAGGCAACTCACTGTACAAGTTTCACAAAATTCCATGAGTGAGAGGAATTAATGCAGTTGTCATTTAGATATAATTTAATAGCATGACAATTAGGACATTGATGATAATAGTAGTTCAAAATAAGAAATTATGAAAAATTAAATAAATAAAACAATTAACTAAAAAGAAACGCAAGGGTTACCTGGCATCAATTATTTCAAGCAACTTGTTCTGGTATTTGTTTCCAAGAACCTAAGAACAATTAGAGAAAAAAACAATAATAATAAAAGAGGAGTATATAGTTAATGTCAATGGGCTTATAAATTATACTGCAGTGGTTTCAAAATAAGGAAGAGAACTAATTTACATACATGAATCTTGGAAGAAGTTCTGGGATCTAGAAAACTCTTTACAGTATTCCACAACATCTTAAAACCAGGACCAGCATTGATGATAAACATTTGGTGGAGTGTCTGCAGCAATTAAGAGAGTACAAAATTCATGTTGGTATACCAAATAAGTACCGAAACTTCAACATAATATCATTAATAAAGTGTTTAGAAATAAGATTACTTCAGGGTAATTGTCACTATCAATCTTGTTGATCCTGCCAACAAGGTCCCGTGCAGTCTTCGTAAAATTTTTGAAACCCTGAAACCAAACATAAATCAGGAAAAATGTAGAGTGTACCAAAATCATACGTTCCGTCCAGTAATCATGAAAAGAATTCACAAAAGATAACATACAATGCCTTGGACATCTAAAATTGTTGTGCTCGAATCTATGTGTCTCTTTGCAGCGATGGTACAGGCTGGAAACTTAATTGCAAAGCTTTTCTCAAACTCTCGGACATGGTATTTTACATAGCAATCCATGGTTGTAACTTGCATGAGTTTGTTAGGATCAACTTTGCCTAATCTCTCTATGTAGATGGGTCTTCCCTCCTTGTCAACGCCATGATAACCATGGGGGTAATACTTCCAAACTTCATTCAACTCATTGAATTCAAAATCCTGATATAAACACCACCACAATAAGCATATTAGATTTTTTAACTATAATTTTTTTCACAGAGGTTCTACAAGTTGGGATGACAAATGCCAGAATAGTAAGGATTGGCATTAAACCAGAGACCCTGAAACAACATGGAGACAACCGGCTAAGTGAAGTAAATTTCAATTTAATTACCTCCATAATAGTGTCAGCACCGAAATCTTTCCTCCATTGAATCATATCAGCCCACATATGTTTTGCTTTTTCAATATCAAACTTCCTTGCTTTCAAGAACCTGTAAACAAATAAATAAATACATGTTACAAAGATGAGTTCCACTGAGAACGGCGGTGTGCCTCGTCCTATAAGTAAAGATAACAGAATAGTGATCTAGCACTGATTGACATATCACTATTTTTCAAATTGACATCCATAACTGCTAATTGTACGATCTTCAATAAAATATGCTCTGTTCCCAACGTGGACTACTAAAATTGATCAAATCAATCTATCAAACCTATTAAGTGAAGAATAAGTATTGCTATTACATTATCATATGTAAAAAGAGCTCAAACATAAAAATCCCCTTTGTGGTGAAATATTTCTCCTGTAGTGTATATTTAGAGAAATAAAGCACACTTAGGCGCACGATGGATATTCATAACTGCTAATTTTAAAATCTTCAATATCATCAGTTTATATTCGTATATTAAGGTAGAAGTTAGAACGATAAAATTGATCGCTTCAAGTATTAACCGTATTAAGTGAAGAATAAGAATTATAATTCATATGTAAAAATAGCTCAAACATAATAACCTTTTTACATCACATGATAGCCATATAACTTCAATGACTATAATTTTATATATCATCCTTATATAAACACAGCAATGAAATATTTTGGATTATCACCATATGTAAAAGGTGCTAACTAGCTTTCCTAGTAAAACCTTTTCGAAATCATATAAAAAAACTTGAACCAAAATTTTGCCTACATCGGAATGGGAGGCTTTGTTCGAGATGGAAGGGATATTCCCCATTATGTTGCCCACCACCATTGAACTAGAAATACAGAATGTAGGTATTATAATTTGCATGCATATATCAGTGGAAATAGTAACAGGATACCTTAACATCACATGATAGTCATCATGTTTTTCAGGTAGCAATTCGTCCAATACCAGTACTTGTCGAAATGCATCAACAGCCTGTAGCTCTTCAACATCACGTATATCCTCAATTGAGACAGAGCTAACTCGACCATCACTCTTTCTTCTGCTCTTCTTCTTGAGAGAGTGTTTGAACTTGGTGGATGCATTAATTGCTTTCTTTTTCAGTGAACTGATTCTTGTCCTTCTTTCATCCTCTGAGTTTTCAAAATCAGATTTTCTTTCTCTTCTCTCATCATTACCAGAGGATCCCTCAAAGCCTATCATATAAAAGGGGTCCAAAAGGCAGATGTGATAAATTAGAAATGACTAGTATGAAACCTCAATGAAGTCTACTTACACTAAAATACGCATTATTTTCCAACACAATTAACTATTAGTTACTGTAAAACTTGAGAAAGCTAGTCATTCCAAGTTATGAATACTTCCTAAGAGCAACATTTTTCTCAAATAGCTATTCACGATAAAAAGAGTAGTGCAGGAAAGTTCTAACAATGATCAATCAGCTTATACCTCCTGCATAGATGCTGAGGGTTTATGCATCCTGCCTAACATCATCTAGCTGACTAAGATTCAGTTGTAATTTTAAAATGTACAAACCATGCATAATGGACATTATGAAGGAGACAAAGTTAGAGAAGCATCTAGTCCAGTCCATGAAAGGCAGCAGGAAAGCGCAGAACAAGAATCAGGAATACTCAAATCCGACATACTATAGAGTCATCAATAAGTAAATTGTTCATAAATTGAAATACATAGTACGAGGCCAACTGCAACATATAAACAAGTGCACGAAACTACAAAACCATGCACTCATTGGTTCATCTAACAAAGTTCATATCACCAGGTACGCTGAAGCATTACGACACTCTTTCTGTAAATTTAGTATTTTACTAGCCATCTCACAACAATTAACCCTCAATCAAGGGGGGAAAAGAAAAGCACCACGACTACTCATTGTGCCTTGCATCACTTTATGCTGAGAAAACATAAGCAAAAACCTTAACAACTATCCTAGAAATGCCCTAAACTTCAAATTTCTATTTGTGACAATTTGCAACAGCTGTATTGGAAGAAAAAAAGAATCCAAAAGAAAACCCTAGTTTCATAAACTAAATAAAGATCCACTACCTCCTACATAAAATAAATTATTAAAAAATTGAGAGAGCTCATCAGGCCCATTCCATCAGATTTCCAATATGAATATTTGTCTACAAAATTAAGAACAAAAATATATATGTATATGTGTAACTAACTCCCGATTAATGTTGCCATTTTTCAACAAAAAGAACATAATAATTTCCATATCCTCAATTCATGCGAATTTCTTTAACGAAGAACTAAAATTTCAAGAATAAAAGTTGGGTTCATGCAATATCTATATGCACCTTAAGAAACTTATATGTCACACATAAATAGCAAAACCCTGATTTAGAAAAGAAATTCCCATCTCACTCCATCGACTACAAGTATAATTCGACAATAAAAGAACTTGAAAAGAAGTCAATTCTATATATATATATATATAACCCTAAATTTATCCAACGAAAGCCTATCTCACTCCAGCCTCTACAACTATAGTTTCCAACACCACCAAGAACGTGAATCGAAGATAAGAAATCACTCACATGGCCGCGCGAATCGATCCAGTGGTCCCGACATATCCCCACCAAATTGAAACAACTCCTCCCAAGATCTTGATGATCAATCAACCAAGCATCACCGCTACAAACTACGCAAGCACTGCGAAAACCGTAAACCCTAGAAATTAGAGGTTGAATCAAAATTGAAACGAACCCTAGAATTTTGAGATTATATCGAATTTGAAACAGAAACCCTAGAAATTTGAGATGAAAATGTACCTGAAATTAACAATTGTTAATCAATTTGAGTTTGATTGAAGGTTAAAAAAGTGAAGGAGCGAGATTGAAGCAATCTGCGCAGTATTAACGGATCAACCCTAACGGTAAGCGAATAGTTGAGGAATGTAGAATCCGAAAATTATATTTGACAAATATATTATTATATATACGTATATATAGTGTATATATATATATATGTGTGTGTGTGTGTGTGTGTGTGTGTGTGAGAGAGAGAGAGAGCGTCTTAATTGGAGTCTGCCGGCGGTATGTTGAAGTAGCGACAAAATATGAGTAATTCAGCAATCATTTATTTGACCGCTCCCAAGTTCTTATTATTCTGTTGTTGGTTGTTGGCTTTGACTTTATAATTGAGCCGTTTGAAATTTCTAAATTAATATTTTTTTTCATAAATAAAATAAGTTCATTAAGGTCTGTTTTGTAAACATGTTTGGTGCAAAAAATATGATTTTGGTGCCAAAAAATGGTACTAAACCATGTTTGGTAAAATTGTGCCAAAAAATGGTACTGTTACTGTAGCAAACCATGGTGCCAAATTTGTGAAGGATTTTGGAACTATCTTTTTGATGATTTTGGATGGTGCGGGTACTGTAGCACCGAATATAATATTTATATTTTAATATTATAAATTTTAATATTAATATATATATATTAATATTAAAATTTATAAATTTTAATATTAAAATATTAATATTAAAATTAATATAAAATTAATATTAATATATTATTGTATTAATATTAATATAAATTTTAATATTAATATATTATTGTATTAATATTAATATATTAATATATTAATATTACTATTAAAATTAAAATATATTAATATTAAAATATTAATATAATAAAAATATATTAATATATTTTAATATAATAAAATATTTTAATATTAATATTAATATTAATTTTAATATTAATATATTATTATATTAATATTAATATATTAATATAAATTTTAATATTAATATTAAAATTAAAATTAAAATATAATATATTTTAATTTAATAAAAATATATTAATATATTTTAATATTATAAATTTTAATATTAATATATTAGTATATTAATATATTTTAATTTTAATATTAATATTAATATATTTTAACCCATACCAACTCTACCAAATATGGTTTGGTTTTTCAGCATCACTTTTTCTCACACCAAAACCATCTGCACCAAACATGGTTTGGAACCAAAATAAAACCACACCAAACCAAATTCAACCCAACCAAAACCAAAACCAAAAACTAACACAGCACCAAACCGTTACCAAACGCAACCTAAGTCTCTTTTTTTATTAGTTTCAATTTGTATAAATTACACTTAAATAAATCATTTAAACGCTTATTATATGATCTTTTCTAATAGACAATGTGTGTAGGGAATAACACCCTTATTAACGTTCTATAAGCTTATTTATCGGATTTTATAAAATTATAATTTGGTCCTTTCATTGTCTAAAATAAAAAAATTTAGTGGTTTGTTTTAAAATTTGTTGTACTTACACAAACATTTATTATTGTTTGAAAATTACTCTAACCACTCCTAAAATACGAATCTTGTCACACCAATCTACGGTTAGCATTAGTCAATAACGAAAAATTTAATTTATTTTCATACATTTGAAATTTACCTCTTTTATATATGTGTGTGAATGGGTATACCTCCTAAAATTCGAGTCATATGATAACCCGAATGTAATATTTAATTATAATTTACAAATGGACTTTGTCTATTCGTGGCCTTGTGCAATTGGGACAAAAGTGAAGAACCAAAAAAATGCTCTTTGGGATAGTGTATATATTTTTATGAACATTTCTTTCCCATCATTTTCCAGTTCAATTTAGTGACCAAATCAAGGAATGTATGCAGAAACAGATCCAGAAAATTATTGAAATGTGACAAAACAAATTTTTGATAATTTTTATAGGAGGTAGATTTATTATTTATGTATAGATTACTATTATTTTTTTACAAAAGTAATAATTTTTTTATATAAAAAAAAAATATATGTGGCAGTCCATCACTAGTTAGGATGGTGTGTGATATGAAGTTTGATTTATTTATTTTTTTCAAAACGGAAAATTTTGTATAATTATGGTAATTTTGTGGGAAGGTTGGTGGAATTCATCATAGAAGATAATATAATTAAATTAACAATTTAACAAGATATTATTATGCTAATGCTATGACCTTTTAATTATTTATGTATTTTCATGTAAAACGACAAAGCCCATGTTAGGGAGCCCATTGAAAGATTCTGGTTGAATGAGTACCGGAATGATTGATTTTTCAGTCAAAAATCTTTTTCGCCATCCTTTGAAAGTGACATTCTTCTTCTTTTTCCTTTCCTTTTTTCTTTTTCTCTTTTTTACCTCTTCCAATCGAATTCTTTTGAGATATTCTAAATAAAAATAACTAATTTGTTATACTCATCAAATGAGAAATGTGAATTTTTATAAGATTTTGTATTTGGAATTCGAATTTCAATCCAGAAACAATTCTTTTTTCATAACTTAACTATTCGATAAAATTGAAAGTACTAAACAATTCAAAAAATATAAATTTCAAGTCCTTGAATTTGATTGTAAGAATTAGAAATAAAATAATTTTTAATATGGTTTTGAATTTTGAATGATACTCCTATCATTTAAAATTAAACAGCATTTTAAGTTAAACTGCTTCTAATGATATTCAAATTACATTGATATCAAAATCACTTAATTGATATTGTTAAAGTAAATCTTATGTTAATTTAATTATTGAACTTCTTTGAATTCTCAAACTTTTATTAATAATTATTTCCCATAGTTATGGATGTTGTAAAGTCTAATAGAACTTTCTTACCTTCTAAATTAATTAGTTTGGAGAATTTGAGTTTTCTTAAAGAGTAGTGGATGAAAAGAAAAATGATACTCCCTCTACTGTTATCTCTAATCCACTACCACCTGACCCCCACCCCCCTATTCATTTTTCCCCACCTCCTCTCATCCACCCCCTCTTTTGGTTCCTTCTAACCATGTTTTGGGTAATTCTTAATGTTCTCCTGTTACCTCAGTTTCTTGCTCAGCATATTTCCCCCCTGTGCTCCAGGCTCTTGTTAGGCCTGCTGCTCCTACTCCCATTAACAACCATGTGATTGGGATGGTGGAGGACGAGGGGGAAAATGAGGAGGTTGCTCATGCTGTCCACTATGATGGGAAGTTAAATGCCATGTCTCGAGAGCTGAATGTTATTGAATCGGTTGTGGACATTTTGCAGAGGGATAACAGACTCCTTCACAATAGACTGACTTTATTGCAACCAGGGGTCAATCAAAACACTGAGATCAGAAAGACTATTAATCAGATGGATGAGCTTAAGATGCTTAGAAAAAAGGTTACAATGTTGCAAAAGAATGGTCCTGGAGGTAAACCTTCTAGCTCTTCTTATAGGGATCTGCTTGATGTTCTCCCACAAGTGGGACTGCCATTGGTAGCTTCCCCTGTCCCCCCTATCCATTTCTCCCCTGGTTTTGTAGCCACCCCTTCCATTGGTACTGGTGGTGCATTTGTTAGATCCATGGGATCAGGAATGGTGTCTCACGCGCCACTTGTTGAAGGGATTCTTGGCCCTCACCCTATTGTTCATGATGGTCAAAGGTCATGTGGGCCTGATGGCGACTTGTCATCTCTCATTGGCAAGGTTTTGAAACCAATTGTTGTGTCAGATGACCCTCTTCCAAAGCTTCCTATTCCTGTGTCTTGTCGTTTGACCCCCTGTGGTCCTTCTTATGGACCTAGTGACCATTTTCCACCCCTCCTTTCTGCTTTACAGGCTGGGGAATCTGTTAATGGGACCCCACCCGGTTTGTCCTCTTCTCCTATTCCTAATGCCCTACCTGCTGGTTCTATCACTCCCACTGTCCCACACTCTCCTTCTAACCCCCCTGCTATTGGACCAATTACATGGTCTTCTATTGCTGCTCCTACTAGGTTTGCTCTTGAATTCATTCCCCCTTCCTTTGCTGATGGCTTATCCTATGTTGATCCACCTCCCTCTGCCAAGGAGGAGGGTACTCAGGAGTGGAAGTCAAGCCTTGTGGGATTCTTTATCTCAAAAAAACTACCTTTTAGCATGGTCAAAACACTAGCTAGGAGTATGTGGTTAAAAAGAGGACTCGTGGATACCATCGGAACTGAGTCTGGATTTTTTATATTTAGGTTCAATTGTGAAAATGATTGTAAAAGCATTTTGGATGAGGGTCCTTGGATGTTTGCTAATAGATCTATCATCCTTAGGAAATGAGAAACCAATTTACAGTTTATCAAGGAGAGTTGTGCCACATTACCTGTTTGGATCAAGCTCTACAATATCCCACTGGAATATTGGAATGGGAAAGGGTTAAGCTCTATTGCTAGTGACTTGGGTAAGCCACTCTTTGCTGATGAGGTTACAATTTTAAAACAAAGGATTTCTTATGCTAGAGTGTGCGTGGAGGTTAGTGCTAAACACCAAAGGCAAAGTTCCATTAGGCTTAAGGTGGGTGATAACCTATTTAAGGAAATTGGAGTTGAGTACCAATGGTTGCCCCCTGCTTGTAAGTCTTGTAATTGCTTTGGGCATACTGATGCTATGTGCCCTAAATTGACTAAGGTCTGGGTTCCTAAAGTGCCTACACCAAATGAGGGGATGGGTGGTAAGGAATGGAGAGTGGTGAGAAAGAATAACACCAAGTCCCTTCCTCCTGTTAATTCCCAATGCCCCCCTCCTACTTCAGTCCTTGTTCTTCCCCTTACTAGTTTACCTTCTTTTGTTGATTCTCTTGCCATTCCCACTGCCCCCCTTCCTTTAGTGGAAGTTATTTCTCCTTTGGCATGTCCTTGTCCTTCACTTCTTCCCCCTCATCCCCCTGACCCTCAACCTCCTTGTTTAGTTAATAAGCCCATGTCCCCCAACTCCTCATCTCAATCCTCTAATAGGTACCATGTCCTGTCATGCCCTGATGCTTTGAATGATGATTGTGGGGCTGGTGGTTGTGAAGGTTGTGTGGATTCGGATTACATGGCAGGCATTATGATGAAACATAATGACATAAGGGAAGCTGCTCCTGATTGCATAATTACTTCCTCTGATCCTGGCTGTTCTACTGGCATTTTGAATGGGGTTAGTCATAAGGTGTCCCCAAGAGAGAGGAAAAGACTTAAGAAGGAAGCTAGAAAGGTTGCAAAGGAAAAAGATAAGGCTGCAAAGGAAGAATGCACTAGGTTCTTTAAGGATCTCCATTCTCCCAAGTTATCCAAATGATCATTGGTGCATGGAATGTTAGAGGGATGAATAATCCCTCCAAATTAAGAGAAATTAGGACTTTTATGAGAAATAACCACTTAGATATGTTTGGATTGATGGAAACTAAGGTAAGGAAGCAGAATATGGATAGTACTCACAGGGCCTTGACTGAATACAATATTTTATCCAACATTGAACATGCTCCTCTAGGGAGGATATGGATTTTGTGGAATCCTAACACTGTCAAGGTGGAGTGTTTATCTATGACAAATCAGTTTATCCACTGTAAGGTGACTAACTTGGTAAGTGATAAGGTGTTTATGGCTACTTTTGTTTATGGGCTTAACACTTGTGAGGAGAGAAGGGGCCTATGGGAGAATCTAATTGAGATAAGTGCTCAGCTTAATGACATACCCTGGATTTTGTTAGGGGATTTCAATGCCATTAGAAGCCCTAGTGAAAAGTATGGAGGAAGCTCCAATTGGACACCAGCTATGAATGAATTTAATGAATGTTTAAATGACATGGGGGTGGATGATATGAGCTACACTGGAATGTTGCACTCATGGTCAAATAAATCTAGTGGTAATGGTGTTGTGGCTGAAAAGTTGGATAGAGTCTTGGTGAACCCCATGTGGTTAGGTTCTTTTCCTAACTCTAGTGCTAGCTTCCCCCCACCATTGTGTTCTGACCATTGTCCCATGCTTGATAATATGGGCCATGACAGTGTGAGGAAAACCCCCTTCAAATTCTTTAACTTTTGGTGTGACCACCCTGATTTTCTTGAAACTATGGCTAGAGTATGGAGCACTAAAGTGGATGGCATACCAATGTTCAAGGTGGTTACCAAGCTCAAATTACTTAAGGGTTCACTTCAAGCTCTAAACCACCAGGCCTTTAGTGATATTACTGTTAGAGTGAACAAGGCTAGAGATGAATTGGCTCTTACTCAAATAGCCTTGGATTCTAACCCTGGGGATGTGACCCTAAGTGAACAAGAAAAAACACAAGGCATTACTTACTCCAGCTTGAGCAAGATAGAAGAACAACTTTTTAAACAAAAGGCAAGAATTAATTGGTTGGCTCTGGGTGACCAGAACACTGGATTCTTCCACAAATGCACTAAACAAAGACATAACAGAAGAAGAATATCCAGTGTCATGCTCTCCAATGGGGAAGTGTCAAAGGACAGTGGGGTCATCAAGGAAACATTTACATGCCATTTCCAAAAATTGTTAGGTAGTAATCCTCATTGCTACCCAAGTACTCACTCTCTATCTCAATTTGTCAACAAAACTGTGGATGAGGATTTTATTGAAAGCTTATGTGCTATCCCTACTGATAATGAAATAAAAAAGTGCCTTTTTTCTATTAAATCCAATAAATCCCCTGGCCCTGATGGATTTAATTCAGTGTTTTTTAAAAAGTCTTGGCATATTGTGGGAAAAGAGGTGACCCATGCCATAAGAATGTTTTTTGAAAATGGGAGAATGTTAAAGCAAATCAACACCACTTATCTGGCCTTAATACCGAAAGTTCCTAACCCCAATTCTCCTACGGATTACAGGCCTATATCATGCTGCAATGTGATTTATAAATGTATTTCCAAGCTGTTGGCAAATAAAATGAAACCTATTCTACCTACTGTTATTGACAAAGCACATAATGCTTTTGTCCAGGGAAGGAAGATTAGTGACAACATTATTTTAGCACAAGAATTAGTGAGAGGGTATCATAGGGATGCAAATCCTCCTAGATGCACTCTCAAAATTGACTTGAATAAAGCCTATGACTGTATTGATTGGGTGTTTATTCTTGATGTGCTACAGTTAATGAAATTCTCCTCTATTTTCATTGAATGGATTAGAAGTTGCATCTCAACCCCTACATTTTCAGTATCAATTAATGGAGAGATGTGTGGATTCTTTAAAAGCATCAAAGGGTTGAGACAGGGGGACCCTTTATCCCCTTACCTTTTTGTTATTGGAATGGATGTTCTCTCATCCATTACTGATATCCTTACTTGTAGTGATCCACTTTTTTCTTACCATAAAAGATGTGTGGCTACCAAGCTTTCCCACCTCTCATTTGCTGATGATCTTTTAATGTTTTTCTACGGGAACACTAGCTCAGCAATGACTATCAAGCATGCTATTAACACATTTTCTTCCTTTTCTGGACTTACCCCTAACCCAAACAAATGCTGCCTTTTCTTTTGTGGTGTCCATGAGCTAACTAAAAATGAGATATGTAGGTTATTCAACTTTCCTAGTGGTGTGCTCCCCATCAAATACTTAGGTATCCCCCTCATTTCCACATATCTATCTGCTATTGACTGTCAATGCCTTGTGGAAGCTATGCTTTCAAAGGTTGCTAGTTGGACTGCTAGAACTCTCTCATTTGCTGGCAGATTACAACTTATTAAAGCTACACTTTCAAGTATTCACATTTATTGGACTAACATTCTTATCTTACCCCACCAAAGTGTGCAAACAGATTAATATGATTCTTCAAAGGTTCCTTTGGGGTGGCCCTGCATTATCTAAACAGAGAGGGAAAATTCCATGGGACTACATTTGCAATCCAAAAGAGGCAGGTGGCCTAGGCATTTATGACATTCAAAAGTGGAATAAAGGATCTATTCTAAGACACATTTGGTACCTGGTTTCCACTGAGTTTACTGGCATTTGGAAAGATTGGACCCTCAAAAATTTGATAAAAGGAAGGAGCTTTTGGGAGATTAAAATTCCTGGTGACTGTACCTGGTTTTGGAGAAAGTTGCTGCAATTGAGACACCTTGCTCAACCAATGATCAAACATAAGATTGGTGATGGAGGGCTTACTATGGCATACTATGACAACTGGTTACAATGTGGTCCTCTACACACTGTTCTACAAGGCTCTATCCAAGGACAAACATGGCAATCCAACAAGCATCTAATGGTTTCATCTCTAATTGTTAATGGTGAGTGGCAATGGCCTAGACAGTTATCTAATATCTTATCAAACATTTTGGATATTGCCTCCATTCCTAATCCAAGGATTACCGTGCCTGACAGTATCCTTTGGACCCCCTCTCCATCCAAATCCTTTACCCTAAAACATACCCTTACTTCTCTCTATCCCCCTCCCCCTAAATGTCATTGGTATAAGCTGGTCTGGTTTCAGAACAGTATACCAAAACATTGTTTCAACTTATGGATGGCAATTAATGGTAAGTTGCTAACTAAAGATCAACCTTGTTTGGACTACCTTATGCAACCTAATGTATGCATCCTATGCATGTCTGCTGCTGAAGATCATGAGCACTTGTTTCATAAATGTTCTTACTCACTGAAAATATGGGAAACAATTCAAGAAAAATGTGGGTTCTACTGCAAGCCTAATACATGGCATGATTTCCTCTTATGGGCATCATCTAATTGGAAAAACAAGTTAGGGAAAGCTAGAGTCCTAACATGGAAATTAGTTTTGGCTAGCTACACTTATCACATATGGAGGGAACGCAATAACAGAATATTTAGAGAAGTGAACTTACATCCTATGATGACTTACAGAGCTATTGAGGACTCCATCAGAATGCGTCTATTCTCTGTGAAGATGCACTTATGCCCTTATGCTGCAGCCATTGCTACTGAGTGGAGCTTACCTTCTTCCTTCTATGATACCTCTCCCCAAAATCTCTTCTTCTCCTTTCCTCAGGCACCAATTCCTTCCTGTGATGTCCCTATAAATACTGGGGTCCCTCGTCTACCATCGCAGTTGCCTCCTCCTCATCCTCAATTTGAACCCATCCCATCTCGGCAACCATCACCTCTTCATATACCCCTCCCATCACACCAATCACAAACACCACAGCCAAATCCTCAGCCATATCCTTCTCCCACCCCGCCACAGCCGCTTCAGCCTATCCATCTTCCATACCCCCAACCGCCATAGCCACTGTTAACAAGGGATGAAATGATACGATGTGTGTTGGATTGCCATGGGGTGAGGTGGATTGGACCATGTAATTGTGAAATTGGAACAACGAATGAGGATCGACTAACTGTCGATTGTAGGTTTGAAATCGTGGACAAATTGAGGAACGATGTAGTCGAAGCTGCACTTGAATTAATGGTGGCCTCCTTTCAAGGGCCCTTAGAGAAGTGAAATTTGATTGCTCGAAATGGATGGAGGTTTGGGGCTGGCCCAGATCATTTAGTGTGATGATGTAGCCTGTTTGGGTGAAGCTAAGTGTGGACATGTTTGTTGCAGAGTTGATAGTGTGAGGCGGCTGTTTTCTCTTACCAAATTAGTGTTTGGTTTGTAGCTATTGTATATTCTTGTCTTGATGTTTTTCCTCTTTGGACTTTTCCTTTCCCCCCCTCCCCCCCCTCCCTCCCTTTTGTATTTCTCTGTTGTGTTTTAATATACCATTTATTTACCGGAAAAAAAAAAAAAAAAAAAAGATGGGGAAAAAAAAAGTAGTGGATGTGTAAGTTTTGCGGTGAGATAAACGATAATAATAATAATACTAATAACAATAATTTAAATTAGTTTGGTTTCTAATTGTTGGAAATATTCAAGAATACCTTAAAGAAAGGACATTATAGGGACAATATATGATTTTTATGAATCTGAATGAGCAAGTATTGGCGCCATTCATGGCCAACTGGATGATCCATATAATATAATAAGTTTGAAACATTGAATGGGTACAATTCTTTCCTCCTCTCTAAAGGGTTGGATCAAAGAATAATTTGAAGTCATATTTATCCATATAATAATAAAACTCATGCAAACTACAAAAATTGGTATAAAAAAATAAAATAAAATAAACTACAAAAATTGGTTTTTTTTTTAAAGGCAATAAAGATTAAATGAAAATTTTAAGGCACAACACACCTAATAAAAAATTTAAATGAAAAAAGTTTCATAAAAGTATTCATGTAATCGCTATTATATGAGCAAATTATATATTTATTTAATGAGTTTCTCACTTTCCTCACCTATATCCAATTTTTCTTTTAAAGTGTGTTTAGCTTTATGTTGTCTGTAAATAATTACGTACAGTGAGCTTGTATCCTATTGAAGAACGGTATAAAATTGTGTATGGAATTTGTTTAGTTATTCATGAAGCTAACTTGAGAAACAATTTTGGAATAACTTGATGTCGAAGTACTTCTACAATACTAATGTTACGTTTGGGGGAGCTTTTCAAACCCTCCAAACGGGCTTCCAAGTTCAAATAGTCTGTTTAATAAAATTATAGTTGTTTGATGAAAAAAATCAAACGCACTTTCATAAAAATTTAAAATTTTTAAAGCCCGTTTAGTAGAAGCAAGTAATAGTTGCTTCTCAAATTCACGTTCCCCTATTTTAGGAATAGTGAATGTTAAAAAAAGGTAAATTACTATAATATCATTATACTTATCTCTTATAACTTTTTATCCTTATCTATTATAAAGTCTTTAAATTCTATTATTTTCACCTAATTAATGAAAAAGAGTCTTGCTTTCATTCATTAATTTTGTATTTGTAAAAATTATTGTACTATATATCAATTTTATCCCATAAAATTCGTGGACATTCTACATTATTTTCACCGTGACCTACTTTCATTCATCAATTTTTTATTTGTAAAAATTACTATATTACATATCAATTTTATCTTATACAACTCATAGTCATTCCATATATGATCATTCATATTTAATTCATTAATATTTCTAATAGTAAAAATCGTTCATATTTTTAATAGTAATAAAAAATAGAAAACAAAAGAAAATAAGGACATAAATGAAGGATGAAGAATTCAACGAATTCGATTCCACTATTCCGATGACACGTGTCTTACAAATTAATGACCCTCGTTATTGATTATTCAGGGTAATATTGTAAATTAGTAACTTATTTAACAATATTAATTCTTAAATGACTTGTGAAGTAGATAGCTTCACCAAATAACTTTTTATTTTGAAATGCAATTATCAAACTTACTTTTATAAAGTAATTTTTAAAAAACATGACTTCTCTTATCGAGAAGCTAAACGCTACCCAAGTCTTAAGTGATATCTCAAACTTCCCTGAATTCTCAAGCTTCTAGTTATTGGATCATTCGAAAATAAAAACAAATTAATACTAACAATAAACTAATAAAAAACAAAATAATGGTGAACAATGTTTTATATATAAAACAAAATCATATATATATTCCTTTTGAGTGTTGTGTCTATTAAAAGTATTTTTGAAAATTATTCAATAATTCAGAGTATAAGTCATGTGGTGCTCCTAGTTAATTAGTGGAGGAGTTGTACAACACGAATGGATCAACCATTGAGCATCATACCGAGCCCTTAAACTAGCATCCGTTTTGATATATATTTCAGAAAAGCTGACAATGTTGGAAAACTTAATTTTAAGTTGATTTTTCCAAACACGGCTTACTTTGAAGCAATTTAGCTTCCGGCCCTCTCCTATATAACTTCCGTTCAATTCAAATACCTTTTTCAAATCCATATTTCAAAAAAACCAAAAAGGTCTTATATACATTTGGGTTAAATAGATCAAAATTACATGGTTTAAACAATTACAATTTGACATATAAACAAATGATACAAACTTGGAGACATTTTTTTTAAGGTGTCTAATTGTGTTCGGATCATATAATCTTAGTCCATACAATAATTTTTTACGCCATAGAATACTCATCTAGTTTGTGTCTTTTTCATGTGGGTTTCCAAACAGTGGTGTGCCCTAATGGACTTCCCCTTTCAGCACTAAGGTCATGTTTGATAGGCGTTTTTTCTGGTCTGGTCTGGTCTAATCTGATCTGAAAAAGTTTGTTTGATAAGCGGTTTGGTCTTACTATTTATTTATTATTTATTATAATATTTATTTATGTATTATTTCTTTATTTATTTATTATTTCTTCGCTTTATAATATATTTTATTATTTATATTATTAAATTATTATTTATTAATTTATAAATATATTCTATTTATTTATTATTATTTTATTATTTAATTCATTTTATTTATAAATTATTTATTCATTTTTAATTATTTAAAAATATATTTTATTAACTTATTATTATTATACTCATTTTTTATTATTATTATGAAGTATTTATTCATTATTATATTTACTTATTATTTATTATTATATTTATTTATTATTATATCTATTTATTATTTTTTATTATATTTATTTATTATTATTATTTATTTCATTTTTTATTATTATTTTTAAATATGTTTTATGTAATTTATTATTTATTTTATTAATTTATTATTATTATTTATTATTTAGTCCATTTTCTATTATTATTGTATTCATTTATTATTATTATTATGTTTTATTTAATTTATTATTTATATTATTAATTATTCATTTTTAATTATTTATAAATATATTTTATTATTTATTCATTTATTTATTATTATATTTATTTATTATTATTATATTCATTTTTTATTATTATTAGGTATTATTTATTTTATTTTGTTTATTATTTATTATTTATATTTTATTTTTAAAATATGTTTTATTTGATTTTTTATTATTATTAATAATTTTTTATTCATTTTTAATTATTTATAAATATATTTTATTAATAAGACCAGACCGGACCACCAGGAACCACCTTTTTTTTTGTCTGAAATGAGGTCATTTTGGTCTGATTTGGTCTAACCAAAAATTTGGGACTAATGCTACCAAACATGGTCTGGTCCCATAAAATACAAGACCAGACCAGACCAGCTGGAACCGAATCACCTACCAAACAGGGCGTAACATGAGTGAGGTGTTTACTTTCACAAACCACCAACACATTTATTTTCTAGTCTTTTAACTCTCTTAATTTATATACTAAAACATCCTGGATGATAATGACTTGATTGCCGACGAATTCACGGAACTCGTATAAAGTGATTCTTCCATATGAATCGAATGAAGTTTGGATTATATCTGCGCTTGTGATCCCAAACAATTTGTTTAGAATCAACAAAAATAGAACATGAAATCTAATTTTTTTTGAGACATTGGACCAAAGTCGATCCTCTCCCACTAGACCAACCAGTTCGGATTGTCTCTTGTATATTGCTATGAATAAACATAACCTCAATTTTAAAACTTTCCACCAAGAAGTACAAAAAAAATTAACTCCTGTGCCACCACCACCATGATAATACAAGCAATGCATTACCATTTGTATTATTGAGAATGTAACATATCAATTACTTACATGTTTATTTATTTTGTGTTATCCATGTAGTTGTTCAAGAAAGTAAAGGACACAAAAATGGATTTGGTTCCCTATAGATGGTTTTGGGAATCATAACCAAGTTGGGTAGGTTTTCAAGTTGAAGTCAAAGATTATTTAAAGTCAAAACCCGTGTCACTTTTTGTTTCTTATTTGTGTTTTTGTTTTTTGAAGGAGTATTTTTTAATTAGTAACCATCAGAAGGTCAAAAAAAATATGGTCAAAAGCTGCTAATTTTGTTTTATTTTATTTTTGTAGTTATATATTTTTATTGTTTTTCCTCTGCAGAGGTGTTAAATCTTCTTTTATCTTATTTGAATTGTATTACTTTTTATCTCTTTTCAGTCAATAAGAAAAAATATAAAAAAACATAAAACAACAAAGAACATGTAAAAATATATGGACTCCCAAATTGCCTGTCCAAACATACGAAGTCAAGGAGAGAAACAATGATACAAAAAGTGTACGTACAAAAGGAGAGCAAACCTTAACCCATGTACGGGACTGAGGCTAGGCGACCAAGCCCTCCGGTCCGGGGTCCCAATTTTTTTAAAAAAATATTAATATTTTTATAATTTTTTTAAAATTTAATTAATTTCTCTGCCTAATTTAAGAGTTTTATTTTTTCAAAATAAAAATTATTTACTATAGATTAAAAAAAAGTAATAATTTGTTTAAAAGTCTATTTGTACTAAATTCAAACCCAATTTCACAATTTTGGTCCCCAAAATCTTAAATTTCAGTTACTATAAATTAAAAAAAACAATCTCAATTTTTCAACTTAGTGAAACTAAAGTATAATTCAAATCAAACTATTATTCTAATTAGATCTAGAGATTTTTCTCACAATTGCACAATGTTTAGCAACTACACTTAAGGTTCTCGTAATTGCCGCACTCGCACAACGATAACAATTTTTCACGCGACTACTGTTGCATTCCCCCAACAATAACAAATTTTCACAACAACACCAAGATGAAAGTTGTTTTTGATTTTTTAAGTATTAATAAATATAATATGTTCTTTTAGTAATTTTTTAGGCAAAAGTGCATAATATCCCCGTGTGCGTTGATTCAGTTGCAAAATACCCCCTTGTGCTATTTTTTGACCCAAATCATTACCCAGTATTTTTCAAAAGTTACAAAATAGCTTAAAAGGTGCATAATATAATATATAAAATTATATTATTTTTTTATATTTGGTATTTTTTACTTTTAAAAAAAATGATAGTATGAATCGGAACCGGAACTAAATTTTGGTTCCGGTTCGGTTCAGTTCCTATTCCTATTTTTAAGGAACCAAACCGGTTTGAACACCCGTGTAAATAAATATATGTGTGTGAAGTTTTGAATTATTAAGTATATTATTGAAAAAGAGAAAAAAATAAACAAAATATTAAAAATGATTTATTACAGGACAAGGGGGCAAATTAGTAAATCTTTTTGTATAAAACATAACAAATGGGGGTATTTTGAAACTTTAAAAAAACACAAGGTAGTGATTTGGATTTAAGCAAAACACATAGGGGTATTTTGTAACTTTTGAAAAGCACAAGATAGTGATTTCGGGCAAAAAATAGCACATGGGGTATTTTGCAACTGAACCAAAGCATAGAGGGTATTATGCACTTTTACCAAATTTTTATGTACTTATGGCTCCGTTTGGGAAAGCCTCTTTTTGTTTTTATTCTTGTTTTTTGACACTGTTTATGAGAATAGAACATATTTGGGATGATTTTTACTGTTCACTTTGTTTTTGTTTTGAAAACAATTCTGCTAAATAGTGCAGAAAACAAGGTCTCACATTTGTTCTCGCGTAGGGCCTTAATTTATTTTCGGAATTTCAGGGTCGGCCCTGCCTTAACCAAGTTAGTCAAGAACTCAAGAAAAAAAAATGATAATATTAGTTATGAGAGAAAATAAATAAAATATATATATAATAATGACGAAAATGCATGATTGGATAAATTATAAAATAAAATAAATGGTAGATTTTGTTTGGATAAAGTAGATGAGAGAAAAAGAAAAGAAATTGTTTGAATTAATTTTCTATTATATTCTAATATTTAACTAAGACCCGAATAACTTTTTGAAATATTAGACTTATTTTTGGTATTATAAAAGTATTACTTAAATCATTATACTTTCTATTTAAAAAAATTTATTTTTGAAAGACGATAATGAGAGATAACTTATCTATCTAAATTTTTTAAAAATTAACAAACGGAATACGAAAATCACTATTTTTCTTTTTTTCTTTTCTTATCCATCCAATCGAAGCCTAACTATCTTTGCTCCTGTCATATGTTCTACTCGGGTCACTTGTATGAGAGAGGTCCAACACCTAGGGTCAACCCCAATTTGAATGCAAATACACAGACATCTTGAAAATAACCCAGTTAGAGATGTGAGGATATTAATGGACTCACCGATCATTAATCATTATATATAGTTCTATTTCCACTAAACCAGGCAGAGAATTAATGCACTATTATTATTAAATCAAATGATAAGTAAACCTTACAATGAAGGGAAGGTTGGCTCAAATTAGGGCAGCTGTCCTAAACATACTTTATTAGAAAAGACAACATACTGAATACATATATATATATATATATATATATATTATTTTATTTTGATGGTCGTAGTGCTTCTCTCTTTTTTTCTCCACCAATGTCCTTTCAATTGGTATAATGGTATTTGGTGGGTTGTCCTTGTCTTTATAGATAATTGAAAGCACTACTCATCCACGATCGCTTTTTTATGCCAACCTAATTTGTCTATAAAGCACAATCAAAGTTGAATAGAGCCCTACTCACCATTTTTTGTTTCCAAAGAGTCCCCATTTCAAATCTTTTGAGACTATAAAAGTGAAAAATAGTTAAAAAGCACCACATCCAATTCTAACCTCTTTGTAGAAATTTCCTTACATTGAGGAATATATAAATAGTTTTTAGTAAGAATTTATGACTACCTTTAGTTAAGTCATTAGTGCACCCTAAGCACCCATCATCAGTAAGTTAGTGACTATCCTCAAAGAAGAAGGGACGGGTTGAAAATGTGCCTTACCATAAGGTCCATACCCGATATTAGAATGAAAAAATTATATTTCCAAGTACACTAATTACAGTCTAAGAAGTAAGAAGAGACATGGTTTCTCATAACAGACTATATGTAGATACAGTTGCATAGAATCCATACTAGTTTGATATTCAATTTTAAGATCTTATTTGAATAATTATACTTGAACCCTCTTAAATTTATAAGTTGTAACAAATATCTCCCTCAATTGAACTTCCAGCATAATCAAACTCATTCAACGCTTATGTTATTACTTTTTCAGATGTGAAATGTCTAGAATACCCTCAACTAGATGCAAAGAGATGAAAAATAATCATGGGTAGATAAGTTATATCATAGCTCCGGTCATCTGAATTGAACGCCGATGACTAGAGGGGGTGAAATTATAATTATCCAAATGTCATGAAGTACGGGTGTAATAGATCATATCTCAAGAGGGTCATAGTGTAATTTACCAAAAAAGAAATTATCCACAAATAACATGCATATGCAGTCTGGAAGGCAATCATTCTCTACGTAAGTAAACCTTAGATATATACCAAAACAGGCAAAATAATTCTGACATGGGCTTTGTGGGGAATATCTAAGTAAATAAGTCAAAAAATAAAAATAAGAAATAAACTGAAAATTGAGGGGCATCATGATAATTTTCACTTAGGTGCATGCTTTAGACAGTTAAACTTAGTGAATTATATATTAATCCCACTAACTCTTTAGACTTATAGTGCCCCAACAACAGCAAAGTGGTCTCCCTCACCTTTTCTATTTTGAATTTAAAACTAAAAAGGCATAAAGATAATCATTCTTTATAATAAACTATCAATTCTCAGTTCTATCTCTAATAAGACTTCCACTTTAAGTAAAATATAATGTTGTTGTTGTTGTATACAATCAAAGTAAGCACTAATGTTGCTCTATTATTATTCATTTGAACGAATCAAAAACAGCTTATTTAGAAAAAGACCAAAGTTGCTGAGCATCATCACCATGGCTCTCTTGCTTCTCAAGAAAATTGCTCTCCTCTTCCTCCTCATTTCAGCTTCATTTCTCTCAACTTCAATTGCAGGTTGGTTTCAATCAATCTCTTCTTCTTGCTGCAATTGCTATCTTTTCGTAAACGTGATTTCGGGGTTTTTTTCACTTAAAAAAGTGAAATTATCTAAGTTTTCTTAATTACCATACTTACAAAATTATATTTAATGACCAGGGAGTCTTCTGATCATACAGATAGTAAAATGCCACAATATTGTTAATGGAAATTTTTTGGCTTTTTTAATTTTTTCCTTCTTGACATAGCATGGGTTTATCTCAAAAGAGAAAATTTTCATGAAATTTAATTTTTTTAGTTGATTTTTCTCATCTATATATATATATATATATGTGTGTGCGTGTGAGTATTGGTGCATGGCATGTGATCTAGGTATATTTTTCACAATGAGCTTGATTTTGATTCATTTTCTTCATTCTATATACAAGGCAACAAGGAGAAATTAGGGTTCCATTGATGAGTTAATTTTGATTGGCTTTTCAGGCAGACGATTAAAGTTGGCCACTAAAATGGTTGAAGCTCGTGAGGTGATCTGTCATTCATCACTGAAATAAATTTCTCTTTTTTTTTTTTTTTTTTCAAATCCTTTACCTGACTTATTTAGTCATATTAGGTTCAATATCTATTAGTTATTAAAATCAAGAATTATGGAAATTAAATTGCTCATGCAAAACTTCAACTCATCTCTCTCTGTCATGAAAAACCCTTACTACCTACCCATGTGGTGCAAAAGTCATGCATGAAGCAGAATGAAACTTCCAACAATAACAACTACATATACACACAGTCACACATATATATAAATACATATATGTCTGTGTATGTGTGGTATATATAGAGAGAGAAGGAAAAACCAAGTTAAGGTTTAATGATATTTTCCCTTCTTTTTTATTTTTTGTTCCTTTTTAACCTTCACAGTGTTCACACACAAACACACTCACACTTTATAGCTGTCTAATTTCCTAAACGAAAAGAAAGAAAGAAGAAATTGTTGTCTGTTGATGTCTTCATTATAATTGAAAGTTTTGATTTATTTATGTTTTTGTATTTCTCACAGGAAGTATCAGAGGAGCAATTAAACGATGATGAAGTGTCAACCATACATGAAAGGCTTCTCCGAGTCAACGCCAATGACTATGGAAAGTACGATCCAGCTCCAACATTTGTCAAGCCTCCATTCAAGCTAATACCCAACTGAGCATCATGCAATATATACATAATATATATATATATATATATATATATATGAATAAATAATCTAAAGTGGGATATGCAAGTTTCAGATGGATAGGGAGAGGTTACTAGGCTAATGCATCCGAGCTAGTGATGTGTTATGTGGGTACTTTTGAAGATGATATGTGCATGTGTATAAGTGATCATCTCGTATATGTTTTGTATCCAAACTTTTATAATCTATGTAATTACATATGGGCATGTTATATTTTGAGTTTGTTTTATTTACATTTGGTTATTCCTGTTCGAATTTATTTTTGTTAAAAAAAAAAGAAAAAAAAAGAGAGATCAAGAATATTATTGAATAGATAAGGTGTTTTTAGCAAAAAAAATTACATGAGTATTGAGTCCCTTTTTATGATAAAGGAATAGGAAGATATAACCATGATTCTAATTAGAAGAAGGAATAGAACTTACAAGGGAAATTCTTTACAATTATAATATATATAGGATAGAATTTAGCAAAAATATATTATGTTGAACCAGAACAGAGAGGTACTACAATCATAATCAGGGGCGGAGCCAGGAATTAAGGTTTGGGGGAACCAATTAGTATGGTAGTCAAAATTTTAAAAATATATTTTGTAATAATCTTAATATGTATATATATCCTAAAAAATGTATTTCAAAGATGAAAAAAAGTGTAAACTACATAAATAAATATAAGAAAAAAAAATCAAATTTTCTTTAACAATTTTATCTCTATTTTTATAAAATATTTAATTTTTTAATCATTTTTCTACATTAATTTGATTTTACTTTTTTTTTTGGGTAAGTAATTTGATTTTACTTTGACAACAATATGTCATTATTACTTTGCTCAAATTTTAATATAAAAAACTCTTATAAACAAATCACATTAAATGTAGTATAACGTATAATTTTTGATAAACAAATAAAATAATGTTTAAATTTAGTAAATAAATTCAAAAATGGAACACGTGCATGTAACCTATTTAATAAATATCTATTGTTGTGATTGGAAATTCCTGAAACAATTAGTAGACACTATTTTGAATTCGCCAACAAGAATTGTCGACCCCTCTAATCCTTATTGGTTTCATACTTATAATCAATTGGGATCACTTGAGAAAGGTCAGAGTAACAAGCAAGTGTTGTCTATCCAAAATATAATTATGCATTATATGGATATAATTGAACGCAAAAAAGATATAAATGTTATGATATAATTTGATTTTTATTGATTAATATATTTAAATGAGGATAAAACATGAAGTTATAAACATTTTAACAAAAAAAAAATTAGAATTGAGGTGAGTTCTTATTTTTAATATATTTTATGTCCCTCTTCCTTTTTTTAAAAAAAAAACTCTATTTTTTTTAAGAATAGAAGTAAAAGAAAAGGCAAATATTGTTGAGACATTGAATAACCTTTGCATGAAGTTGTGTAACACAAGACTAGTGTGAATTGTTGTTATTTTGAAGGAGGTTATTACAACACTATTTCCAGAGTTAGAGAAAGAGAATTAATTTCAACATACTATATAGCAATTTAAATTTGAGAAATGGGAGAAAATTAAAAATGTGAATATAAATTTTCGGTTCTCAATCAGATTTCTTTATCTTTCGTGGTCGAAATATAGATTCTCTTTGACTTCATCAATTCAAAACGCTCTTCTGTTATAGACATCCTTCAACACGTATAGAATTCTGTGCAAGTGTATGCAATGTTTTATGTAATAATAATGAACTTACAAATTTAAGAAACTTGTATCTATACATCACAATATTAATTGAAGAATTTTAAAAAATGATAAATTAAAATTATTATGCATATAGTTTGGATGACCCAACAAATTAAGTTTTTTACGACTTTATCTAATTCTCTGTGGGTCCGTTTGGATAGGTTGTTTTCTGTACTATTTTTTTACTGTTCACCCAATTTAAGAACAAAAACATGTTTGGCAAATAAATAAGGCTGTTTCTTTCTCTAGCACAGTAAAAAAATTTGTCCCAAAATTCACCCAATTTCGAGTACAGATTTTAATTGTATTTGGTGTTTTATTACTGTACAATACATACATCATAAAAACATATCTTACAAACACTTTTCTTCAAATCTGAGAAACTATTTTTCGTCTCTTCTCTGGCGGCCGCTCTTGCATCTCCACAAACCCTAACCCTAGCCAGTCGCCTCTCTCGCAACTCCACAAACCCTAGCCGGTCGCCTCTCTTGCATCTCCACAAACCCTAGTTGGTCGCCTCTCTCGCATCTCCAGAAACCCTAGTTGCTCGCCTCTCTCGCATCTCCAGAAACCCTAGCTGGTCGCCTCTCTCGCATCTCCAGAAACCCTAGCTGGTCGCCTAGCTGGTCGCCTCTCTCGCATCTCCAGAAACCCTAGCTGGTCGCCTCTCCACAAACCCTAGCTCGATACCTCTCTCGCCTCTCCACAAAGCCTCACTCTGCAGACTGACCTTCGGTCTATACAAGCGTTGAAGGTTCGTTCTCTCTCTGCGATTTTCCGTTTTCCTCTCTTTACTGTGTTCGATTTCAAATTTGGGTGGAAATATATATGTATATGTGTATATATGTATAGCTATGTATATATGTATATGTATATGTGTATATATGTATATGTATATGTATATGTATATGTGATAGATGTATTCTTCTTAAATTTCTGTAGTTTCAATTTTTTGTTCGAATTTAGGATTTTCTTATTGAATCGAATGGGATTTTCTGAATATAAATAGGGATTTTCGGCTTTAGGGTTGAATTTTGGGTTTCAAATTAGGGCTTTTCGGCTTTAGGGTTCAATTTTGGGTTTCAAATTAGGTTTCTCTTGTTCAAGTTATATGCATTTGATTTTTTAGTTTAGTGTATTGATTGAGAGTAGATCCATAATGCACTAATTCTGTCAACTGGTAGTAGTGTATATGCCATCAATTTAATTAGTAAATTTTGAGTCCCTGTTGCAAATATAGACAAATTTCATGACTGTGTTATCCCCTGTATCCCCTTAAGAATTCTGCTACATGTTAATTGAAAATGCCTCAAAGTTATATGCTTTGAGCCTCAATATTATAAGATTATGGCTGATCTTATAACATTAAGGATAGTGACTAGAGAAGTGATATTGCCCACCCAACTGTAAATCATGAAGAATACATTTTTCTCAATCATTTAGAGTTGCTTTGAGTGAATATCAAAAGGCAAAAATGACACTTCAGACAAAAAGGTTCAACTCAAATCTGCTTTGCTAAGACTGTGTTTGATTAGTGTCGTAGTTGTGATGAAAGGACGTTATTGACAAGATTGTCATAATCTGGTTCTGTAAAAACAGGTTTTTTTTGCTTCTTCTTTTTATCCATGAGAGACCATTAAATGCTTTTGGTTTGGCTTCTCAATATTATTGAGTTGGGCAACGGTGCTTCTGGGATTTGATTTTAAGATTTGAAAATACTTATTTTGCTATGTTGCTGCTTATTTTATCAGTAGCAAAATTCTGCCATATCCTTACATGTCATGCACTTTTATGCAGATTACAAAGTTCTTAAGTTTTTTGTATGAGAAGTTGAAGCTCAAGCAACTCCTGCAACCCCCTGTTATTGCTTCTGTAAGTAGTGTGTCAATACTTGTTGAATCAATTGATCAATTTCTTATGACTTGCTGTTTATGCTTTTGGGTGATTGTTTCTTCTATGCATTAAAAACTCCAAATATTTGGTTTCTGGTTGCAAGTTTGCAACATACTAGTACCGACTTAGGATTGGGATAAAAGGCAACAAAGTATGCATTTTGCAGTGTGTTAAACTGCAAATATTTGTCCGAACCTACTTTGAAATGGAACATTCTGTTCACAGGTTGCCAAAGAGCATGAGAAGACATTCCACGATGACTCAAGTCTTTTCATGCATCATCATGCTTTAACATTTTCTGCCAGCAATCACTAGTGTCTACTGAAATGCACCAGTATGTCAATTAGTACCTCCTTCAGAACTCCCAAACTCAATCTCATTCGTTCCTTCAGCAGTCACTTTTAATACAAACCACTCACCTGGCTGTTCTGTTTTGATTTTATCTTATTCATGTATAGTCTTTAGTGCAAAAACAGATCCATCCCACAAAGAGTATTACATTTATGTTTAATATTCAGTTTTGCCACCATCTTCTGTGCAGTTCTGTGAATCAAAGCTTAAGCCCCTGTACTTGGTAGCCCTTTTACAAACACTGCAAGGGGAGAAAAGCATTGTATTCAAGATTAAGGAGTATTCTGGTCTTCAACGTCAGTCAGTAAGGAGGTAATATTTGGCTCAGTTATTTAATTATTAAATTTTTTTGCATCTCCTATTTATTTGTTTAATCAAATAGGATGAAATCCATTTCATTTTAATCATGCATTCATGTATATGTTTACTGTCTTCAAGAAACTGCACTACTCTGGATGGACAGAGTAGTGCAGCTGTATATGCAAATGGTATTCACACAACACAAATGTACTACTGCAGCCCACTTTCTTTTTTGCAAAACCCATAGCTATATGCAGCTGTTATACACCTAACAAGTAGTAAGAAATTTCAGAAAACAAGCACTGAAAATGAATAAATAGTTACAGAATTGGCATATACAGACCTCAGTTTCAAGCTTGGCTATATAGGCACTCATAACAAGTACTTGGTTAGCTGACTGAAAAGTAGTTACAGAATTGGCTTTGTTCAATTAGAATACAAAAGTTTGTTTATTAGCTTTAAACCTCTTGAAGCCTATGATATAGTTTTGGTTATATGGTTATACTTTACTTGTGTAAATGTAGATGGATAGCAATGCTTCACAAGCTACTGAGTTTGAAAGTACGGCTGGGGGGGTGGGAGATGACAGTAAACTATGGCGTAAACCTCAATATGAGATGTTGTTGAATCTATTAGAAGACCAAGTCAATCTTGGTCATGGGACAGGAAAGGGTACTTTTTCCAAAACAGGTTGGGATAATGTGACAAATGCCATGCAAGCTGAGTTTGGAAATGAATACGTGGGTCAGAAAATTAAGTCAAAATTTAATAGGGAAAGACCTCATTGGAGGAAGTTTAAATGGGTGAAGGATAACACAGGAGTTGGTTTTGACCCTACTGTTGGGTTGGTGACCATGGAGCCTGAACTTTGGGACAGTTTGGATAAGGTACGTAGTAATATGAAAAATTAGTAATTCAATTTATTGAATATGGTGAATTATTATTATTTTTAAATTAATATTTAATAATGTTTTTTTTTTTTAGAAAATTCCCGGGATCAAGAGCAAATTTAAGAATAAGCCGTTCATATACCATAAACAATGGAGCGTCATAGATGAATACGGTGAAGCTACGGGTGACTTTGCCATACCTTCCACTATGAGGCCGGAATCTGAACTAGAGTCCTCCACCCGCCCAGTAGATGATGACATTGATACTGACGACTTTGTGCGGTCTGGAGGCCCAAAACGCAAGAAAATGAAGGATGAGCGTTTTATTAAAGCCATGTATGATTTCATGAATGTCATTAAGGAGACGTCACTTGCAAGAGATGATAAATTCGAGAAATCAACCCAGACTGTCGTTAGTGCCTTTAACAACTCTGCTACAAGGTCAACTCCTACAGTAGAACCTCAGAGTAGTCATAATGATGAGGTGAACTCCCCCCCTAAGAACATGTACAATCAGTTTATGCAATGTGTTGAAATCTTAGGGAACCTGGAGGGCATAAGTAGTGAGCAATATGCTAAGGCAGTGAATGCATTGGAAAAATCTGAGGCATTCCAGCATTTTTTTATTACCGTTGCAGATGATAAGAAAATTGCTTGGGCCAACAATCTCGCTTAGGATTATCTATGTTTCGTGTTATTTGGATGACTTTACTGTGATGGTGTTATTTTCATGACTGTAGTTTGGATTTACTTGGATCCCTGTTGTTTTGTTTTTATTTGGATGATTGTAACTTGGATTTATTTGGATGACTGTACCCTGTGTTGAATTTGGATTCATGTAATACCGTGTGTTATTTGGATAATTGTAGTCTCGTGTTTTTTTTTTATGATTTTCTTAGTGATGACTTGTTTAAAAGTTTGTAATGTCATATTTTTAAGATTTAGTCTTTTTGTATGATTAATTAGTGTTGTTGTTATTAGGTAAATAAAGAACAATATGAGCGATGAACAACGTTACCTGTTGAACTCCTATTGGCAGCTGTTAGTACCTTATGTTAATGATGACTCTAAAGAAGAACATAGTTGTCATGCCATGTGTTTAATGATGGAAGAGTATATGCAAGAGATGGATTATGAACAAGTTCCGTGTAGGACTTCGATATTGAAAGGTTCTGATTATGTTAAAGAGTTACTACATGGCCATCCTGATAGATGTCATGAAAACTTGCGAATGCAACCATTTGCCTTCGAAAAATTATGTGACAAGTTAAAGGAATTAGGGTTAACTGATACTAGAAGAGTATCAGTAATTGAACAAGTTGCGATTTTCTTACAAACCCTAAGCCATACAAGAACAAACCGGGTACTAGCTGAAAGATTTCAGCATTCAACTGAAACAATAAACCGACACATACACAGGGTAATTCAAGTGGTACAACTTCTTGGGAATGAACTCATTGTCCCTCCTGACATGACTAGACATTCGCAACATATTTTGAGCAAAGGGGCAAGGTTCCACCCGTTCATGAATGCTGTGGGTGCAATAGACGGCACCCATGTGCCTGCCCATATAGAAGCCGACAGGGTATATACATATAGAGGGAGGAAAGGGTATCCAACGCAGAATGTTATGGCATGTTGTTCATTTGATATGTTATTTACTTATGTCATAGCAGGCTGGGAAGGGTCGGCTAATGATTCCCGAATCCTAAACGAATGTCTTGCGCGGGAGGAATGGATGTTTCCTAAACCGCCACCAGGTAAATACATATGTTAAACAAATATATTTCGTGTTTATTACAAATGATAATTTCGTATCCTATTCTAATATATATTTTTTTATTTTGTAAATAGGTAAATATTATTTGGTCGATTCCGGTTATGCCAATCAACCGGGATTTCTAGCCCCATATCGAGGACAACGATATCACTTGCCTGAATTTCAGACAGTTACAAGGTTTAAAGGGAAAGAAGAAATGTTCAATTACATACATTCTTCACTGCGGAATGTAATTGAGAGGTGTTTTGGCATGCTTAAGCAACGGTTTCCAGTGCTTAGGCTAATGCGTCCGTACAACTTTCCCACTCAAGTTAAAATTGTCATGTGTTGTTGTGCTCTGCACAACTACATAAGGATACTTGGACAATCGGATAACATATTTGATGGGAGAGAATTCGAGAGTTCGGGTGAAGGGGATGGGGCCCAGAACGCGGGTGAAGGGGATGGGGGCGATGAAAATGATGCTGATGATGTCGAGGTATTACAAGGTCAACTCGGCACCCAATATATGCAGGCGTTTCGCAATGATATAGCTGAGGCCGTTTGGGCTAATCGACGTGCTTAGGATATGTTATTGTGTATGATTCTTCGTATTTGTATGACTCTTCGTATTTGTAGCATGTACCATATTTATATGCAATCCATTTATTTTTCTTACTTTACTAGTACTGGATGACTCAAATACAATTTTTGATGGACTGTGAAAAAATAAATAAATAGACATGTACGGAGTTCATGGCCATGGGCCACATTGTAATTGTGGCAACGGACCGATGATTCTTTATCAGGCCCACACAAAGGCGAATTATGGACGATACTTCTACCGATGTCCAGATTGGGAGGTATGATTTAAGGTTACCATTTTAATCAAATTTTCAATTATATATTTTGAAGTTTATAATTGGTCTTCTTTCATGTGCAATTGTAGGATCACCGTGATTCTTTTATATGGGTGGATAGAATAAATGCCGAACATCAAATCAATCATGAACCAGATGATAGTAACACTGATTTGGGCAATGTTGTTGCTCATATACAACATGAACAGAATCGGCAAAAGTACATGCTATATGCTGGTTGTATCTGCCTCAGTTCGTTGTTGGTTCTTATGTGCATTCTCATTTTAATTGTATTTATTGTTATTGTACTGAAATGAAGAGAACCTAGTTGTATGAGATGATGTTGTAAAATATTGTTGACATTTATGGGGTAATATATATGTAGAATATGTTGGGTATTTATATGTATAAGCGTGTCGTTTTTTTTTTATGCCATCATATATTTATTGGTATTAATTTTATCAAAACCAATAGCTAAACATAATTCTATAATAATAATAATAAAAACTATTAACCATAAAAATTTTAGTAAAAATTTTTTTTTTTAAAAAATTCAACTTGCCAAACGTGTTTTTCTGTTTCTGTTCTCAAAAATCCAGAAAACACATACGCTGCCAAACGTGTTTTTCTGTTTCTGTTCTCAAATTTTCTGAAAAAACAAGGTTTGCCAAACGTGTTTTTTTTTTTTTTCCCAAAAAAAATTTCGGAGAAAATTTTTAACCAAACATGTTTTTGTATCCGGACTACCCTAAATACAAAAACAAAAAGAGTTTTGATTTTCAAGAGAAAAAAAATAAAAACAAAAACTCTGCTATCCAAACGGACCTGTGTAAACTATTAAAAGCGTTTAAAACAAGATTGGAGTTTCTATATAAAATAATTATTTTGATAGGCTTGGGAGTAGCTCCTCCTCTCTTCATAATACCACCAAAAATGTACAAGATAGTCCCTCAACCTCGCTTCAATGTCACTTAAGCATTGTTTCAATGCAAGCGTAATCCCATAAAATATGTCTGTTAAAATGTATATTCTCAACAAAATTTTAGTCTCTCTCCAACAAACTCATAAAACATGTAAATATACTAAAAGAAATATCCGATCCGATTAAATAAAAATAAAATTACAAAAATTATTAAAGATCTTTTTTTAAAGAATATTAAATACCAAATTATGTATTTTATAATCAATGCTTATAATACATAATTATAGAAAACATAAAAAAGAAAAAGCAAAAAAAAAATTTGAAACATAATTAGATATATAGGTCTACTTGAAATATAGTATATATGTGTATATATAAAATTAATCTAATCGAATTATTATCAAATCGGATTAGTATAAATTTAAATTTAATTTATTAATAAATTAAAATTTATTTTTAATTAATATCCAAATAATCAAATCGAATTCGAATCAAAATTTGATCCATTGATTGGTCTTTTGTAACCGGTTGTTCCATCCAAATTCTAAAATGGCATTGCTGTTTTTATCCAATTTGATTTGACCCGTCGGCCCATATTTGGTCATGGGCTAAATTGAAGGTAAGCCCGCTATAATTAACATTACATGTGTCTATATAAAACAAAGGTGAACATATTTGGTCAATGTTACCAAATGACCCTTAAGGTAAGCCCACTATAATTTAACGTTACACTTATTTGTATCACTTTATATTGTATATCATTATCTTCCACCTTTAGTACTTTACTCCTTTCTATGGATATTTTTTTTAAAGTTAAGAATACTCGCTCAGACCGCCTCAACGGATATGAACTTTTTTTATATAATATATGTGATATATATAAATATAGAAAATAGATATATATCATGCTATTTAATAAATATCTATTGTTGAAATTTTAAAATAAAAAACTCTTCTAAACAAATCACATAAAATGTAGTATAACATAAATAATTGTGATAATCAAATAAAATAATATTTAAATTCAGCAAATAAGTTCATAAACCGAACACATGGATGTAACCTAGCTAATAAATATCTATTGTTGTAATTGGGAATTCCTGAAACAATTGGTAAACGAGTAATAACTAATAAGACACTATTTTAATCAACCAACAAGAATTGTCGCCTCTAATCCTTATTGGTTTCATACTTATAATTAATTGGGATCACTTGAGAACGTGGTTAGGAAAGATCGGAGTAATAACTAAGTGTTATCTATCCAAAAATATTATGATGCATTTTAGATATAAATATTATGATTTATTGATTAACATATTTAAAAGAGGGTAAGACTTTAAGAACATGAAATAGATATTGTTATGTACGATATAGACACTTTGGTTAAAATCTTTTTTTAAAAAAAATGGAATTGAGGACAATTCTTGTTTTTAATATGTTTTGTCCCTCTTCTTTTTTTTAAAAGTTGTATTTCTCTTAAGAATAGAAGTAGAAGAAAATTTGTTGAGACATTGAATCATTTTTGCATGAAGTTCTTTAACACAGCATTAGTGTGAATAGGTGTTATTGAAGGAGGGATATTACAAGACTATTGGAATTAATTCCAACATACTATTATCTATCACATATAAATTTGAGAAATTGGAGAAAATTAAAAATGTGAATATAAACTAAGTTCCTCCCACCACATTTTGGATCTTTCATGGTATAATCTCTCTAATCAACCCCACTTATAAAACTGATTTCAATAAGACTCCTAATTAAATAATCATCATTTTATAAACTTAATTTAAAGAGTTTAATTTCATTAAATCATGAAATTTTAACGTGTAAAAATAAAATTTATTATTATTTTAATATTTGTGCGTATATATCATCTCATCTTTATTTTTATTTTTATTTTCCCCTAAATATAATAGTCTTTGTTAATTATAATTAATTTTTTGCGCATTTTTTTTATAGTCAAAATCTTAATTATACCTGATAAAATCTTATAATTCTGCTACGATTTTATTACCTAAAATCTTGATTTTGATTGGTCTTCCTTTGAAATGGTTGCTCCATACCAATTTGATTTGACCCATCGGCCCATATTTGGTCAGGGCTGAATCGAGTATAAGCCCACTATAATTTAACATTTGTCTATACATACAAAGGTGAGAACAGATCGGTAAATGTTACCAAATGACCCTTATGTTGTATACTAGTATTATATGATTTGCATTGCTTTATATATTATATCACTACCTTCCATCTTAAATCCTTTCCACGAACTTCTTTTGTTTGGTATAATATATATATATATATATATATATATATATATATATATATATAGAAAATATAGATATATTTTTCTAGGAGATGTGTCCTCCGGAACAAAACGTGAATGGATTGCATAAATACCCAATGATTTAAAAATATGACTTGCTTCTGAAGATGTATATGAGTTGCGTTTATTAAGAGGACACGACACCAACTGACACAAACCAATTTCATTTAATTTGGTGCCCTTCAAGTAAAGTTACTTTTTTGTCCTTGATGAATCTTCCTTGATATATCTTGACTTGGACAAGAGTGAGGGTATTTGTGGTATTTCATAAATTCAGTCAACCTCAGTGTAACTAAACTTTATGAAGAACAGCTTTTTGTTAACGAATATATTTATTAATCATACAATTGTCATTTATTTAATCATACGATTACCATTTACGTGCAAAACTCAGCCACTCATTGTCACAAGAAAAAAAAATAAAAATTGTCACTTGTCATTGTCCAAAATCTAAGGGGTATTAGATCTAGCAAAGAGTATTTTATTGGGCTCACGGTATAATTTAATGGGCAAAAGTGCAAAAAAACAATTTCCTCTATTGTGAGAGAGTTAGCATATTGCCTTGTACCAATTTACTTTATTATTATTACTATTTATGTTTTCATATATATTCACTTTTTTAAATAAGTCACTCTCCTAAACTGTTAAAAAATCACATTGTGCACATATATTGGCGACCACAACGTATTTGCTTATTATTATCGAACCCCATGATTTTTTTCTTAAAAAATCCTCGGACTTTTTTTCAAGAATTTTTTTCTTCTATTTGATTATATTAATTAGAATAAAATGCAAAAAAATCATTTGAAATTGTATATGAATTTTCAATGAATTCCCTTGACCCATTTATATTTTTCTTAAATGAACATAATGCATTTCTTATTAAATTACATTAATTCGTTGTACATACAACAAAATTCGAATCCGAAATTTAAGAACGAAAGTTGTCACAAATAAATGCGTTATGTTATTTATAACTGAAATTATATTAATTTTATAAATTCAACAAACTAATAATTTTTTTTATAAAAAAAATGTTGTATAAATTTGCACATTGGAGCATTTTGGCTAGGCTTCCATTTGTGAGGTCTAACCTACCGTTTCACTACACGTCTCAACTACTACCATGCTTCTTCTATGATAGTTTTAGCTTAAGGTGATCTATATGATGGTTAACAAAAATTAGATTGTACCTAAAACAAATTATTAATATCCATATTCACATACTTCAGCTCCCTCTCATATTAACAAAGGGATCCGACTCACTAATATGGAATGCCACTTCACACGGAGATTTTCAATAAAAAATGCCTACAAATTGCCCAATCGTCTCCGCGACACAACACTCTTACTCCTTCAACTTCTGCCTCTAGCAGTCATGCTCAATAATTTAAATCTCAATGGAAGAATTTTTGAAATATCCAAACCAAAAGAGATATACAATTCTTTCTTTGGCAGTGCACTCATGAAAGATTTCCCGTTCTCTCCAACCTCAAAACTAGAGGCATTATTGAAAATGACACTTGTAGAATTTGTGGGGTTGAATCCGAAACCATCTTTTATCTCTTATGCAAATGTCAATCTTCCCAATTGATTTGGCAAGCAGTCCTTTAAGACATGATTTTACCACTCTTTATCATCTTCTATGAGCAAAACAGTGGCTGGATCTTCTTGATTTATGGAACCATCATCCCAACTCTAAAGACCTCATAAGCCTTGGATCATTTATATGTCGGCAAATCCGAAAAAGCCGGAACAATTTGAACTTCAATTCTATAAACTAGGATCCGAAAGGCACTCTTGACAAAACACTTTAAAACTTCAATGAGTTCATGGAGATGTCCGTTCTTGAATGCCCTCTTACTCATCACCTTCATTTTCTTGCTCATTCTCCCGCTCACTAGACTCCTTTTCAAAAAGGTCGTTTTAAGCTTAACTTTGATGCTTCATTCTCCAAGTCATTATTTTGTGCCGGTGGAACTCTTATTTTGCGTGATTTCAAAGGAAAAGCAATTCAAGTTGTGTACTTGTTCATGGAAAACATCCACAATCCGGAGGTTGCTGAAATATATACTATTAGAGAAAGTCTTGCTCTCTTTTGTCATTGGGGCTACCATGAGGTAGACATTGAAGACGATTGTCTCAATGCCATCAAGCTTAGACCAACCTCGCATTTGTCTACTGTTTTCATCGAGAATATCAATGTTCTATCATCTGCCCAAAAGAATTTATCTCTTCTTTGGATTTTTAGAAATTGTAACAAGGTGGTTCATGACATCGGCAAATGGGATCATCATTCCAAGCAATGTGATCTTCTTAGCCCTTTTAGCTTGTCCATTCTGTAAACCTAGAGACTGTTTCTTAATTCCTTTTGCTTGTTGTCAGGGAAAAAAAAATTCCATATTCACAACACACAATTATAAGACATGTTATTTTGAATCAAGAATCTAACTAAGGTGTTTGTTTTGAAAAGTTGAAAATCAAGTATTAGAAAAAATGAACAATGTGTTTGAAAATTCAATTAAATATAAGGAATAAGATCATCTAAAATAATCTAATAGATCATAAATAGAATTCGATAGATTACACAAAAGTATAAATACGTCTGTTCAATATTTCAAGACATACATAAAGTATATGTAAAAGAATGAACTATAATTTAAGCATGTTAAAATTAAAGTAATAATATTGAAAATATATTTCTAACACATAATAACCAGTTCAATGATTTGTTTCAATTTTAACACACAACTCATATATTTTTTTAAATAAATGTGTTCGAATTTTTTGACTGAAAGAGAAATCAATATTGAACTTTAGCAGGAAATTTATTTTCAGTAGATATTCTCAACCTTTCAGTTTTTCATTTCTTTTGCCTTAATTTGATTAAATTTCAAATCTATTATAAATTTCACTTTTAAAATGAGTTAAATTTAAATGCGAGCTAATCACAACTATTGCGAATTATAGTTATAAATTTAAGAGGCCATGCTAGGGACATGTGTCCTTTAACTCCGTCACGAAGTAACGGCTCTCTTCAGAAACACCCCAACATACCATGACGGAACTAGGGAAACCGTTTAAAACGACCTCACACACACACAAAACACGCACTGGTAGGAGAAGAATCAAGCACTCTCTCTCTCTCTCTACTTTCTCTCTCCATATCACTCTACATACAGACACCGTATACACGCGCACAGTCCCTCCTTCTCTCTCTTCCTTTCTCTCTTTCTCTGTCTTCTCTGGCGGCTTCTCAGTACAACAGGTACGCTTCGACCACGTCATTCTCTTTTTATATATACGGAGACTATATATATAAATATGTGTGTGTGTGTGTGTGTGATATGTAGCGAAACTGCTTGATTGATCATAGAAGAAAAATTTGGGAAAAATCGCGGGGTTTTCGAGATAGAATTGGGGTTGTTTTGACTGTGATTTTCTGTTTTTTGATTTCTGTTTTCTCGCAATTAATTTCGGATCTTTCTCTGACCTCTGTGTTGTTTTGATTCCCTCTTCTTTTGGGGGTTTTGCGACTTAGACTCACTCTAACTCCACCCCCAGCTTAGTAGCAGATCAAATCGACACCAGGTTCTCTGCTTTTTATATATTTCTATATACATATATAATAGATATACACATATATCTATGTTTAGTGTTGTTTCTGTTGTTCTGTGTCCAGTATTGGTGTTTGTATTGGTTACCTAATGTGTGAACACAATTGGGTTTTTTTTTTTGTTTTTCCTTTTTTATTTCTCTCTCTTTTTTTTTCAGGTTTGAGTTTTGTAGCGAGTGTATGAAATGGAGCTGTTTAGTCAGATGTGTTGAATGAGATTTTATTGGACTATTGTTGATTTGACTGTCATTATTGTTCTTGAGTTGGAAACTTTGACCATCTTGTATTAATGTGTGTACGAATTGTGCGGACTATTGAGGCCTAAAGTTATTAGAACTGGAACGGTGATAATGTTATTAGCAGAAACTGATCCTTTTATGTGATGGTAATTAGCTAACAAATTTTGGGCTTGTTTGGCCTTTCTATTTTTTATATATATATATATATTTTTTTTTTCATTTGCTACAATTGTCAGCAATTCAGACTCCAAGTTTGTTGTAGTAGTGAAGAATATGTCAATTGTGAGTTTATCCTAGTTTTTATGGAATTTCACTTTTGTTTGTTTCTTGGTAACATAGAAGCCTGAATTTACTGGAAATAAGCAAATTTGTTCTTTATCTTGCTTTCGTCTTTGAGCTTAATGGATACTGATTGTTACTTGAAGAATTGATAGACTATTGTTTTAGAAAAGATTAACTTATTATAAATAGAAAATTATGTTCAATTTTTAAATCACATGAGATATTTAATGGTTTGATGAAAGATTCCTGAAGGTGTCTTCTGATGGGTTTGCATGATTCTCTAGCCTTACAAATGTATATCCCAAGGTTTCATTTGCTACTATTGCTCTATGGATACAAACATGTTTGTTTGAATATGTGTGTACTTGCATACTTGTAACGCCTTCTGTTGTGTGATTTTATGTTATGATTGTACATATAATTGGTTTCCCCACTGATAGTGACATCTTTATTTATATTCCAGAGGATTAATTGGGTGTTGTTCTTAGAGTAACAAACCTGGACTTGATCAGTGCAAGTGTTAGTGGCGGCGAAGTTTAAGTTTTTCGATGTGTTGTATATGAGTGAGCATGGGGTCTGCTTGTTGTGTTGCTGCCAGAGACAAAACTATAACGAACAGATCAAATAGTGAAGGTTTGCACAGGAATGCCCAGTATTCCCCGTCATGGAGCTTTCGGTGGGACAACCGAAGGCGTGTAGCCGGAGAGGACCCTTCCGTGAAATGGTTTAATGGAGTCAGTGGGAATGAGGGATCAGAGATTAAATCAGGAACCACAGTAGAAGCTACATATGGATCTGAAGAGGGAAGCCCACTGGACAGTTTGCAAACAGTCACACTCCGGAATTCCCCAATTTCTGAAGGCAATACAGGGGTTTTGAGCCTTCCTTCTTCAGGTACTTCCCTCCATGGAAGGGTATTGCTTAATTGTCATAATCAATCCTTGTATTGCAATGATTCTGGTCAACATGAAAATCACAGTAATTCTCACGCTTCTGATTTTTTGCTTTTTGTAATTGATACAAGGGAGACTAGTGTGGTCTTTTAACAAAAGTTCCCAGTTAGCGAAGTGCATTTTAGTATTTTACAGTTTTACTAACCAAGTGCTGGATATTGATAAATTGATATATAGATGTTGTGTTATATACATCCTTTATATGTACTTCATTTTGAAGACTGTAGTAGTTATACTTGTCATTTAATTTTGGTTAGTTGTTTAAGAAGCTTTAGTACTCAACTTTTTTTTAGTTTTATGGCAGAAAGTGAGGCCTTCTGGTTGTCTGTAATAGGATAAAAGGTTTATGCAGTGAGCTTCCTCCCTTGCATAATGTTAGACCAAATATAAGAGCTGGTATATCCCTTTTGGAAGAGTTCCTTTCTCCTGATTGGGAATAAATATGATCTCTCTTTTTCTGTGAAATATCTGTTATTCGCAATCTTGAAGTCATCACGCGTGGGTATTATTTTACTTCATGCAGACTCTAGATTAAATAAGTTTGACCAGCAAAGAGTAGAGAAGCTGGTAATTTGAATTCACTACCACCTCCTTTCATCTTATAATAGTGAGATAGCATCCAAGTTGAGATGGGTGAAGCTTTTGGTGTTGGCAGCATTAGTGTCACGTAATTTTAAAATGCAGTTGTGGATGAAAGAGACCTATTTTGAGTGCATGAGATGGGAAGTCTAAGGTGTAGAAGTTTTCAAGAACACGTTCCTAAGCTTCTTATCACATGTGACATTATAGAGTATGAAATTGCTGCATCTGATCCAAAAATTTTATTTACAAGAAACCCCCCTTAAAATATATGTAAGAAAGGAATTAGGGAACCATGTTAAAGGTACTTTCATGTGCGCAAGTCTCTGCTCACTGGATCTGATCCCACCCATTCGGTTGCAGACAATCTTTTCTCTCAAACCTACCTCATCCATTACCATATTGTTGGGGATCTTTAGAACTACCCTAGAAAGTAACATATACTTCCCCAAAGATGCCGTGGCGGTACCAAACATGTGTCCGTTACCGATAAGCCCAGGATCAGCGCGGTCATGTGTTTGATACTCTGAAGAAGTATCTCAGTTTCTTAGTTTTAAAATATTGATGGAAACTTGGAACTCAGGGTAATAAGCTGGAGATACTTGTTGGATATATCAGGGTCTTATTGAAATCTGTCCTGTTGGTGGTACCACGGTAGTGTAAGGACGACGAAAAGAAGACATGAAATGCTGCCCCTTTGTATTGGATGTGGACCTGTGATATATTTAGGGAGAACAAAAACTGGGATCATTCAAAGGGGTATACGATTAGATAACTAGCTCTGTGGTTTGAGGATATTCTTTTTGGGCGCTCTATATAGTTTTGCTGACTAGGAGGGTGAATCCATCACCCGACAGATGACAGACAAGGCTAATAGACACAATTGCCTTTTTCTTTATCTTTTTTTGTGAGTTGTATACATATATATGTAACTATGTAAATTCAAGTGCTTCAGTCAAGCAAGTGAGTTGTATACGTATATATGTAACTATGTAAATTCAAGTGTGCTTCAGTCAAGCAAGTGAAAGCAGACTGATAGGAAGAGATGTGAACTTGGTAGTCTTGCATAGGGCCTCAATAGTTGCCTAAGTAGGCTCCGCTGCTCTTCAAAACCCGAATTTATTTAGCTTACAACATGTAATATGTCAGTAGCTTACCATGTGGTGCCAATTTGATATCCTTCTATTTATCTGTTTCAGGTCAATTAATCTCCAGAAACCTCTCTATGGGGGTAAGTGCAGAAATGGCCGAGTTTGTTCTAGTGACAATGTATTATGGTTCGATTTATGGCTTCATCTCCCTGCTTTCCATAAATATCCCATTATGCTTTTCATTTGTTTGCGTTTTAGGTAAAAGAGTTGACAGAATCACCAGCCGTTTCAGATCAGTCTCCCGTAAAATTGTCGCCTTCGGTGCATTCAGTTTCATCTTTATCCACGTCCCCTTTGTCATCTCAAAGTCACATAATTCCTGCAAGCTCAACTCCGTCAAGGTTACCCCGCCATTCTCCCGGATACCAACTACTACACCAAGTATCTGATAGCCGAATTACAGGATTGAAATCACCGAACTTGATTTCTGAAGAAGTGTCTCCTCATGTTCTCCCTGGATGGAGCAATGGATCAACTAGGGGCTCTAATGGTGGGTCTTCAGATGGTTGGTCCATCCCTGCCTTCTCTGGACTCATGGCAACATCTCACCGAGAGAGATGGTCTTTTGATAGTGAGTTTTCGGGCTTCAATCATGACAAGATAATCGGATCTAGTAGCGGAGTTTCAGTTTGTGCCTCCACTGATTTGCGAACTTGTGGATTTTGCTCAAAGGTCCTGATGACTAATAGACCTGCATGGAGCAGTCAAAAAATTATTAGTACTAATGAGCTTGCTGTGGTTGCTGTTCTAATATGCGGCCATGTTTACCATGCTGACTGTTTGGAGAACATGACACCTGAAATTAACAAATATGACCCATCTTGCCCGGTTTGTACTTTTGGGGAGAAGCATGTAATGAAGTTGTCGGAAAAAGCATTAAGAGCAGAAAGGGACATGAAGTCTAGAATCAACAAGAGATTGAGGAACCAGATCACTGATAGTGACACTAGGGGTGATTCTTTCGTGTTTGATCGCCAGAAAAGTAGTGGACATGAGGGAAATGGTGTCAAGTTGAGCTCAAGTTCAAGCACGAAGAGCTCCTTTGGGAGGCCTTTCCTGAGGCGGCACTTTTCATTTGCATCAAGGGGGAGTAGATCATCGTCTAATCACTCAACACAAAAGAAGGGTTTCTTTTGGTCCAAATCCTACAAGGAGTGATCTCTCTTTCTGGTCTAAGAGGTGAGCATACAATGTTTTGTGCATTAGTTATTGTTCTTTAAACATACTGCTCCATACTTTTTTGCTTCTTTAAGCATCCAATTCCCACATCAGCAACCATGATGGTCCTTCAGAGACCTTGTGGACAACACTATTATTACCTAAATTACACGTCTCGTCTATCTCTCTAAATGCAGGTTCCGTGATTGATCATTCTCTTCAATCTCCGTTGGGGCAAACCGTGTTGGCCACTGAACGGTGAGGGAAGCATAATGTCACTCATCAAGATCTTGTCAAGATACATCTGCTTTCAGAATCTGACATTTCAAATGGGAACGCGTTACCTGGAATCACACGTTAAAGAAGGGGAGATGAATATGGTACAGGATGGATCCATTAGATATATTTACACACAAATATATAGAAAAATGGAAGTTGTAGAATGGAACAGTAATCAGGAGAATTGTTATCAACTTAATCTGTACATTTTAATTTGTTCATTGCATGGATAAGTTGAAAGAAAAAAAAATAGCCTAGATAATCTTTATATTGCTTCCATTCCATAGTTTTGCTGAGGATTATCATGCTCTTATCTTCTTTCTGGGCTTTGTATTCTGGCAAATAATATGATAGATCATTTTAATTCCAGGTATTGCAAAATGGTGGTATATCAATTACTTGAGTGCCTCTTATTAGTTCCAATTTTGGGTACATTTCCATAGGCTGTAAAAAATCTCAACCCTGGTGTTGTTAGGGTTGATATCAATATAGGGTTTGAAAAATCTTAACCCGGATGTTGTTAGGGTTGAGATTGTATTGAGGTGTCAACAACTGAAGCTATCATTCTTTCTTTATCAAATTATCAGTGGATTTCATTTCACTTTTAAAATATAAATTTTCTTATTATTAATTTTGAAGGGTGAGAAAACATCACTAAATTAATCAATATCGATTATTTCATGTTTGTTAATTCTAATGTTTTAACGCATTTTTCAATCAGTAAAATAAAATTGCATGTAATAATAATATATAGGGTAAATTACACCGACTTTCATTTTAGGGAAATCTAAATTTATTGTATTTGATTTGATTGATGAAGAAATCAACAAAATAGTACTTATATTTGAAAAAAAAAATAAAAAAATCAACGAATTATCTTTCCAATAATCTTCATTTTTGTAGAAGTAAAACATATTTTAGTATTAATACATTTATTACATTACAAATGATAACATTTGTATCTAATTTCTCATATAAGGCAAAAGAAACAAATTCACCAACTTTCCATGTATCCTTTTAAATCCTTCTGTTTCTATTATTCTATACCAAATTTTTTTTCTAAATTTACAAATAAATAAAAGAAAAGAAAAAAATAAGAAAGAGAGAGAAAACCATATGGGTCCGTTTGGATACAGAGAAAACAATTTTTGTTTTTTTACTGTTCACCAGACTAAAAAAAAACACGTTTGGCAAACGTGTTTACTGTTCACTTTTTTTTTTCAAAAAAAATGTTTTTTTGAATAGTGTGTAAAAGTGGTGAAAACACCAAATACAACTTTTAATTATTTTTTGAGTTTTTTCACTGTTTAGGGTACCACCTCCGCCACCAACCACCACCACCCCTGGCTACCGGTCGCTGCCACCGGGCCCCACCACCGCCGCCGCTATTCACCGCCGACCACCAATACCATTTTATTTTTCAATACAAATTTTCATCCAAACGCTTTTTTATTTTTAGTTTTTTGCTGAAAAAAATAAAGATAAATACAAAAACAATTTTTATATTTAAAGACAAAAAACAAATACAAAAAACAGGCTATCCAAACCAACCCGTATTCTTATTCCCTCTCCCATTCCTTTCTTTTCCTCCCACTTATTTATAAGCATAGGCTAATATTACAAACTTATGCCTAATTATACACAATACTCCTAATATTTATCAAATCTCATTGATCTCTCTTACCTTTACCTCCGGTGTAACAATTTGCCCCCTTGTCAGTAGTCAACACCCAATTTTGACTTTTTGGGTAAAAAAATTACTTCTTAATGTGTAATTCTAAAATTATCCTTAAAAATGTATACAAAGAAATTTTTACCCTTACTTTTTCAAAATAAATTACCAAAGAATTCATATAATGATTACTAAAATGCCCTTGAAAGATATTTTTATAAACTTGTTAACTATTACCCAATTTACCAACTCTCTCTCTAAAATCTATATTCATCTCTTTATTTCTAAAATTTGTGGGTGCATTTTTCAATCTCTCAACCAAAGGTTCACAAGGTTTGTAAATTTATTTTTACTATCTTTATAAACCAACAAATGGGTAAGATGGTCATTTTGCCAAAGTCTAGAATAATCTACAGATATTTGTTTTTAATCCAGGGTAATTCAGTAAATTCATTTAAAGTTGTGACCGGAACAGTATTTCAATTGTTTAAAGGGAGGTCAGTGAGATTTCAGAAACGTGGGGGTACCCTCTGTCATTAGGCCTAAGTACATGGGAAGTTTGTGATACATAGTAACACACACACCCCAACACACACAGTCTCTTTCCAATTCGTCTACTACAATCGGACTGTGCAAAACACGTAGACCTCCATTCTTCACTCTTTTTTTCGTCTCTCTCTCTCTCTCTCACACACACACACACACACACAAACACAAACATACACATCTTTACCGCCTATAAACCCATCACTGCAAATGATCTCTCAATCTCACTTCCTCTCTCTAAACCCCAAAACCCTTCCTCTCTCTACACCACATTTAACTCCAATACCCCCAAATCGAACCTCACCAGTCTCCAATTTTGCCCTAAATCTCCCAATTTCGCGCCCAAACCGCCTCACTCTCACAATGTCTTCAACTCCAAACCTCTCAAACCACATACAAACTCGCAACACAAGCTCACAAGTCGGCGAAATTGATCGGTTCGCCGAAGTCGGCAACAAGCTCGCCGACGCCGCCGGCGAAGTCATTCGGAAGTACTTCCGAAAGAGCTTCGACATTATGGATAAAGATGATTTGAGTGAGTTGTTTTCGAATGATGAGAATTTCTAGGTTAAAGTTTGGACTTTTTTTTTTTTTGAATGTTTGATGTTTGGGTTCTAATTGGTTTTTGGTGTAATGAATTGGGTCTAGGTCCTGTGACTGTTGCTGATCAAGCAGCCGAGGAAGCAATGGCTTTGATTATACAAGAGGAGTTGCCTTATCATGCAATGTAAGTTGTGTGTTACTCCAACTAATATACACTAATACACACGCATATATATATATATATTGTATATGTATTGCATCTGTTTTGTTGATTGGATTAAATTGCCTAAATTGAAAAGAAAAATACTTTGGGTTTTCTATTTGGGATAATTCTGAAAAATGACTAAATTTGTAAGCATATATCACAAATACTACAACTTTGAAAAATTATGTGAATGAATGAGCCAATCAACAATTAAGTATTTGATAAGTTGGTATACATTAAGGAAAAAATCCCCCCTTAATACCTTTATATTTTTCCAACACCCTTTATTCCGAAACGAGTTAGGGCACTATGAACCAAAGCTGTTGTTCTTTTTTCTTCTGATAATGTAATAAATTGATCATTTACTTCACATACTTTTTCAAAGTTGTTGTATTTGTGATATATGATCCAAAAAGTTATCATTTTTAAAATTATTTCTAATAGGTATTTAAACGAAAAAAGAAATGCTCGACTGAACTATGAAGCAAATAATCGTAATATGCTCTGTTATGTTTGAATACTTCCAATTTTCATTTGGTGTAAGATAAATCATGATTGAGTGGAGCAACATTTGGTACTGTTTAATTTTTGTGTTGTTTTCGTTCTTTATGGTCTAAAATTGAAAGAAAAAAGTAAATACTAGTGAGTTAGCTAGGTTAAAGAGTTGTGTTTACCTCGATAATATGACATCTGAAAATGATCTTTCCTTAGGTCTTATACAGTGGATTTTGATAAGTTCTGTAACTGCTGGAAATTGAGAAGTCTCAGTTCTTCTATTTAGTGCAAATAATAATGCTCTCGATTCTGAAATATGCTGAGTGGGAGATGGTTGTAATTTGAATTGTCATATTAGCCTTCAAATTTCCAAATTTAAAATTCTTGTTTGTAAAGTTTGTAGTGTTATTAAATCACTGATAAGAGTTTTACTTTTTTATTTTTTACAAACAGGTTCTTAGAAAAGTGTAAGATCATAATTTTTTTTACTTTTATGGTGGTTCTTGTATGTGAACTGTTGTAGTTTTCTTGTTGCTACTAAATCAATTGCAGTTTTGGAGAGGAGAAGGGTTGGAGGTGTAAAGAGAATGTAGCAGACTATGTTTGGGTTTTAGATCCAATAGATGGGACAAAAAGTTTTATTACCGGTATCGTATCTTTTTCTTGTGAATTATCGTCATTTTGTTGTTCAAAACTCTCTTCATTTTTTATCATGTTTCAGGTAAACCACTGTTTGGCACCCTTATCGCATTGCTACACAAAGGTAAACCGGTATGATCACAAACCACGTTATTTCATGGATATTTGGGCGAATTATGTTATGTTTTAACAACTATTTATTTCTTTATTATATATATATATATAGAATTAAAGGTTTTATCAAACTTGTTGAAATGGTGGTGGGAGAGATCACTATAGTTATCTATGTACACAGTACATTTGTGTATACACTTGAGTAATCAATTTCCTTTTGTAATTAATAAGTTACAAATTAATTCTTCAATATTTAGCAAAGTAAATTCACAAGTCACAAAGGAAATGTTCAGTTCATAGACTGGTACGTGATTATGTTTTTTTATTTTATTTTTTTGGGTTTCAGATTCTTGGCATTATTGATCAGCCTATTTTAAGAGAAAGATGGATTGGCATTAATGGAAGGAATACTACATTAAATGGGGAAGAAGTTTCCACTCGCAAATGTGCAAAACTTTCACAAGCTTATCTGTATGTTATTACTTTGTCAATATAAATATCTTGTGCAAAAAGAAAACAAAAAGAATCTTGGTGCCAGGACTTTAGTTAGCTTATTGTATGTTCCGTAAGAGGTAATTAGCTATTGTTTCCTTTTAAACTTTTGGTTCAGGTACACAACTAGTCCACACCTGTTCAGTGGAGATGCCGAAGTAGCATTTGTTCGAGTTAGAAGTAAGGTCTGTTCGTATCCATCTCACTTACATTTTCAATTCTATGTGTGCAGTTAAATCTTACTTGATATTAAAATGTTTTGTGCCTTTTAGCAAATGAAAGAATTGATCTCGATATGCAATGTGTTCATCTTATTTTACATTTATTTTGGGATTTTTTAGCGAGTTACAGTATTTGCAATGTGAATTTGGCTTGATTCTAATGTGAAAGCTAGATGAGGTTGATATTTTTATGTATTTTCAAGGAATATAATCCTTCTAAAATGGAGCTTCCGGAAACTCATGACAGGTGTTTGACACATTTTAAATATGTCCATTTCCTAAATGTAAAATACTTAATTTCATGGACATGATGGTCACTTATTAAACCCACGTTTCCATCTGAGATGTCACCTATGGGTTATAAACATTAAATGTGATTTTTTAAAAATAAAAAAAAGTATGCTATTAGAAATTTCAAAGTAAATATCTCCATAGACTATATTTGATATTGATCAGTTCTTATATATATATATATTTCACTACCTACTCTAAAAGCTTAACTTCTTAGAGAAGGAGTAACTTTAATAATATTTAAATCCTTCAACACGCCCCCTCACGTGTGTGTGACCTTCTTTTGCTCCAACGTGTGAAATAATATTTTAATGCGGGTGACAATGAGGTTTGAACACAAGGCTTCCTACTCTGATACCATGTTGACGACCCATAGGGTCAACATCACCCAATTAATAAGTTGTTTAATGTGTTGAACCAAAATGGACCGAGTCTTTATCATAACATAATTCTTTACCATGATCATTCTTTCCTTTATCTCACGTCATTGCTGTTGTCCACGTCTCCTTATTCTACCTTGTCTTCTCCTATATTTAGTTGGTTTATTTCGTTTTCTATTACTTCATCCCATTAACTTATGGTCGGCCTTTTGGTCACTTACCTTGACGTGAAATATTAAATGGAAAATATCTTTATATTAAAAGCTTGGAATGTTGTGAAAGCCTTAAATACTCCAAATCTTATACATGTTTGCTTAATTGGATAGTTCATCTAGTGCAATTTTGCTACATATCTTATGGAAGAGATTTTCCTTTGATGAATCTCACTTTTTACTTTATATGGCATGTGGTTTTTGTATCTATTATCATGTATACCTTAAGTTCCCCTTTTGCATATCCTGATTTTGCGACCAGTATATTGTAGGACCTGTACTCGATCAAGGTCTGCCAGCATTATGATTTTAAACGGTCTCTTAAACTGGGAATTGTGTCATTTTTTTGTTGGTTATGGTTTCTCTTCAATCTGGCAAAACAAAACGACTATTATCAATATATATATATATTTATATATATATATATATTTCCTTGGAACTATTTTTTGACTACATTCATGGTTTACAGGTTAAGGTGCCACTATATGGTTGTGACTGTTATGCCTATGCCCTTTTGGCCTCTGGTTTTGTGGATCTTGTTGTCGAGTCTGGTCTCAAGGTGAGTTTACTCCTCTTGTCCTATGCATATCACTAAATATCTTACCTCGACTGAGCTTACCCGTGGAAATGGTGAAGCCCCATGAAAGATGACTGTGATAAGCAATAATCCGAAGGGACAGGGTTCTTAAAATGCAAAAAAGTGGTTTCAGCAAATATGTAGCTGGAAATTTTCCAAAGGAAAGCAATTAAACTTAGAGTGATGCTCACATTTGTATGAAACTACCTCCACATGCTATAGTTGCTTTATCAAGAAATTATATTGTCATTTTGTTGACCCCATTATCCAAAATAACAATAGTGACTCTAATCAAATTATGTAAATCAGCTTGTGAAGCATTTTGGTCATGGTTTAGTGATTTATTTACTGATTTACTTTTTCAGCCATATGACTTCCTTTCATTGATACCGGTCATAGAAGGTGCTGGAGGAGTGATTACTGATTGGAAAGGCGATCAACTTCAATGGGAAGCATCTTCCGATTCACAGGCAGGAAGTATGTGTTTTTTCCGACCCCAATTACATTGCTATGTATTATGTACAGTGATTCGATCCAAGTCCAATTGAAGAATCAAGTCAATATCCTTGAGTTTATATGTAGTATGCTATGGAAGGCCGGCACTTTAAACATCTTTCCTGTTGAATTCCAGGTTTCAATGTAGTGGCAGCTGGAGATAAACAGCTTCACCAACAAGCTCTCGATTCATTACAATGGCAATAATATTATGTAGCATTCGACTGCAATAAAGGATTGAAGAATTCTTCAGCGACAACTTGGTATTTATACAGAGAAAATTGTGTCATCCAGAGACGAGATGGAACTTGAAGAGGTTGACAGTAATCATTCATCAGAGGAACTCTTATCTTCCTATGAGACATTCAGTTAAGCGATAGCAAGGCGACGACGGGTACTTGAAAACACAAGCATACAGCTCTCTTTTTGAATAGTTAATTTCCAATTTGCTTATTTAATTCCTCTTGCAAACGTAAACTGAATTTTATTACTCTCTAAGACATTGTGTATAGTTATGCTGTCTAAATTATGTTGCATTTTGTAAGTACTGACTCAACACTTCGGAATTGGAATGACTGAAATTTTGTCCATACTTTAGACTATTTCACTTTTTTTATATATTTTATTTTTTTATTATTAGTTTTTCTCTCAATTCCAAAGTGCGGATTTGATGATTCAGAATATAATTTGAGTGATATATATCAAGGCAGAACAATAATTTGTCTGTCCTAAGTTATTCATCAATAATGTGTTGATATATATATATATGTGTAAATATGAACTAGTTTTGGAAATAATGAAATTAAATAGTATATGTGCAAATGGGATATGCTTAGGGATGATAATTTGTACCGCCCCGTCCCGCCACTTTATTTAAGGGTTTGTGAATGTTTTTAATTTCGTAGGGTCGGGTATAGTAAAAAAATTGAACCCGTCATGGGTTATGGGGCGGGTACGAATTTTAATAGATACCCGTTGGAGCCCCGCTCCGCCTTACCTCATTCATATAAATTTATTTTATTTATTTGCTAATGTATATATATATATATATATACATAAGACTATGTATTATGTATTGCTTATTTGTTTTAATTAGTTTGATGAATAATATATTGTCAAATTGGGTGTTGTGTATTATGTATTGCTTATTTGCTTTCTCTTCTAATCAATAACAACTCTACTAATTGCATAGGCGTAACATAAGCATATTGTCAAATTGTGCTATGTCAAATTATGGTTGTGTATTATGTCTATGATGAAGATGTGGGAACAAATGTTGTCAAATGGAAATAAATAATGGATCATCATCAAACTAAAATTTAACCTTTTGAAATATTAGTATAGTATGTGTTCAAACTACATATTGTTCATGCACCGTGTTGGCTTATATTGACACTATTTGAATTTCTAAATTTAAATTTTTGGGTTGATATTATTTTATAATTCATTTTAGTTTGTATGCTCTATTACTTAAACAAGAGGAAATTATGTTTATGCTATTCAGTTAGTAAGTTTATTTATTGATTTGAAACAAATACTGAAAAAATTTGCGATAATGGGACGGGGATAGGCGGGTAAGGGTTTAGTAAAGTTTTAATGGGGCGGGTATGGTTTAGAAAAAGATAACCCGTGAAGGGTATGGTATTTAAAAAATAATAATAGGGCGGATAAGAATATAGACAAACCCGTTTCGTACCCGCCCCATTGTCATCCCAAGATATGCTCAGCATTCTTTCTATTTTAGGAAGTTAGAGATATTACTGCATCCGGCTTGTAGCTAGACATGTTTCTCTGAATTCTTTTTCTTCTTGCAACAAGAAGGGAGAAATTTTAACCACTTACTCTGTCTGGAATTAAAAATATGAAATTTATGGTTACACAAAATTTAGTGGTTTACAAAGTAATTTCAAGAGAGAAAAAATGGTGTTCGACCATTTCCAATGAGTAAGAGTTTGGTTCTTGTTGTTCTGTTTATGGTTACTAACTTTAGGTTGAACAAAAAAAAATGTTTCTTTCCATCTGATTGCTCTTCTCCACTGTGTATTGAAAATAATATATCTATGTTACATATAAGTATATATACACGTATGTATGCGAGAATTATAAAAAAATCGAGTGCTAAAGGTATGAATTAACATCCCATATCAAGTCTCCAATTCCTCCAGTCTTTCTTGATTAATCCTCCTCACCGGGAAGGCTGGAGATGCTGCAAAAACTAAAGCTAGAATACCTCCAAACACCCTCTTTTGTATTCTATATTCCTCATAATCTATGTATGTATATATGTTTATATATCTCCATATATAATCAATGACAACCCTTCTGCTTCTTTTCTATGGCTTTGTTGTCACTGCCACCGGCCCAGCCTCTGCCGCCTCCTCCTCCAGTGCTACCTTCACCCCACAAGACAACTACCTAATAGACTGCGGCGCCACCTCTCGAACGACACTCCCGGACCAGAGAGTCTTCTCCTCCGACCAAGATTCTAGCAAATACTTCAGCTCAAAGGGACGCGAAATCCAAGTCTCTGATCCATCGGCTGATGTTCCTCTCCCCATCTACAAAACTGCAAAGGTCTTTGACACTGACGCCACCTACACGTTCCACATGGCTCGCCCGGGTTGGCATTGGATTCGCCTCCATTTCCACCCGTTAAAGAGCAACGAGCACAATCTCTCGGGTTCAAAATTCACCGTCACCACGGAAACTTTAGTCCTTCTCCACGAGTTCAATGCTGGGAACACAGACAAGTGGACCGTCAAGGAGTACCTCGTCAATGTCACGGACGAGAGGTTCTCAATCAAATTCCTTCCGATCAAGAGCTCCACCGCCTTCATCAATGCCATCGAGGTGGTTTCTGCCCCGGACCTCCTTATCTTCGACATCGGCTCCACCCTTTCCCCAGTGGCACCACTCCATGGTTTGTCAATGCATTCCTACCACACCTTGTACCGCCTCAATGTAGGCGGTGAGGAGGTCACCGCTGCCAACGACACCCTCGGACGAACATGGGTGTCGGATGAGCCTCACCTAAAGGACAAGGCCCTATCTGATACCGTGTCTGTTGCTCCGAAAGTCATTGAATATCTGGAAGGAGAGTCGCCTTTGATAGCGCCCCCTGCAGTGTATGCAACGGCCGCACAAATGGGCGATGCTCGCACCAGTAGTCCGAATTTCAATGTGACATGGAACCTAAATATTGATACTTCATTTGCGTACCTCGTTCGTTTACATTTCTGTGATATAGTTAGTAAATCTCTCAATGACCTCTACTTCAATGTGTACATTAATCGGATGATGGCGATTTCCGCACTCGACTTGTCCACCCTGACTGGAGGCCTGGCAATGCCTTACTATAAGGACATTGTTGTGAATGGTTCTGTGATATCTACTCCGCTCACTGTTCAGATTGGTCCTACGAATCAAGACACTGGATCGAAGAATGCCATTATCAACGGAATTGAAGTGTTCAGGATGAACAACTCAGTTAATAGTCTCGATGGGGAGTTTGGCGTTGATGGAAAGAAAGCTCAAGGTGCCTCGCAAGGCACAGTGGCTGCAGTCGGTTTTGCGATGATGTTTGGAGCGTTTGTGGGGTTGGGTGCGATGGCGTTTAAGTGGAAGAAAAGGCCTGTTGATTGGCAGAAGAGGAGCGATTTCTCGTCTTGGTTGCTTCCAATACATGCTGGAGATTCAAGCTTTATGACGAGCAAGAATTTGGGGTCTCGGAAGAGTGCGTTCCACTCGTCCACAAATGGACTAGGCCGGTATTTCTCTTTCTCGGAGCTGCAAGACGCAACCAAGAATTGGGATCCGAATGCAGTGATTGGTGTTGGTGGTTTTGGCAATGTGTATATTGGGGAAATCGATGACGGGACTAAAGTTGCTGTCAAGCGAGGCAACCCACAATCTGAGCAAGGTTTGACTGAGTTCCAGACAGAGATTCAGATGTTGTCGAAGCTCAGACATCGCCATTTGGTGTCGTTGATAGGCTACTGCGACGAGAACTCGGAAATGATATTGGTGTACGAGTACATGACTAACGGACCTCTAAGGGACCATCTCTATGGCAAGGACTTGCCTGCTCTGTCTTGGAAGCAGAGGCTAGAGATATGCATTGGGGCAGCGCGTGGCCTTCACTACCTCCACACGGGGGCTGCACAAGGGATCATCCACCGCGATGTCAAGAGCACAAACATTTTGCTTGACGACAGATTCATTGCAAAAATGGCTGATTTCGGTCTCTCCAAAGACGCCCCCACGACCGAGCAAACTCATGTGAGTACCGCAGTTAAGGGAAGCTTCGGATACCTAGACCCCGAGTATTTCAGAAAGCAGCAGCTGACTGACAAGTCGGACGTGTACTCTTTTGGGGTGGTGCTGCTAGAGGTGTTGTGTGCACGGCCTGCCATCAATCCGGCGCTGCCAAGGGAGCAAGTGAACTTGGCAGAGTGGGTAATGCAATGTAAGCGAAAAGGTCAGCTGAACAAGATCATCGATCCCCACATTGTCGGAACCATCGACCCTGAATCGATGAAAAAGTTCACGGAGGCTGCAGAGAAGTGCTTGGCTGACTGTGGCACTGACAGGCCTTCTATGGGCGACGTGCTGTGGAACTTGGAGCACGCATTGCAGCTGCAAGACGCTTCCTCACAAGTCAAGGCCGAGGATGAGAACAGACCATCTGCAGCCTCTTTCTCTCCACTTATCGCGACTTCAACACCCGATAATAGGCCGATTTCATCGCCTGAAGAGAGCAATAACGCGGAAGAAGCTACGAGCGCTGATGGGAACTCGATGACAGCAACATTTTCCCAGCTAAAATTAAGTGGTAGATAAACAAATGCTCAACTGACAGTTGATTGTTCCAAGTTTGTATATATGTGTGTGTGTATATATATATATATCACATAGAGCTTCTCAAAGGAGCGATTTTCGCGTGGACGGGGTGGTTTTTGCCAATTCTGGTGCTTGAATCAGTGAGAAGTAGCTAGCAGTTAGGCATTTCTTGTTGTTAGTAGCCATCATGTTGTACAAAATGTATATTAGTACCCTACTATAGTCTCCCATTCTTTAGTGATGTATAGTGGTTGTGATTTAAGTGCAACATTGTTTTGATTCCTATAAACTTTAGTTGTATATGTGTGTATGGTATGGGCATCAAATTGATTTGCTTTTGTAATTATGTTTCTCACTGACTGTAAAAACTCATAAACAACTTGATAGTGGGAGTGAGATCACTCTCCACATATTTTGAAGGTGGTGTAGTGAGAAAGAGGAATCCAGCTTCGGTGATGTTAGTATCTCACCGGATTTGGTCAAGTGATCGGGTCCCACAAAGTACTAACTTGACTAGATTTTTTTCCGAGAAATAGTTACCTCACAAAACGGTCACATTCATTTATAAATATACACCAAAAGAGGTAAGTATCCATTAATAAATAAGCATAAAAAATGCGACAATGCCAGTAATTCTATCTAACTATTCACGTGTTCTCTACATTTTTAAAATTTAAAATTTTGTATTCAAATTTAAATTATTTTATATGTTCTTTAACTATTTTATTCCTTTTTTATTTATTTATTCATTTTTTTTAATCTTTTCTTCAACTAAATTTGACCAAAATATGAACTACTTACCTTGATCAAGACACATGGTCTCATTTTCCTTGTCGTTTTATTTCACATACATAATTAAATATATATATATATATATACATGTATATATTTTCTCTTTTTGTACTTAATAACAACCATGAGGATGTGGAATTTGGATCGACCTAAATAAATATATTAACCCAAATCAAATTTATTTCACAAGTATACGAATCAAATGTAGTAGTGGTATGTATTGTGAGATCGTTCACACGAGGATTGGTCAGGACGACTTAATTCCAAAAATTATTATTTAAATACTAATATAAATACAATAATCGAAAAAGAATATCAAGGTTTTGATTCCTCCACTAATCATCACAATTCCGATTTTCAATTATAAACTCATTAAATATTTGATTAATTTTCACACATTTACATAATATGTACAAATAAATTCATAGATGGTCTATCCGGATTAGGGCATAGGTTCAATTCAATATTTTATTATCCTGGCCAGAAATAACAAATAAATCATTGAAGAAATATATAAATCACAACTATTTATCCTTGGTCAGGCATAAACAATTATAATTTATTATTTTCTTCTTAAATGGCCAAGTAGATTACAAGTTCATGGTTAAACACAAGTAACCAATATGCTAGGAATGAAATACGTTCAATTTTAGTTTCGGTTAATTAAAACACATAAAATCGAAAGCATTAACATATATGTAATAATAATAAGAAGAAATTATTAACCAAAATACACAACAATGTCTATAATTGAAAACCGTTGCACATGACTAGGGTTTCCTCCCGGCCTTAAACCTAAATCATAAGTGGAAGACGTCTTGGATTTCTTCGTTGATCGCACAAGTCTTCCTCTTCTATTGGTCGTTGATGATTTTGTGCATCCACATATGTCCTATTTATAGAGGTTCTCTAGGTTTTCTGCTAGGAAAGTAAATAAGAAAATAAAAATTCCCATATTTTTTTTCCTAATTGGTGATATTTTGCATACCAATTTTAACTAATTTGAAGAGTGATTTGGAATATTTTAGTGAGATACACTTTTCTTGAAAATCAAGTCTTCTTTTTACAGCCGCCGATTTCACCTCATTCTGATATTTCCTTCACAACTTATGATCTAATTATCAAGACTAGTCCTCAGAATTAGGGTTTCTATGTGAAATATCAATATTCTTCAAATTGAATAAGCTTTCCAGAAACATCGGGCTTGCATAAATTCAATAAACGAGCTGAAATATATGACCCAAATACTAACACGTGGTCTAAACATATTATGGGTTTGTTTAGATGGATTTAACCCATTTGTATCCGAAATCACAAATAATCTACAAAAATATAAAAACACAAATATTAATTAAAATAAATGACTCACAAATATATTTTTAGAGATTAATTGTGTATGAATTATGCACTTATCAAAGGCCACCTCAAAGAATACATAAATCGGGATAAAATTTTCTTAACACAATCCAGACCAAAGAAAATCAAAACCTTGGATTGAACATGGTTCATCTTAGATGCACTGAACCAATCCCCCTTTGTAGTGTGAATTCTTATCCCCCTCACATTAATTACAACAAATTAGTTCTAAAATGTTATACCACTCGTGGTAAAAACAAAATTGACGTAATGAATTTTTTTCAAAAAATTGAATGCATTTGTAAATTGTAGTAATGAAATTACAGAAGAGAGGAAATATATCATACATGACTGAAAGAAAAAAATAAAATCATAAGAAGGAAAATAAATGGGAAAAGGGTTAGAAGAATAAAATGCAAAATGTTTTGAATGAGATCAAAGAACAGAAAGAGAAAATAAACGTAAAAAAGAGAATGAGAGATAATTATAGAATGGGATAAAATAAAAAAAATAATAGTATATACGTAAAAGTAAGTGTAAAAATTTGAGATTTATTAATAGAAAGGAGAGACATTATGGGGGCAATACAAAAAAGGAAATACAAATATATTAATTAATTAAGAAGGAACCTTCTACGACCCACCCCTGCATACTATATATACACACCACCACACATATAACCACACATATATCTTCCTCTCAGACCTCTCTCCGTCTGTCTCAATAACACCAGTATGGAGAAAAAACCTGATGACACGATGACCTTCGACATGGGTGCTCTGAAGGCCAACCTTCCAAAAGAGTAAGAACATGATTGTTTACTATATATATATATATGTATTTATATATATACACATATATATAATTTCACAGTGAACCTATTCTTGGTTACACAGTTTTAATGGGATTTTTGTTGGTATGCAGGAAAGGCGGCTTGTCCAGATATTACACTGGAAAATCCAGGAAATTTTGGTGCTTTTCCAACGTTAGATGCTTGGATGATCTGAAGAAAGAAGAACCCGAAGCCAAGAGGAAGAAGAAGCAACAGTCAGACTAGCAGAGCACAATGGTTCCTCCATTGTCGTGTCGCGTAGCATCAACTAACACCCAGTGTGCTTCAACTGCTGTAAGCATGTAAACAGAGTGCAGAAGCAACTGATGATATACATATATATATATATATATATATATATATATATTACCTGTTCTCAGTGAACTATTATGAGACTCGTTGAGTTCGTATTCTTTGGTGTGGTTTTGATTTTTGTTTAGTTTTGTTTTGATGGGTTCAAAGATCATAAAATATTTTAGAGACCCTAGGCAAGAGATTACTACGAGACCCTTTGTACAAAAGGTTTTACATGCTTAACAAAATTTTAAAGTGAATTTTTTAATTATTAAAATGATACAAAATATACTAGCATTATAAACACAAAATTTAGTGCTTTACAAAGGTACTATTCCGTTTACCTAATCAAAAAAAATATAATATTTTTTTTCGCAAAAATTAAAATCTAATTTCATATCAAAGTAAGTGTGATCGTATTTATTTATATTAAAAAAACGTTGTTTCCACCCTTTTTTATTCACATGTCATTTTTTCATTTAATTTTTTTGTAACTTTTAGTTTTTTTTTTATTAAATAAGAATTAAATATTAATCATGTTAAAAATAATTATATTTGGACATTGAAGAAGAAATATTATGGGGCATTCATAAATAAAAAGAAGGTAAAAAATTATGAAGAAATAATGTTGTTTTTCGTGTTGGATAACTTATTAAGGTATTCAAAAATAAAATTTAATTAACCCACTAACGTGAGGTAATTTTTAAGGGGATATATTGGCAATAGATTTTATTTGGGTTGATAGAATTAAGAATACATATAGCTTTTAATTAGTCTAATTGTACTTAACTTTTAATTAGATCTGATAGAACTGAGCTTGTGAAATTTCTCATATGTTAGATTGGGCTTCACTTTTATTTTGGTTGAATATTGAGTTGGTTAATTTTTATTTTTTTATTTTTTTAAAATCTATGCTAAACTATTTTCAAAATTTTTTAGTCCCCACCCGGATTGGGGGCCTAGGCGACCGCCTAGATCGCCTTTTCCCAAGGCCGGCCCTGTGTGATTTTGTTTTACTCTGAACTGAAACCATGTTTGATGTTTATGGTTTTGGTCTGAGAAAAATTAAAGCTGAAGAAACCAAAACATGTTTGGTGGAGTTGGTGCGATCTGAAATTTTGAAACCAAACTATGTTTGGTAAATTTAAATGGTTTGAAATTATTATTTTTTAATAGCATTTCATACATATATATGTTCTAAAAAAATGAAAAATGTAAATATAAAAACATCTATATATATTTTTAGTTATTTAATTTAATTAAAGGAAATTTTTAATTAAATAAATATATATATGTTAATGGTTGGGTTTATATATAGGGATTGTTTTTACTTAAATTCTTTTATTTTCAATAAATTTTGATATTGGTCCCATTTTAAAAAACTCTTTCACATTAGTCCTATTTTTATATTTTTAGTTAGTTAAGTAACTGTCAACATTAGTTTTAAAAATGTTTTTAATATGTTCCAAAACTACCCCTATTGTTGTTAATCTTTCCCCTTTTCTTCCGCACATGACCCTCTCTTTTCCTCTGTACAATTTCTTCCTTTTCTCAGGCAAACCCTAATTCTTCAAATATCCTTTATTATTTTTGTTGAATATTAAGGGCTACAAAGCTGTAACTATGATTTTAATTTTTTGAAGCTTTTAGAGAAAACAATTTTGTATGAATAAAAAAATATTCGGCATATTAGAAGAGCCTGATTTGGTTTGGCTTCTTTCTCGAGAACATAGTAATGTCAAAATGTGTAGAAAATAATAGGATTTAAGTTAAAAAAAACCCTTATACATAATATAGTGATATATATATATATATATAACAAACAGTAACACAAAAGTCCCCAATCTTTCGATCTGTTTCTTCTTTCTTCATTTTTGGTCGCGTCTCAGAGAGAGGCTGGAATGAGAGTTTCGGCCAGAGAGAGGAGAAGGGTTCGCTGGAGGCGGGACGACTGTGGCTGGTGGTTGTAGGTTGCAGCGGGACGGCGGCGGCTAGTGGTGGTTGCAGGTCAAACTAGGGCTTGGGTTGAAGAAGAAGGTGTTCGTCTTGGTTTTTGTTGAGAATGGAAATAGTACTAAATGAAGGTACTAAAAAGCTATTTAGAAGCTTTAATGAGTTTATCAGTATTGAAACAAAAGCCCCAAAATTGGTAGAAATAGTTTAATCTACTTTACAACAAAATGTGGTCATAATTACAATATTTAAGCACTCACTGACTGTTAAATTAGGACAACTACAAACAGTTGCTAAGCTTGAACTAAGAGTGAAATGCAAAACAATTACATGTATCATACTAAAGATAATGTAAGAATTCTAAGTTACAGGAATAAAAAGAATTGTCAGTCTCTATAATCGTACAAAATTAGGGTGTGAGAGGCCTTTAAAATCTGAGTGAAAATAAATTTTACCTATGCTGACCTCTTCTTGATCCTGTGGGCATAATAAATCTAATAAACATTGGGCTTCCATAAATCCAATAAACGAGCTGAAATATATGGCCCAAATACTACAATGTGGTCGAAAAAGATTTTGGGTACCAGAAATCGTCAATAATCTACAAAAACATAAAAATACAAGTATTAACTAAAATAAATAAAAATAAATGATGAATAAATATATTCTTAGAGGTTAATTATGTATGAATTATGCACTTAGAGATTAATTGTGTATGAATTATGCACTTATCAAAGGCAACCTCAAAGAATACATAAATCGGGATAAAATTTTCTCAACACAATCTAGACCAAAGAAAACCAAAACCTTGGATTGAACATGGTTCATCTTAGATACACTAAACCAATCCCCCTTTGTGGTGTGAATTCTTATCCCCTCAAATTAATTTTTAAATGTTATACCACTCGTGGTAAAAACAAAATTGTAGTAATGAAATTTTTTCAAAAAGTTGAATGCATTTGTAAATTGTAGTAATGAAATTACAGAAGAGAGGAAATATATCATACATGACTGAAAGAAAAAAAGAAAATCATAAGAAGGAAAATAAACGGGAAAAGGGTTAGAAGAATAAAATGCAAAATGTTTTGAATGAGATCAAAGAACAGAAAGAGAAAATAAAAGTAAAAAGAGAATGAGAGATAATTATAGAATGAGATAAAATAAAAAAATAATACTATATACGTAAAAGTAAGTGTAAAACATTTGAGATTTATTAATAGAAAGGAGAGACATTGTGGGGGCAATACAAAAAAGGAAATACAAATATATTAATTAATTAAGAAGGAACCTTCTACGACCCACCCCTGCATACTATATATACACACCACCACACATATTGACATATATCTTCCTCTCAGACCTCGGAGATATTATCAGAAAATGTCATATTTATCAGATACATGGGTATCTTATTCATCCCCCATCAACGAAGCTAAATAGTTTATCTACTCCTTGGCCTTTTCACACTTGGGCTTTGGATATAATTGGGTCAGTTACGTCACAAGCTCAGGAACATGCATGGGTGTTAGTCACGACTGAATTATTTACAAAATGGGTGGAAGCTATCCCATTACGATGAACAGTGGCCGATAATGTGGTCAGGGTCATAAAAGAAAACATTATTTGTCGATTTGGAATACCAAAGGTTATACTATCAGATAATGGGACTCCTTTTGTCAACACTAAGGTCGCATATCTACTTGAAAGATATTTAGTAATTTATCACAGGTCAACACCATACTACCTTATAATGCTACAAGTTGAGAGTTTGGAAGAAAGAAGGGATGAAACGTTCATGAATCAAAGGACCTATAATGCTCAACAAGGAAAGGGGTATAACAAGAAAGTACGGTAACGATGGTTTAAAGAAGATGATAGAGTGTTGAAAACAATACCAGTAATAATGCGAGGACAGAGGGTGAGAAAATTTGAAGCAAAATGGGAAGGCCCTTACATAATCACCAGTGAAAGCAGCAGTGGGTACTATAAATTGGAGCATGAGATTACCCGCAAAAGAACATGGCCACTCGATGTAAAATGGATAAAGTTGTACTAATCTTATATGGATTCATACACAATATATACACTACTAAAGGAATAAGTATTGATAAAAAAAATGAGGTGTATGATATCAGTACAACATATATAAAAACAATAACAAGGTATGTGTACGAATACATCAAAAACAACCACTAGTATAAATCACGACCAATAGGAGATGAAACGTAGAGGTTTTCATGCTCCTCTTGTAGCTCGCGGGAACGTAATAAATGCTCCGCAGATTCTTTTAGCCTACGGGTATCTTGTTCCGCAACAGCTAAAAGAGCGCGGGCTTTTTCCACTCTTGCTATACTGGTTTGATATTCATTAAAAGCCTTGATTTCAGCGCAATGTTTTGCATATAAGCGCTCCACCTTTTCCAAATGAGCTTCCCACCAAGTCACGTCCATTTTCATGTTTTTCCAATCTTTGATGCGAGCGCGACAAAGAGGCAAAGTTGCTGAGGCAAGATCTTGTACGCAAGTGGTCATTAATGAGGAAAAGGTATCCGCGATAATATGTAGGAAGGTTGGTTGGAGAAGTGGATCATGAAGCTCCATAGCAGCAAGCGTCTCTGAATGGCTATTATAAACACGGTCCAAAATAACCACGTCACATGAATAACATAGGAAATTATGTCAGTAAGCCTAATGCTGCTGAGGGGGATTTTGAGCAAAAGGCACGGGTGTGGTGTCTAAGATTGATGGATAGTGCACAGAAGGTAAAGTGCGTCTGGAAATTAGATCTTGGGAAGTAGATTCCAGAGGATGGGTTTATGGGAGATTGGGTTGTTGAGTTTGCATATGTGGCTGCTGAGGATGGATATGAAGGAAAAAGGACTCAGAGTTGGGAAATGTGAGATTCTGTAAAATATTTGGGGGAGAGGATAACTCACTAAGAAGGGTTTCTGGGTCTTGAAATGCGGATTCTGGAAATAATGGACCATGAAGAGTAGTATTCGCGATATGAGCAGGATCATCAGCTATTTGAAAGTCAGGACTTCTGTTCAAATTGCCTACATCAAAAGAGGAATTATCAGTTCTATGGATACAGAAAAATCTATTCAAAATCATTTACTGATAAAGACAGGATTTACCTTGATTAGCGGTAGGGTCACGATCCGCACTAGAATATTCAACAATTGTCTCTATATCAGCAACAAGGCCTCCAAATAGTGACCTTTGGATTTGTGGCCCATCTTCTAAGGTAGCAGCTATCTCAACAACGATATCGCCACTGAGAGGTTACATGTGCCAAGTATCTGCGTCCTTGCCATCAGGAGCTACATCACTCTCAGGATTTGAAACTAGAGAGTCAGTCATTTCCGCGACGTCTCCCTCTGGAGTGGGGTTGGCATCACTTCCTTTGGAAATCTCTGTCATTTTTGTGGTTTCATTTAGTTTCGCGGAACAAGGGTCTGTTGTAAAATATATGGCCCAAATACTACAATGTGGTCGAAAAAGATTTTGGGTACCAGAAATCGTCAATAATCTACAAAAACATAAAAACACAAGTATTAACTAAAATAAATGACGAACAAATATATTCTTAGAGGTTAATTGTGTATGAATTATGCACTTATCAAAGGCAACCTCAAAGAATACATAAATCGGGATAAAATTTTCTCAACACAATCCAGACCAAAGAAAACCAAAACCTTGGATTGAACATGGTTCATCTTAGATACACTAAACCAATCCCCTTTGTGGTGTGAATTCTTATCCCCTCAAATTAATTTTTAAATGTTATACCACTCGTGGTAAAAACAAAATTGAAGTAATGAAATTTTTTCAAAAAGTTGAATGCATTTGTAAATTGTAGTAATGAAATTACAGAGGAGAGGAAATATATCATACATGACTGAAAGAAAAAAATAAAATCATAAGAAGGAGAATAAAGGGGAAAAGGGTTAGATGAATAAAATGCAAAATGTTTTGAATGAGATCAAAGAACAGAAAGAGAAAATAAATGTAAAAAGAGAATGAGAGATAATTATAGAATGAGATAAAATAAAAAAATAATAGTATATACGTAAAAGTAAGTGTAAAAAATTTGAGATTTATTAATAGAAAGGAGAGACATTGTGGGGGCAATACAAAAAAGGAAATACAAATATATTAATTAATTAAGAAGGAACCTTCTACGACCCACCCCTGCATACTATATATATACACCACCACACATATTGACATATATCTTCCTCTCAGACCTCTCTCCGTCTGTCTCAATAACACCAGTATGGAGAAAAAACCTGATGACCCGATGACCTTCGACATGGGTGCTCTGAAGGCCAACCTTCCAAAAGAGTAAGAACATGATTGTTTACTATATATATATATATATGTATTTATATATATATGTATATATATATATACACATATATATAATATCACAGTGAACCTATTCTTGGTTACACAGTTTTAATGGGATTTTTGTTGGTCTGCAGGAAAGGCGGCTTGTCCAGATATTACACTGGAAAATCCAGGAAATTTTGGTGCTTTTCCAACGTTAGATGCTTGGATGATCTGAAGAAAGAAGAACCCGAAGCCAAGAGGAAGAAGAAGCAACAGTCAGACTAGCAGAGCACAATGGTTCCTCCATTGTCGTGTCGCGTAGCATCAACTAACACCCAGTGTGCTTCAATTGCTGCTAGCATGTAAACAGAGTGCAGAAGCAACTGATGATATACATATATATATATATTACCTGTTCTCAGTGAACTATTATGAGACTCGTTGAGTTCGTATTCCGAAAAACTATAAGTTCGTGTTTGGTTCTTTTGGTTTTTGTATTTTTTTTTGTTTGGTTTTGGTTTTGTTTTGTTTTGGTGTGGTAAGGGCTGGCCGAAAGATCTTAATTTTTTTTAGAGGTGGTAGGCAAGAGGTTATTATGAGACCCGTTTTACATGCTTACAAACTTTTAAAGTGAATTTTTTAATTATTAAATTGATACAAAATATACTAGTATTATACACTCAAAATTTAGTGTTTTACAAAGGTACGATTCCAATCTTTTTATTCTCAAAAATTAAAATCTAATTTCATATCAAAGTAAGTATGATCGTATTTATTTATTTTTTATATTAAAAAAACGTTGTTTCACCATTTTTTATTCACATGTCATTTTTTCATTTAATATTTTTGTAAATCTTAGTTTTTTTATTAAATAAGAATTAAATTTTAATCATGTTAAAAATAATTATATTTGGTCATTGAAGAAGAAATATTATAGGGCATTCATAAATAAAAAGAAGGTAAAAAATTATGAAGAAATAATGTTATTTTTCTGGTTGGATAACTTATTAAAGTATTCAAAAATAAAATTTAATAACCACTAACATGAGGTAATTTTTAAGGGGATTTTAAGGGGATATATTGGCAATAGATTTTATTTGGGTTGATAGAATTAATAATACGTGTAGTTTTTAATTAGTCTAATTGTGCTTAATTTTTAATTAGATCTAATAGAATTGGGCTTGTGAAATTGTTAGATTGGGCTTCACTTTTATTTTGATTGAATATTGGGTTGGTTATTTTTTATTTTTTTACTTTTTTTAAATCTATATATGCTAAACTATTTTCCAATTTTTTTAGTCCACACCCGGATTGGGGCCCTAGGCGACCGCCTAGATCTCATGTTCCCAAGGTCAGCCCTGTGTGGTTTGGTTTTACTCTGAACTGAAATCATGTTTGATGCTGATAGTTTTGGTCTGAGAAAAAGTAAAGCTGAAGAAACCAAAACATGTTTGGTGGAGTTGGTGCGATCTGAAATTTTTAAACAAAACCATGTTTGGTAACTTTAAATGGTTTGAAATTATTATTTTTTAATAACATTTCACACATATATATGTTCTAAAAAAATGAAAAATGTAAATAAATAAAAAATCTAAATATTTTTTTAGTTATTTAATTTAATTAAAATAAATTTTTAATTAAATAAATATATATATGTTAATGGTTGGGTTTATATATGGGGCTTTTTTTACTTAAATCCTTTTATTTTCAATAAAGTTTGATATTGGTCCCATTTAAAAAAATCTTTGACATTAGTTCTATTTTTATATTTTTAGTTAGTTAAGTAATTGTCAATATTAATTTTAAAAATATTTTTAATATGTTCCAAAACTACCCCTATTGGTATTAATCTTTCCCCTTTTCTTCCGCGCATGACCCTATCTTTTCCTCTGTACAATTTCTTCGTTTTCTCAGGCAAACCCAAATTCTTCAAATATCCTTTATTATTTTTGTTGAATATTAAGGGCTACAAAGCTGTAACTTTGATTTTAATTTTTTTGAAGCTTTTAGAGAAAACAATTTTGTATGAATAAAAAAATATTCGGCATATTAGAAGAGCCTGATTTGGTTTGGTTTCTTTTTCGAGAATATAGTAATGTCAAAATGTGTAGAAAATAATAGGATTTATGTAAAAAAAAACCTTATACATAATATAGTGATATATACATATATATAACAAACATTAAAGGGGGATTCACGTTGATATAATCCGCGAATCCAGGGGTACGGTAAGGGAAAGTTGGAAAAAGGCCAACGGGGTGAAAATGGGGATTCGCGTTGATATAATCCGCGAATTCAGGGATCCGACAAGGGAATGTTGGAAAGAGGCCAACAGGGTATCTCTGGATGAGATCGGGTACACGATAATGCTCTACAAAGAGGCAATCGTTGAAGACTAACAAAGGGGGTCATAGCCAAAATCAATCTCGCGATCCTATAAGCTTATCGCGTAGGGAGTGTTATTTGACTGGCCTAGGGAAATACTTTGGGATGGTGAATAGTGGGTCGCGACCTTATTCATCAAAATCACTCAAAGTAAAGTTCTTGGAATGCGTCAAATAATGCTCAGGGTCATGTAAATGGAAAATATGCATAAAGGACATGACCCAGGAGAATATGACAACAAATAAAGGAATCTGCGGATTGGTAACATCCTGGATCGCAGATTGGCCAATGTCGCGGATTGGTATTACCGCGGATTGAACACCGCGACTTGGGTAAATCATGGAGGCTAACCGCGGATCTACATCACGGATAATCATGATGACGTGGCAATAACTTATGCCTAAACTAGTGCCTATAAATAAGGGGTCAAGGATTCAATTGAGGGACTTCGGAGACTTAGAGAGATACATGGTTAGAGAGAAAAAGAACGATTCCTAGATCTTTTGATGATGTAATAGCTCTTATCTTTCATTCTCTTTCTATATTTCTGTAAATCGATTCACAATCAATAAAAGGTATCATTTTGTTGAGTATTAGAGTGTGTAGATATTATTTCTAAATCACTTTAAACAAGAACCCCAACATTAAGGCGACTCTGCTGGGGATGAAATGTCATATGCACAATCTAATCCTCAAAAAACTTACCTGAGAGGATGTCCACCTACCTGGCATGCAGAACAAACTGAGGAATAAGAAGAAGAGCCAGTTCAGGAAACTGAACCAGCTCCGCTTGCACAAAGGCAGAGCCGGTGAGCAACTGCGAGAGACTCGCAAATAGAGGTTCCTCCAGTGAAAAATCCAACACCAAAAACATTGGAAGTATCACCAATTTTGCTACAAGCTTTGCTCAGCATTCAGGAGACTCAAAAGGTTATTCTCGCCATGATGAAAGCGTCTCAGGCAGCAATACCAGGCTCAGAAGTACCACGAACTGAAAATCAAGCTCCGACGAGAGTTGCCATACCGAAAGCTTCATAAGAAGGACCCCCGCGTATAAACAAAGTTCCTAGAGAATGAGGTCTATATCACCAGGGATCAACTACGAGCCATTTTAAGTAAAAAATTTGATGAGGAAGAAGTTGAGATAGCACCACCATATAACCCGAGTATCATGGCCTTGCCATATCCTGAGGATTATGTTGCACCAAGTTTTCAGCAATTCGACGACAAATAAGGGAATGCAAGAGAACATATTTCTAGATTTGTTGATGTTTTAGGGCCTCATAGAAATAACGAGCACTTGGAACTTAGGGAATTCTCTAAATCCCTGACAGGCACCACATATACGTGGTATATTAGCTTGGTTCCTGTCTCGGTAGCAAGCTGGACAGATTTGGTGGTAAAATTTTACACAAAATTCTTCTAAGCAGATGAAGAAGTATCAATGTTTTCCCTCACCAAGCAAAGACAACACCTTGGAGAAGAGGTTGCTGCTTATGTTAGAAGATTTTGTGAGACTGCTTTACAGTGTCATGAGTCTCTCTCTGAGCTTCAGTTGATTAAAATTTGCATAGAAGGAATGTTGCGGGAATATAGAGTACATTTGGTCAATCATGAGGTCAAAAATTTTTCAACACTAGTGGATAATGCGCGAAGATTGGGAGAAGTCCTAGCACCTCTGACACATCCCAACATTTTCATTAGGCGAGTAGCAATGGTGACAGATGTACAAAATGAGAGGACAATGGGAGACTGTGGGGATCGCACCAAAAATTCTGAGCCACCTCCTTTGCCTTTTGGTGAAAAAGAAGCAATTATTTTTCTTAATCAGTGGATTGCTGACAAAGTTATAATACTACCTGCCACCCAAAGAATACCAACAAGAGAGGAAAAGATGAGGAACAACTACTACCCTTATCACAAGTCCATTCGATATTCTTTAACAGGGTGTTGGGCCTTTCGCGGGTTAGTATACATGAAGATAACGTCAGGAGCCCTTGACGTGGCTAAAAATGTGACTAATGAGCCTTTTCTGGCACACGTGGTAGTAGTGAGTGGTCATAATGATATGAAAATAATGAATGCTGACAAATGCAAAGATGCTCCAACTCGTGAAATAAAGGAGTCCACTAAATTCAAAGCTTTCTTCAATGAGCTCCCAATACAAGAACATGTGAAAGAGTTTTTGAAAGAACAGACGATCGCCGCTATTAATCATACTATTATTATCCCACAGCAAGCAAAGGTTACAGGAGAAATTACATTCTCGAAAAATGACAGGCATGTCTTGTTTCCTCACAACCGCCCTTTATATGTACCTGCTACTGTCAATGGTCACAAAATAAAGCGAGCTTTTCTGGACGGTGGAACATCTATTAATTTAGTACCTATCGCGACCCTACGAATGATTAATTTTCCTGAAAGCAAGATTGCGGCCCATGCCATCTCGGTTACTGATTTCAATGGAAATCAACAATCAACTTTGGGTTTCGCAATATTAGATCTCAAGGTTGGGAAAATCAGGGCTTTTACTAAGTTTCATGTCATCAAAGGTGAGCCCTCATTTCAACTGCTACTAGGAAGATCATGGTTACATGCATATGGTGTAGTGCCTTCATCATATCATTAAGTGATGAAATCCAACTGGGGAGAAAACATAATGACTCTTAAAGTTACCAAAAATCCATTCTGCGCTTCTGAGGCTCACTTTACAGATGCAATTTAATTTTCTGAATACATAGAATAAAGTGGTCCGGGTATTTATGCCACGCCCTTGCCAAAATGGGAAGAATTGGAAGCTGAAGGCGTGCATAAAAGAAAGTCAAAAGAAGTAAGTTGGTCGCGAGTAAAAATGCTTGACGGGCATGTGGTATACAAGTTGTGACGGGGTTGGGGGTCATAGGCCTGTACAGTTGGCACTGGCCCCGGGACATCAAAATCAAATTCATGACAAGAGCATGGCTTATGCGAAGTTGACATTGGAGATGGAATCATTCCGCGACCAACCTTCATAAATCAGGGTCTAAGCAAATAGGCCAAGGAATCCTTGGTAGGTCTACTCAAAGAGTATCGCGATATATTTGCCTGGGAGTACGGCCAAATGCCAGAGCTCAGTACTGGACTAGTCAGTCATCATCTTAATGTGCACCCGATTTCAGAACCAAAGAAGCAAAAACAACGGGTATTCCTCCCAGATTTGGAAATACAGATCAAAGCAGAAGTAAAAAAATTGTAAAAAACAAGTCTTATTAAACCCACTCAACATTCAATATGGCTCGCAAATATAGTACCTATGAAGAAGAAGAGTGGGCATATTCGAGTTTGCGTGGATTACCGAGATCTTAACAAGGCCTACCCAAAGGACGATTTTCCTTTGCCCAACATTGATACTATAGTGGACGCGACTGCAGGGCACGAGATGTTTTCACTTATGGATGGTTTCAGTGGCTACAACCAGATTAAAATGGCATTAGAGGATGCTGAGAAAATAGCATTTTGAACCCCCATGGGAAATTTCCATTATACAATAATGTCGTTTGGACTCAAAAATGCTAGAGCCACGTATCAGCATGCCATGACAACTATTTTTCATGATTTGATGCACAAGACAGTGGAAGACTATGTGGATGATTTGGTGGTCAAGTCCAAAGTAGCACATAATCATGTTGATGATTTAAGAAAGGTGTTGCAACGATGTCGTGAGTACAATTTAAAGATGAATCCTTTGAAATGCGCTTTTAGGGTTCCAGAAAGAAAGTTTTTGAGATATGTTGTACACCGACAGGGAATAGACCTGGACCCCACGAAGGCTAGAGCAGTGTTAGAAATGGCACCTCCAAAGACTCATAAGTTGCTGAAAACATTTTTGGGAAAAATTTCATATCTCATAAGATTTATTCCAGCACTAGCAGAAGTTACTCACCCGCTCATGCCATTGCTAAAGGAAAAAACTTAACATAATTGGGGGAAAGAGCACCAGGAGGCTTTCAAAAGAATCAAGCAGATTTTGGCATCTCCAAAAACAATGATGGCACCACAATCAGGAAAACCGCTGATAATGTATCTCACTTCTACCAGTAAATCGATAGGAGCACTTTTAGCTCAGGAGCATGATGGAGAGGAAAAACCAGTATATTATATCAATTGTGTACTCAGAGGGCCTGAGTCACGATACACATCCTTGGAGAAACACTGTTTGGCCTTAGTATTTACGGCTCAGAAATTTCGACATTATCTGCTAGCTCATCCTTTGGAATTGGTAACTAAAAGTGATCACATTCGATATTTGCTAACAAAACCCATTATGAGTGAAAAAACGGCATGCTGGCTATTGGCATTATCTGAGTACGAGATCACATGTTCTAGGCCAAAAATAGTAAAAAGTCAAGTGTTGTTATATCTATTAGCTTTATTTCCTAAATGTTTCAAGCCCAAATGTGAGGAAATAGGAATGGTGGGAAACACAGAGTATACATTAGAATTTGATGGCTCTTCCACAGAACAGGGAGGGGGAGCTGGTTTTGTGTTAAGAAATGAAGAAACAAAAGAAAAAGTGGTGATGGCCTACAAGCTTGATTTTCCTTGCACCAATAACGTAGTAGAGTATGAAGGTTTGGCACTAGGAGTACAAATGGCCCAGCAATTGAAGGTAAAGGTGCTCCACGTAAAAGGGAATTCAAAACTTGTAATCAAACAAGTTAAGGGGGAGTATGCTGTGAAGGAACCCCATCTTGTGTCGTACAAAACTTTCATTAGGTAAGTGTTGGGAACTTTTGAGTCTATAAGCTTTCAGCATGAGACGCAAGAAAGCAACAGACATTCTGATGCGTTAGCAATATTAGGTTCGCGGCTACAATTTCAAGGAATGGATTCCAATCTGCTAATACTGTGGAAAACTAGTTCGATAATTAGTCAAGAAGTAGAGTCGCAGCCTTATGCAGACTGGAGAAGAGATATAGTTCAAGTCATGTTTAGCAATGACAATACTGCTCTGAGGCGGGGATATCAAATTATAAAGGGAACATTGTATCATAAGGTTGCAGAGGGGATGCTAGCTAAATGTATACCAATAAAGGAAGCACATGAGCAACTACACAAAGCTCATAAGAAAATATGTGGACAAAGGGATATAAGTCTTTACTGAAGTATACAGCGAAAATGATACTTTTGGCCAAGTATGAAAAGTGATGCCACAGAATTGCAAAGTAAGTATATGAATTGCAATGTTTACCCATTCGCGAATGAGGGGAACTTCGCGGATATCACTGACTGGCGGGATAAGTATGTGTTCTATCTAAGTGAGGGAATTCTACCTAAAAAAGACAAGTCGCGGTTTAAAAGATTGGCTTCGCGGTATGTTTTTCATGATGGGAAATTGTTTAGAAAAAGTTTTGAAGGAAGGCTTCTTAGATGCATTGATGAAGAGGAAGCAGGAGAAGTGCTAAAATAAACTCATAAGTTTGGACATCAGGACCAAATAAAATTATATCAACAACTTTTGTTGTTTGGATATTACTGGCCCACAATGGAGAAATATGTTGGAGATATTATCAGAAAATGTCATATTTGTCAGATACATGGGGATCTTATTCATCCCCCAGCAGCGGAGCTACATAGTTTATCTACTCTTTGGCCTTTTCACACTTGGGCTTTGGATATAATTGGGTCAGTTACGTCACAAGCTCAGGAACATGCATGGGTGTTAGTCGCGACTGAATTATTTACAAAATGGGTGAAAGTTATCCCATTACGATGAACAGTGGCCGATAATGTGGTCAGGGTCATAAAAGAAAAGATTATTTATCGATTTGGAATACCAAAGGTTATACTATCAGATAATGGGACTCCTTTTGTCAACACTAAGGTCGTAGATCTACTTGAAAGATATTCAGTAATTTATGACAGGTCAACACCATACTACCTTAAAGGGAATGGACAGGCAGAAACTTCAAACAAAGCTTTAATCAGAATATTGAGTCATTTGGTGCATAATAATCAGAAAAAGTGGCTGGAAGAGCTGCCCATAGCTCTATGGCCACACCGGACATCCTACCAAACTGCTACATGAATGGCCCCGTACTCACTTGTCTATGGAGCGGAGGCAGTATTACCACCAAAGATAACAATCGCGGCTAAAACATTGACCGCGGAAAGTAAATTGGAAGATAGAATGCTACAAGTTGAGAGTTTGGAAGAAAGAAGGGATGAAACGTTCATGAATCAAAGGACCTATAATGCTCAACAAGGAAAGGGGTATAACAAGAAAGTACGGTAACGATGGTTTAAAGAAGATGATAGAGTGTTGAAAACAATACCAGTAATAATGCGAGGACAGAGGGTGAGAAAATTTGAAGCAAAATGGGAAGGCCCTTACATAATCACCAGTGAAAGCAGCAGTGGGTACTATAAATTGGAGCATGAGATTACCCGCAAAAGAACATGGCCACTCAATGTAAAATGGATAAAGTTGTACCAATCTTATATGGATTCATACACAATATATACACTACTAAAGGAATAAGTATTGATAAAAAAAATGAGGTGTATGATATCAGTACAACATATATAAAAACAATAACAAGGTATGTGTACGAATACATCAAAAACAACCACTAGTTTAAATCACGGCCAATAGGAGATGAAACGTAAAGGTTTTCATGCTCCTCTTGTAGCTCGCGGGAACGTAATAAATGCTCCGCAGATTCTTTTAGCCTACGGGTATCTTGTTCCGCAACAGCTAAAAGAGCGCGGGCTTTTTCCACTCTTGCTATACTGGTTTGATATTCATTAAAAGCCTTGATTTCAGCGCAATGTTTTGCATATAAGCGCTCCACCTTTTCCAAATGAGCTTCCCACCAAGTCACGTCCATTTTCATGTTTTTCCAATCTTTGATGCGAGCGCGACAAAGAGGCAAAGTTGCTGAGGCAAGATCTTGTACGCAAGTGGTCATTAATGAGGAAAAGGTATCCGCGATAATATGTAGGAAGGTTGGTTGGAGAAGTGGATCATGAAGCTCCATAGCAGCAAGCGTCTCTGAATGGCTATTATAAACACGGTCCAAAATAACCACGTCACATGAATAACATAGGAAATTATGTCAGTAAGCCTGATGCTGCTGAGGGGGATTTTGAGCAAAAGGCACGGGTGTGGTGTCTAAGATTGATGGATAGTGCACAGAAGGTAAAGTGCGTCTGAAAATTAGATCTTGAGAAGTAGATTCCAGAGGATGGGTTTATGGGAGATTGGGTTGTTGAGTTTGCATATGTGGCTGCTGAGGATGGATATGAAGGAAAAATGACTCAGAGTTGGGAAATGTGAGATTCTGTAAAATATTTGGGGGAGAGGATAACTCACTAAGAAGGGTTTCTGGGTCTTGAAATGCGGATTCTGGAAATAATGGACCATGAAGAGTAGTATTCGCGATATGAGCAGGATCATCAGCTATTTGAAAGTTGGGACTTCTGTTCAAATTGCCTACATCAAAAGAGGAATTATCAGTTCTATGGATACAGAAAAATCTATTCAAAATCATTTACTGATAAAGACAGGATTTACCTTGATTAGCGGTAGGGTCATGATCCGCACTAGAATATTCAACAATTGTCTCTATATCAGCAACAAGGCCTCCAAATAGTGACCTTTGGATTTGTGGCCCATCTTCTAAGGTGACAGTTATCTCAACAACGATATCGCCACTGAGAGGTTGCATGTGCCAAGTATCTGCGTCCTTGCCATCAGGAGCTACATCACTCTCAGGATTTGAATCTAGAGAGTCAGTCACTTCCGCGACGTCTCCTTCTGGAGTGGGGTTGGCATCACTTCCTTTGGAAATCTCTGTCATTTTTGTGGTTTCATTTAGTTTCGCGGAACAAGGGTCTGTTTTAAAATGTGCAATTGTGTTCGCGGTTTGGTCATTTTCAACTGAGTTTGTGTTTGCAACAGTCTGAGCATTCTCAGCAAGGATCCTATTTTCACCATGATATGTGGGATCCTCGCGAATAAGAGTAGAGATGGGAAGATTGTCTTATTCGTCTGAGTCATATAGCATAACCCTTCTTGTAACTCTAGAGAGAGCTTGTGCCTTCTCCTTTCCATGATCTGGAAAGTTCGAGAGGATAACAGCTACCTCACGATCAGAAGCATCAATGAAAGGATCAGTTTCCTGATTCGCAGAGTGACCTGACAAAGTAGCACCTTCCGTGGTCTCGCGGCCTGAAGCATTGTAAAAAAATAAATAAATAATATAAGCATGAAAGAAAAATTATAAAGAAACATGGAAGGTTGGAACATATATTTGTTTTCTCAGTTGGAAACTACCTGAGAATAGAGGATTTGAAGCATAAATGTCCCCCATGGCCCGCACAACAGTGTCAAGTAAAAATTTGCTCTTACAAGGTGAAGAAGAAGAGGCATGGACTAGTTTCCCCTTTGCGGATATTTAACCTTCTGTGAAGACTCCTCTATTCGCGGAGAAGTGATGTCTTCGCCCAGAGTATAGACGTCAAAAATTTCATCTTCAACTTGATATGTCTGGGAAACAATGGGTTCAACTTCGAATCTATCAGGAGAATGGACCAAAATATGAGGATCTGACCTTCTGCGAATCAAAGGAATAGCGCCTACCTCGTCATCTTCAGAAGAAGTCTATGTAACAGACACCAGGATTTAAGCTCTTTGATCGCCTCTTCTTTGAGATAAAGGAATGTGGTCCAAGACATCATTCGCGGTGGTCTCGCTCTGAGAACCTCTTCTTTGAGATAGAGGAATGTGGTCCAAGGTATCATTCGCGGTTGTATGATCTGTTGAACGAGGAACCCGAACATTTTGGGGTGATCTCGCGGAAGAGTTCGCAAATCTCTGAAATCAAAGAAATGAGTAAAACATTAGTACCAGTGTTGATGAAGATGGTAAGAAAAAGATGAAAATACAATATAAGGAGCGAGATTATATTACCAATCTTTTCGAAATAGGTTCCTCGCGAAAGGAAATGGCAACAGGAACTTCAATACACTCAAAGTGTCTTCGCTTAGGCGCAGGAGGAGGAACCTTTGATTTACTTTTTGATCCTTGGAGGCTTTCTTTTTCTTAAAAGTTAGATTTGAACGTTCTGGTGCTTCATAACGCTCGCCGATTTGATCAGAAGCTTGAAGAGCTAGTTTGATATAAAATCTGCGGGAGCCGTGAGGTTTGTGAAGTTTAAGGGAAGAGTCTCCCGCGAGTATATTTGTAGGACCGACAGGCCTGGGAGGACCCATCATGAAAGTCTGGAAGTTTGTAGTAACTTGTAGCCAGAAATCCACATAAGTCGCGGTTCGACCACCTGCCCGAGATCGTGCAGGAATGAAGATAGCAAAAGAAAACTCTTGATGTTTTTTTTCATACTCCTCTCGAAAACTCACTAAAGCCGCATCATAAGCGTCAGGAGAACTGCCTAGAAAAGGAGCAACATAGACATGAACTGTTTGCTCGAAACCTAATTGGCGAACAACACGCGAAAGGTTGTAGACTGTAACCCGCGAGAATGACTCGTCAAAAATGGGTAGGCAACACTTGAATGCAGCAGCGGCAAAAATAATCTCTTCAAGGTTTTAATAGCTATAAGAGGACTTCTCCTCGATTGGAGAAAAAAGAAGGAAAATAAATACCTTCCAAAGGAACCGAGTAAGGTCTCCACAAAAAGTGACAACTGAAGTCAATAAAATCTTCAAGTCTTTTGGTAGAAAGAAGGCCAGACCAACGAGTAGCTCGTGATTTAGGATTGACAGTATCAGGGTTTGAAGAGGCTGAAGGGAAAAAGAGAGGTTTTGGAGCATACTTTGGGAATCTCTCGAAGATAAATAGCACTAGGAAAAGGCATGGAATGTGGGTACTAATGTCATATCTTCCTACCGATCTTGAAAAGTCATTCGCCAAAGTGTCTAATTGAGAATAGAGAGTGCCCAAAAAGAGAGGAGCCAGAGGAAAACGATTGCCTCGCGATCCGATGGAGGCCATTAAGAATACTAGCTTGTTTGGACCATCCTCAGGACTCCCTTGAAAAATATATCGGTCCAACCAATAGGCCAAAAAACCTACCAGTTCATAATCACCGTTAAATTCTAGGCCAGGCACGAATTCGCGGTCTTGACCGCAGAAAAGAGGCAACTTCGGCTCATATGCACTGAAAAAATGATGGCACCAATCTTTGAAAGGAGTACCCATCTTATCGGCATAGGCAGCACAAGACTAAAGATGTAAATGAATCTCCTGGTCTTCTTCATTAAAAGGACGTGCATCATGGGGTCGCGAATCGAAAACGGGGAGTCTAAATAGAATATAAATATCTTCCAAAGTAGGGGTAAACTCTCTCTAAGCTGTTATGAAGGTATGGGAGAAGGAACTCCAACGCGACACTAAAATATTAAGGGCATTTGCGTCACGATGAACAGACAAGTTAGAGAATAATTCTATTGAATCTAGCAAACCAGCTTTTTTTAGAGTTTCGCGGTGTCTATCTTGGCTAAGTAAATGACTGGACCACATTCTCCAGTGAGTAATAGGTACAACATTCCCTTCATACTCTATAAAATAGTAGGGGACATCTCCTCTTTCAATAAGTAAGCAAAAAAGGGAAGTGGGTGGAATATTGGCTAAAGGGGCCTCGCCATCAGAATGAATATGCATAGGGTCCTCAGTAATGTCCCCCGCAAGAGGAAGGTTTTCAATAGAACTCCAGAAATGGTCGTGAGAAGTCTCAAAAAATTGAGTTTTCCTCCATTCTGCTGGCAAAGGAACAGACGGAATAGTCCCAGAAGGGGGAGCTAAAAGCTTGGGACCAGAGGACTTACCCATTAAAATAGACAAAAGGGAAGTACAAACTTGAAAATAGGGACCGCGAAGTAAAGAAGAAGGAATGGAGGCTAAGGCACTATGTATGTGTAAAAAATGATAAGGATGAGTTAAGGAAAAAGGAAAGAGGAAATAAGAGGATGTATTGAAGAAGGAAGGAAAAATGGAGAAAAATGAGTCTGGGAGGTTTTATAAAGGGAGGGGGCACGAAAATCTAGGAGGTGCAATTAATGCCCGCGGAAGCCGAACCGACGCCAAGGTTGCTGCAAATTTGAATGTCGCGGATCATGATAAAGGATGATTTTTTGGTAAATCAGAGACAGATTTCAAAATGGAAGGATGAGGAGAGTGATAAAAATGGTTCAAAAGGCGGAAATAAGGTATGTGAATATATATATATATATATATATATATATAAATACTCCCGCGAAATTTAAAAGAGGTTTTTTTGTGGTTTACTCTTTAGTACTTGGCTAAGTACTAAAGTGTAAAAGGGAAAAATGTAAAGGGGGATTCGCGTTGATATAATTCGCGAATCTAGGGGTACGGCAAAGGAAAGTTGGAAAAAGGCCAACAGGGTGAAAAGGGGGATTCGCGTTGATATAATCTGCGAATCCAGGGGTCCGACAAGGGAAAGTTGGAAAGAGGCCAACGGGGTATCTCTGGATGAGATCGGGTACGCGATAATGCTCTACAAATAGGCAATTGTTGAGGACTGACAAAGGAGGTCATAGCCAAAAGTCAACCTCACTACCCTATGAGCTTATCGCGTAAGGAGTGCTATTTGACTGGCCTAAGAAAATACTTTGGGATGGTGAATAATGGGTCGCGACCTTATTCATCAAAATCACTCAAAGTAAAGTACCTGGAATGCGTCAAATAATGCTCAGGGTCATGAAGGACATGACCTAGGAAACTATGACAACAAATAAAGGAATCCGCGGATTGGTAACATCCTGAATCGCGGATTGGCCAATGTCACGGATTGGTATTACCGCGGATTGAACACCGCGACTTGGGTAAATCATGGAGGCTGACCGCGGATCTACATCGCGGATAATCATGATGACGTGGCAATAACTTATGCATGAACCAATGCCTATAAATAAGGGGTCAAGGATTCAATTGAGGGACTTCAGAGACTTAGAGAGAGAAATGGTTAGAGAGAAAAAGAACGATTCCTAGGATCTTCTGATGATGTAATAGCTCTTATCTTTCATTCTCTTTCTATATTTATGTAAATCGCTTCACATTCAATAAAAGGTATCATTTTGTTGAGTATTAGAGTGTGTAGATACCATTTCTAAATCACTTTAAACAAGAACCCCAACACAAACAGTAACACAAAAGTCCCCAAACGTCAATTTCATACACCCAATCTTTCTATCTATTACTTCTTCCTTCATTTTCGTTCGCATCTCAGAGAGAGGCTGGAAAGAGGGTTTCAGCCGGAAAGAGGAGAGGGGTTCGCTGGAGGCGGGACGGTGGTGGCTGGTGGTTGCAGGTTGCAGCGGGACGGCGGCGGCTGGTGGTGGTTGCAGGTCGAACTAAGGCTTGGGATGAAGAAGAAGGTGATCGTCTTGGTTTTTGTTGAGAATGGAAATGGTACTAAATGAATGTACTAAAAAGCTATTTAGAAGCTTTCATGCGTTTTATCAGTATTGAAACAAAAGCCCCAAAATTGTTAGAAATAGTTTAATCTACTTTCCAACAAAATGTGGTGATAATTACAATATTCAAGCACTCACTGACTGTTAAATTAGGACAACTACAAACAGTTGCTAAGTTTGAACTAAGAGTGAAATGCAAAACAATTACATGTATCAGACTAAAGATAATGTAAGAATTCCAAGTTACAGGCATAAAAAGAATTGTCAGTCTCTATAATGGTACAAAATTAGGGTGTGAGAGGCCTTCAAAATCTGAGTGCGAGAAATTTTACCTATGCCGAACTCTTCTTGATTTTGTGGGCATAATAAATCCAATAAACATCGGGTTTGCATAAATTCAATAAACGAGCTTAAATATATGGCTCAAATACTACGACGTGGTCGAAACAGATTTTGGGTACTAGAAATCGCCAATAATCTACATAAACATAAAAACACAAGTATTAAGTAAAATAAATAAAAATAAATGACAAACAAATATATTCTTAGAGGTTAATTGTGTATGAATTATGCACTTAGAGATTAATTGTGTATGAATTATGCACTTATCAAAGAATACATAAATGGGGATAAAATTTTCTTAACACAATCGAGACCAAAGAAAACCGAAACCTTGGATTGAACATGGTTCATCTTAGATACACTAAACCAATCCCCCTTTGTGGTGTGAATTCTTATCCCCCTCAAATTAATTACAATAAACTAATTTTAAAATGTCATACCACTCGTGGTAAAAACAAAATTGAAGTAATGAAATTTTTTCAAAAAGTTGAATGCATTTGTAAATTGTAGTAATGAAATTACAGAAGAGAGGAAATATAACATACATGACTGAAAGAAAAAAAGAGAATCATAAGAAGGAAAATAAAGGGGAAAAGGGTTAGAAGAATAAAATGCAAAATGTTTTGAATAAGATCAAAGAAAAGAAAGAGAAAATAAAAGTAAAAAAGAGAATGAGAGATAATTATAGAATGAGATAAAATAAAAAAATAATAGTATATAGGGTAAATAGCTTAAAACTCCCCTCAATTTTACTCTTTTTCCCTACCATACCCCCTCAATTATGAAATGAGTTTAGAACCTCCTAAAGTTTTATGTTGCACCATGGGCTTGCCCTCAATTTTTTTTACCCTTTTACCCTCCAAACTTTTTGTATTTTTTTCTTACATATAATTTTATCCTTACTATTATATTTCTTAATTCTTTAAATTACAAAAATATTATTTCTTTTAGTTAGAATATTAATTATACCATTTAACTTTAATTTATTAGACTAAATATACTATCAAATGTTAATTTTTTTTTTTGTAAGTTTTAATTATTTTATTTGTAAATCAATTAACTTGTTATTAAATTTTAGTTTGATTTAAATCATAAAACTCAATCCTAATTAATATATTCATAAATAAATCACAATTTATGAATATATTTTTATGAAAAGAAAGTTTCATTTGGCAAAAAAAAAATTTAATTAGGATAATGAGTTTTATGATTTAAATGAAATTAAGTTTTATTAGAAAATGATATATATTTTGGAATATATATATATATAATTCGTCAAAAATATATATTTTTTGAATTGTTTTAAAAAAATATGAATTTTTTCCAAAAAATAAAATTTTGGGAAAAATATATATTATGTTCCAAAATATGATTTTTTCCGAAAAATAATTTTTTTGAGAAAAATATATATTATTTTCCAAAATATGATTTTTTTCCGAAAATAATATAATTGTTTTCCGAAATATATATTTTCTATATTTTAGAAAATAATGTATATTTTTCATAAAAAATTCATATTTTTTAAAACAATTCGAAAAATATATACTTTTGACGAATCATATATATATATATATATATTCCGAAATATATATCATTTATATATATATATATATATATTCCAAAATATACATATTGTTTCGAAAAATAATTTTTTTGAAGGTTTGATTTCACTAAACCCTCTTATACTATTGATGGTAGTTTAGGTATTATGACTCAAAATCATATTTTGAAACATAATATATATTTTTCTCAAAAAAATTATTTTTCGGAAAAAATTCATATTTTTGAAAATAATATATATTTTTCTCAATAAAAATTATTTTTCGGAAAAAATCATATTTTGGAACATAATATATATTTTTCCCAAAAAAATTATTTTTCGGAAAAAATTCATATTTTTTAAAAGAATTCGGAAAATATATATTTTTAACGAATTATATATATATTCCAAAATATATATCATTTTTCAATATATATATATATATTTTTTCCGAAATATATATATTTTGTTCAAAATATATATATTGCTTTCATAAATTGTGATTTATTTATGAATATATTAATTAGTATTGAGTTTTATGATTTAAATCAAACTAAAATTTAATACCAAGTTAATTGATTTACAAATAAAATAATTAGAACTTATAAAAAAAAATTAACATTTGAGAGTATATTTAGTCTAATACATTAAAGGTAAATGACATAATTAATATTCTAACTAAAAGAAATAATATTTTTGTAACTTTAAGAATTAAGAAATATAATAGTAAGGATATGATTAAAGGTAAGGTGGAAATACAAAAAGTTTGGAGGGTAAAGGAGTAAAAAAATTTGAGGGCAAGCCCATGGTGCAAGAAAATGAAAGTTGAGGGGGGTATAATTAATTGATGAGGTATAATAGAGAAAGAGAGTAAAATTGAGGGGGTCTTAAGCTATTTACCATAGTATATACGTAAAAGTAAGTGTAAAAAATTTGAGATTTATTAATAGAAAGGAGAGACATTGTGGGGGCAATACAAAAAAGGAAATACAAATATATTAATTAATTAAGAAGGAACCTTCTAAGACCCACCCCTGCATGCTATATACACACCGCCACACATATATCTTCCTCTCAGACCTCTCTCCGTCTGTCTCAATAACACCAGTATGGAGAAAAAACCTGATGACACCATGACCTTCGACATGGGTGCTCTGAAGGCCAACCTTCCAAAAGAGTAAGAACATGATTGTTTACTATATATATATATGTGTGTGTGTGTGTGTGTGTGTATTTATATATATACACACATATATAATTTCACAGTGAACCTATTCTTGGTTACACAGTTTCAATGGGATATTTGTTGGTCTGCAGGAAAGGCGGCTTGTCCAGATATTACTCTGGAAAATCCAGGAAATTTTGGTGCTTTTCCAACGTTAGATGCTTGGATGATCTGAAGAAAGAAGATCCCGAAGCCAAGAGGAAGAAGAAGCAACAGTCAGACTAGCAGAGCACAATGGTTCCTCCATTGTCGTGTCGCGTAGCATCAACTAGCACCCAGTGTGCTTCAACTGCTGTTAGCATGTAAACAGAGTGCAGAAGCAACTGATGATATATATATATATATATATATATTACCTGTTCTCAGTGAACTATTATGAGACTCGTTGAGTTCGTATTCCGAAAAACTATAAGTTCCTGTTTGATTTTGGTTTTGGTTTTTTTTTTTTTAGTTTTTGGTTTGATTTTGTTTTGTTTTGTTTTGATTTGATTTGGTGTGGTAAGGGCCAGCCGAAAGATGACCCTTTATACATAAAGTTTTACATGCTTAACAAACTTTTAAAGTGAATTTTTTAATTATTAAATTGATACAAAATATACTAGTATTATACGCACAAAATTTAGTGCTTTACAAAGGTACGATTCCAATTTTTTTATTCGCAAAAATTAAAATCTAATTTCATATCAAAGTAAGTGTGATGGTATTTATTTATTTTTATATATTAAAAAAATGTTGTTTCCACCCTTTTTCATTCACATGTCATTTTTTCATTTAATTTTTTTGTAACTCTTAGTTTTTTTTTTATTAAATAAGAATTAAATATTAATCATGTTAAAAATAATTATATTTGGACATTGAAAAAGAAATATTATGGGGCATTCATAAATAAAAAGAAGGTAAAAAATTATGAAGAAATAATGTTATTTTTCTGGTTGGATAACTTATTAAAGTATTCAAAAATAAAATTTAATCAACCCATTAACGTGAGGTAATTTTTAAGGGGATATATTGGCAATAGTTTTTATTTGGGTTGATATAATTAATAATACGTGTAGTTTTTAATTAGTTTAATTGTGCTTAACTTTTAATTAGATCTAATAGAATTGGGCTTGTAAAATTTCTCATATGTTAGATTGGGCTTCACTTTTATTTTGGTTGAATATTGAGCTGGTTAATTTTTATTTTTTTAATTTTTTTAAAATCTATGCTAAACTATTTTCCAAATTTTTTAGCCCCCACCCGGATTCGGGGCCCTAAGCGACTGCCTAGATCTCCTGTTCCCAAGGCCAGTCCTGTGTGGTTTGGTTTTACTCTGAACTGAAACCATATTTGATACTGCTGAAGAAACCAAAACATGTTTGGTGGAGTTGGTGCGATCTGAAATTTTGAAACCAAACCGTGTTTGGTAATTTTAAATGGTTTGAAATTATTATTTTTTAATAACATTTCACACACATATATATGTTCTAAAAAAATGAAAAATGTAAATAAAAAAACATCTAAATATTTTTTTAGTTATTTAATTTAATTAAAATAAAATTTTAAATAAATAAATAAATATATATATATATATATATATATATATGTTAATGGTTGGGTTTATATATGGGGCTTTTTTTACTTAAATCCTTTTATTTCCAATAAATTTTGATATTGGTCCCATTTTAAAAAAAGTCTTTGACATTAGTCCTATTTTTATATTTTTAGTTAGTTAAGTAACTGTCAACATTAATTTTAAAAATATTTTTAATATGTTCCAAAACTACCCCTATTGGTATTAATCTTTCCCCTTTTCTTCCGCGCATGACCCTATCTTTTCCTCTGTACAATTTCTTCCTTTTCTCAGGCAAACCCAAATTCTTCAAATATCCTTTATTATTTTTGTTGAATATTAAGGGCTCCAAAGCTGTAACCATGATTTTAATTTTTTGAAGCTTTTAGAGAAAACAATTTTGTATGAATAAAAAAAATATTCGGCATATTAGAAGAGCCTGATTTGGTTTGGTTACTTTTTCGAGAACATAGTAATGTCAAAATGTGTAGAAAATAATAGGATTTAAATAAAATAAAATAAAAAACCCTTAGTGATATATATATATATATCACTCAAACAGTAACACAAAAGTCCCCAAACGTCAATTTCATACCCCCAATCTTTCTATCTGTTTCTTCTTCCTTCATTTTTGGTGCGTCTCAGAGAGAGAGAGAGAGAGAGAGGCTGGTCGCACCGGAGAGAGGAGAGGAGGGTTTCGGCCGGAGAGAGTAGGGGTTCGCTCGAGGCGGGACAGCAATGGCTGGTGGTGGTTGCATGTCAAACTAAGAAGAAGAAGGTGTTCGTCTTGATTTTTGTTGAGAATAGAAATGGTACTAAACGAAGGTCACAAAAAGCTATTTAGAAGCTTTCATGCGTTTGTTTATCAGTACTGAAATAAAAGCCCCAAAATGGTTAGAAATAGTTTAATCTACTTTCCAACAAAATGTGGTGATAATTACAATGTTTAAGCACTCACTGACTGTTAAATTAGGACAGCTACAAACAGTGGCTAAGCTTGAACTAAGAGTGAAATGCAAAACAATTACATGTATCTGACTAAAGATAATGTAAGAATTCTAAGTTACAGGCACAAAAAGAATTGTCAGTCTCTATAATGGTACAAAATTAGGGTGTGAGAGGCCTTCAAAATCTGAGTGCGAGAAATTTTACCTATGCCGACCTCTTCTTGATCCTGTGGGCAGTCCCTTCATCAGGCATAAAGACAGCCACATCATCGTCGTCTTTGTCACAAACAGTAGAGATCTCGGAAGTGATAGTGGTACTTGCAGGCATCTTTCGCTTCTTCCCAGCAAGAACATTCATGCTTTCTATCGGCATTACTTCAATGTCACCATCTTCTTCGGTTTCAAGTGGAACCACTTGAGATGCATTTGATGTGCTCCCACCATTGTTAGTAGATGCATCGGTCTTCTTCTCTTCCACAGGAACTTGAGTCCATCCAGAGAGAATCATCTCATCAGGTTCCTTTTCATCAAATTCCTCCCTGGAAAAAAATAAATCAATTTATTTACCCTTGTCCAATGTCCTTAGCTTAGGCAATTTGATATATTCAATACCTAAACACAAAAAACATAATCGTGAGTCCATGAAAATAGTGATAAAAAATAATTATTGTCTTATCAACCACAAATTACTTCCAATTTAATACCAGTGCTCAACTTGCAGATAACTAAAAAAAATTGAGACACGGGACCCAGTACAACAATTCAACAATTAATATGGAGTTCTTTTAATATATAGAAGAAAACCTCCGACATCCTTCTCTTTCATATTGGGCATCACAACCTGCCCTTTAGTATAAAATGTTCGAGCATCAATTCCGCACAAAATGTTGGAAAATTATACATAGGTAGAAATATGCACCAGGTTGGTCATAAACACCAAAAAGCACATGATAAAAAAAGCCATCCAATAAAGTGTAACACACTACCGAGAGAGAGAAGGCCGCAAGGCATGCAAAATTATCCACAGCAATTATTTTTTTTCCTTTTTCTGGCCCTCTTTCTTCTTTAAACCCCACCCCCCACCCGATAAAGTAAATTGCTAAGACAAACCTATGTTTGATATTGATATTGCACTTCAGTTCCTGCTGAAGATCCTCAACTGTAAGAATTGTTCCACCAATGACTGGAGAAGGAAGCTCAGATAGCACCTAAAGGAAAAGACATGAGCACAGTACAACTCATCTGTATGCATACAACATCCCAAAGAATCAAACCATGACAATACAAAGCGAGATGTGTACCTTCTCAAAGTTTGCTGCATAGTTGGCTACCATATCTTCATCAAGATCATCACCAACCTCATAAAGAAGGGCAGACCCATGCATAATCAAGGGAAGACTCATACCAAGCTTCGCTTTAACGATCTTTTCAACAAAGTCCCTCAACTTAGAACGGTGAGTGTTAACCTCAAGCAATAGAGGTGTCTATTTCAACATATGTACATATAGCACAAAATCAGAAGGCAGTTGTGGACCAATACTTGAAAAAAAAAATAACAAAAAATAAATAAAAAGTAAACAGGCGGGAAAGAAAGTTAAACACACCTCCGAACAAACATAGCATGATTTGTTTGGCTCAAAAGGCTCCACTGGCATAAGAAGCATCTTTTTTGATGGATGTTCAAGACAATATGTCATCCTAGTCACATTCAGAATTAGCCACTTAAAAATACATTGGTAAAATTACGTAAACTCCATCATAGATACTACATTAGAAGAGGAATTCCCAATCTCAAGAAATGTCGCAGACAAAAACAATAGAAAGAATCTTCTAAGAAACAAAAAGAAAGAAAGAAGAAATAAAACTTATTTTGAAATACTTGTTTAGCTATCAAATCTAAGCTTCAATATTGACCAACAGAGGAATAAAAACAACTGTGCCCATTAAGGGAAAATAGGGGCTAGTTTTTTTAGAAATCATGAGTTCAAGCACACATCTTGTAGATAATAATGCATGCACTACTTGAGAATCTCTCATTTAAATAATAGGAAAGGTGAATTTTAGATTCTTAATAAATTCAAAATTGAAGCGAGCATCCTGTAAGTGGCTTCACAATTAGCCTGGAAATAGAGGGTACACTGGCACGCCACAGAATTAATGGTTTCCAGTAACATGGATAACCAACGCATTAGAACAGTAGTTGACCCTACCTACTAGAAACACACAGTTCAGATCACATATATCACCAAACACAATACTCCAGAATTCAGATGAAGGCAAAGGAAGTGGGACCCACCTATAGTTGTTTATATCCCTTTGCAGCACCTTAATTGCTTCAATAACAATTAACCCAGCAATGACAGCATTTGTTGTCGCAACAGCATGTACAATATTACCTGCGATACCTTTAGCTTCAAAAAGGCTATGCAAAGGTATTTCAAAAGAAGAAGCACGAATATTCGCAGCAGCAGTTACGAATTCTACAGCCAAGTGATCATCCTTATCAAAAGTCAAGTTCCCAATTTCCTGCCACAGAGAGACAGAGACTTCAGTATCCTACGGAATGTATACAAAAAAAAAAAAAAATCAACTTCAAAAAAAAAAATTAAAAAACAAAGAAGAAAAAGAAAGGGGACAAATGAAACCTTCTCTCTTTTAAGGAAAAATAGCTTCAGTGCTTCAAGAAATATTTTTGAATTCTCAACTAGGCTCCAAACGTCTTGCGGATTTTTCAGACCCAAAGAAGCCATCGCAGATACAGATGACGGATCATCAGCCACAATAATTTTATCGGCAGTGCCGTTAACTTGAATCATCTCAGCAGGCAGGACATCTCTCGTATATATAGGCCTTGGCCTGTTACGGTTTTTCCATGTCTCTTCATTAGATAAAGCTACTTCAATGTTATGACCAAAAACATGGTCATATATTCTTCTTCCATATTGCTCAAAATCTTCATCCTTTTTACGTACAAAAACATCGTCTGTATGTTCTGTTGAGCTAGAAGCATCACCAGAACGCACATTCAAATCATTTTCCTGATTCTTATCCCCAAACAGCTTTGTGAAGAGCAGGTCCTTTGCCCATACAATGCAGTGGACAAACTGCAACATGAAAACTGTGATGTCAAACATAAAGATAAGAAATTGCTACGTCAAACAACGATGTCAAAGCATACTAGTGGAATAGTAATCATCATCAAAATGAGGAGAACCACTGAGTACTCGAGTCTCATTATATGTTACTCTCTTCAACTTGTAATATAGCTATTAAATATCCATATCTTAAAATTTTGCTAAATTGATGCCCATCCAGAACACAAACAAAACCAGCCAAGACGAGCACACTGTAAACAGTTTCATGTGCTATCCTATTGTGAACTAGGACCCAGTTTTAAAATAACTTTATCCATCACTTCTGTTGGGTGTGCCAGATATATGAACCATATATAAAGCAGGAACTGCACAACTAAAATGAGCAACTTTTTTGGAGAGCATTAGATATACTTGATCACAATAGCATATAAGTACTATTAAACGTCACATAGGAGCACCTCACACAAGAAACATGGAGACAATACAGTAAATCTAGGTGCCAATACCTTTGACGGAGTACTTGTAATAGTGCACACAGGATATGTTTTTGGAGCCGGTTTTGGCTGGCATTCATAACATTCTGTTTTGCCCTTCACATGAACAGTGACCTGCTTCCCCATAAATAATACAGATGTTAATAAACAAACTTTATAACTACTAGGGGATTGGGGGGCTGCAACAATTAATGAATTTTCATGCAATACATTAAAACAAGAAAGATATCCTTGTCAAGTGTTGACTAGAATGTCAAAACGAACATTATAAGAAAAGTCGAGTCCTAATTTATCGATCTCCCTCGACTTTATACAATAACAGATCCTTTCTCCTCTAGGGTAGGTTGCCGATAAATGTTGCAGCCACAGAAAATAGTGTTTAAATATCAATCATTGATTAGATCATACAATAAAATTTACAAACTTGTATTATACTACTTCTATACCAAGAAGTGACTCAACTTGTTCTCCCCAGGTAAATATTCAAGTATATGTATCCTTATCTAGGATAGGTTGGGCATATAGATGTTGCAGCCACTGAAAATAATATAGTGATGTGTGATGACCATGTGGACAAGAGTAACATTGATCAATCGAGCTACCGCACTGGGCGAGCTACACATTGCACAATCCCACACCGTCTGGGTATGGTGAGGGTGAGGAACTTCTATGCAAAGTGTTGTTTCCAAATAATGCTATGAGACCTTTTGGAGTTAACCCAAGAGCGAAAAATCGTGTTGGTTCAGGTCAAAAGTGGTCAATTATATAATGGTGGAGCAGGCTATTTATGGAACAGTGTGATCAGCAAGGACATTGGGCCCCATGGGGGCTGATTATGACAGCCTTGTGAGTGTGTATTGCGGGCGGGTGTGAGACACATCTCAAGCTACCACACTAGCAGGCTACAGGTGCATAATCTTGCGTTGTCTAGATAAGGTGAAGTTAAAGTCCTTATATGTAAAGTGTTGTCTCTAAATGATATGAGGCCTTCTGGGACGAAAGTCAATTGAAAAACATCAGGCCAAAGCAGACATATCATACCATGTTATTAGCGGGCTATTACAAATGGTACCATATTTAAAGCCCAGCCGAAACGCCAATGAAGACAATAGGTCCCAATAGGAGGTGATTGTGACGTCCCACATCGTTTGGGAATGGTGAATGTGAAGTGCTTATATATGTAGTGTTATCTCTATGTGGCTTCAAGGGTTAAACCCAAGAGCAAAACCGCAAGTTACCATCCCATGTGGACAATAGCATTCCATGCGGTGGAGCGGGCTCTTACAAGATGTGCATGATAATGACAAGTGAATTGTGGATTATTGTAAATGCTGTCCCCTTTTATGTGCCTAACGCGCGAAAATAATCTGATGAAAAGCATGCTGTTTTTACCCAAATCTATGGGACATCAAGCAGCATGCTCTTTTACGCAACTTAATAAACATTATCAACATTCAAACAATTATCAAGAAGGGAGCCTCAAAATTCAGTTGACAGTATTGCCCGTTTCAAGCACCATGCACTTTTAGCCAACAATCTGATGAACTCTATTGATACATACTTGTTCAAAGCTATGGCAAGTTTATATGAGAAATATGAAACATAGACTAAACAACCATCATATACGAAATAGATAGAACAACCACATGCAAGTCAAACTTGGGAATCATTGCTTTATTACTTAGCAAAGGACTTTACAAAACGTATTATCACCTGACCCAGAAACCCAGTAGTCCCACTCTCAACCAATGGAACATCAGCTGCCAAGCAAAGGCGGTTCACATGTCGCCTTGCATCTAAGTTGTCAAGTCCATTCAAAACAACATTGAATTGCTTGAAGAAGTCCACATTGAAGTCAGGATCTTTAACATTTGCATGGTAAGGTGTAATGCTAATATGGGGTTTAAATCTTAACACAGCATCCCGGGCAACCTGGTTGAAATGATAACAAAACCAAATCAAGGGACAGCACGGTACATATTAGAGACAACAAAGAAACAATGAATATTATTTACTTACTTTAGCCTTAGATTGACCAACATGCAGTTGTCGGAACAAGAACTGCCTATTAAGATTGCTCACTTCTATTGTGTCCATGTCAATCTGCAAATCGGACAATAATTGTTTATTTCTAAAAAAACTAGCAGAAAAAAAATTATGAAATTCAAAACTCCAAAATTATTAGGGGCAGCCAAATTTGACATTAACCATCGACATGACTAGAACCCAATACGATATTAACAGGTTCGAGTTGATGCTACATTTTTGTGTCACACTCATGTCAACTGATCAACCAGCGCAAGTAAGCCTTTTGGGGGGCTTATGGACCCAACCCTAGTAACCTAATTGCCCTATTCAGCTCAAGTCATTGTGTCAGGTTAACCCCATTGACCTCTTTCAACCTATACAAGAAGTATTATGTTGAATATTATCTTAATGTAATGAAACCCTAGGATAATTGTGAAATTTACTGAGCTAAACAAAAATTAGGAGTCCATTATTTTTCCTTTTATATTTGCTTTTATGCTTAATAGACACACACTACAAAGAATTTTAAACACATCGTGTCGTGAGTACTTGACCACCATATAAACAATTGGAGACAGAAGAGGGCAGAGGCTCTTAACTTCACCAGGGGATTTAGGGGGTGGGCGGGGATGGAAAAACAATCACTCAGCTCACTCAGCTAGAAGCCTAGAATTAACACATTAATTTTTTGCAAATTATACCGTCATATCATGTAATGAGCTAGAGCACAGACTGAGGTATTTGAGATGTGTATTGGTGTTAACACCAAAATCTTAAGGATGGAGATAAATATTAGAAAGTGAGATTGTTCCTATAGGAGAGTAGATAACATAACTACTATTGCCATTGTTTTTAGTAGGGACCTTCCTTGTCAAATGTGGGTTTACCACTAAAATCTCCAGCACCGGTGTTTTCAATGTGGGAAGTACTGGTTCAAGAAAAAGCTCACTTTGTGGAAGAAGCAATATCTTTTGAAGGGAGATTCCCTCACTCTAATCAAGGGTACCCTCTCTAACCTCCCAACATTCTTTCTCTATTCCAAATCCCCTCATCCATAATAAAGAGGATGATTCAGAGGCTGCAAAGGTGTGGGAGCAATGAGAGTTGAATTCAAATTCCACTTGGCGAGTGGGGAGAAAATGAGCAGTTTCCTAACCTCTTGAGATAGGAGGAGTGAGAGTAGGAAAGTCAAACTTGTTTAATCAAGCCTTGATGGGGAAATGTATTTGATGATATGTTGTGGACAGAAAAAACAGTTGTGGAGGAGAGAACAAAGGCAGGTGGGGCTCCAAGGAAGTGATCCCCTAATGGGAGTGGACTTGTGTAAGAAAAATTGTAAGGATTGGAATAAATACTCTGACATGTTCAAATCAATGTGAGAAGTCAGAGACATGTGATATTGAATGTATGTTTGGGCCGGGGGAAATACCAGCTGAGACTGTAGGATTGTGTGGACAAGCGAATCATGTTAGCCATCTATTATCGTCTTAATGACGGGAGGGTGACATGGAATGCAATGTTTGGAGCCAAATTTAAGACAAATGAAAAATGGAGGATAGCATAATGTCTATGGTTTTCTCTATCAGCAAGACCTGGGTGAGATGAAGGCATGTTGGATTCATTGTCAGATCTTTTATGAAGTGTTCAAAGCGACCAGACAGCAGCTTTTACGTGCAAAGTGATTGGAGAACAGCACCCCCCCCCCCCCCCCCCCCAACACCCACCTCTCTAGGTGGCACCAATTGGATGGATGGCGACTTTGGGAAGGGTATAGAAAGTCGACAATTTGAAGAAGGCAGCAGATTGTGATCGATTAGTGTTGTTAAGGGGACGAAGAGTTGTTTAATCACCTTCTTTTTTTATCCCGGTAGCAAGGGATGTTTAGGCCATGCTTTTTGCAGTCTTCGGGGAGTGCAATGGAATTTCTATCTACTAAGATGGGCATGCTCGAGCTATATAGAGGATGTTTCATGGGGAAGAGTGAAGACAAGTTTGAGAAGAGGTGGAATGCAAGTTCAGTTCCAAAGCAAGACTGTATCGGTGATCAATGGTCAGTTCGTGTCTATTCCAGTTTGTACTTGTGAGGTCTATGGTGTGAGAGATCAAGAAGGCTTTCTACGGTATGTAGCTCCTATCCTATTGTTCTTCAGGTTGATTTCAGAGGAAGGAAGGAATTTCTCCTAACAAGAACAACAGGTTTGCATCAGAGAAGTATCATGTCATTCAGCTCCTAATACAAACCAATAGCCCAGTGAAGTTATCATGTTAAAAGATTGACCTTTATGCACAAAAACTGGATACCTTCACACTTCATGCAATACTAAACTCATATGGAAAAGGTAAGCAAGTTTATAAATTTACAGTAGCTACAACCTATAACTCCTTCCATAGGGCAACGTCGACACAAGCATAGAGCAACAGAATAAGACACACTGCATGCATTTTAGGGACGAGCACGATTCCTGAACAATGGATGAATGTTCTAACCAGGCTAGCCATCAAATTCCCTTTCAATAGTCAAGAGTATATGCGAAAAAACTAATGTTCAAGGGAAACCAGGAGTTTTCCTCGACCTTAATTAAATGGCATAGTTCTAAGCCTGCATAAGTTCACATATCAGCTTGAATCAACTGCAAAAAACCCAGTGATTGTACTATTTGAAATTCATCCAATTTAACCATGCCAGCAACTTAAGCCAACTGCAACTCATAAATTTTAAAAAAAAAAAAAGAAGGAAAAAAGAAAAAAAGAAACTGCAACTAAATATAGAGCAATTCTTTTCACCGTTTTGAGTTTACATGAACTCAAGAGTAACACTGTTTTGAGCTTACATGAACTCAAGAGTAAAATACTAACTCCATGATAGATTATCCCCAAATAGAATTGTAGACATTCAAGTATACATATGTCTGCATGTTTAAGGAATCTTCCACTGAATGTCCACCTAAGCGGGAATTTTCCCCATAAATTCCCATCAAAACCAATGAAACCATGTTTGTGCCAGTAAACATACAAACACTAGTTCATTACCAAACCCCAAAATCACAATTAGTCATGAACACCCACTTCAATTAGTCGACCCCTTGAACCCTAGAAACCCAACATCAATTGACCCACAATTCAAACCCTAAGCATACACCCAAAAGCTAGAACCTCAAAAACCCTAGTTAAAAATCCTCTCTTTAAGGCCAATTACGCATGAAATTAGTAAGAATTAAGTGAAAAACTTGCCAAATTAAAGAGATTTAAAAGCGTACTCACTATGTGAATATCTTCAAACCCAGACAAAGCAAGGGTTTTGAGAAGCTCACAGCCGATACCACCAGCACCAACCATGAGCACTTTGGAACCCTAAAACAGAAAATTTTGCTCAATACTACAAAATCAAGTGAAAAAATAAATTTCTAGGGTTTATGCGAGATGTATGTACCTTAATTGCAGAGAGTTGTTGCTGAGACGCCATTGTAGAGAGAGAGAGTGAAGAGAGTAATTATTATATATAGGAATATATTTGTGTATCACATAAGAGGCATATATATTTATATATATATATAGAGAGAGAGAGAGATGAAGAGTTGTGGGTTGTGGAGAATCGAACGCGGGATGAGAAAGAGAGTGGGGAATCTTGACGGTCTTCGCACTCCGACGACGTCGAGGAAAGGGCGCCAAAAACAACACTTTCTCTCTCTAGCACGGGACCAAATCTTTAAATGTGCTTTGGGCTAATAGCCTAATATATACACACACATATATATATTAACACCGAGAAAGGGGACAAAACTATTAGACGAAAAAGTTGAGAAATATTTGAACTCTACCGTGGACCAAATTAGTCAACGTTTGGTTCTCAGAAAAATAATAATAATGAATAAAGGTTAATTTCAAGAAACTTTAATTTAATCAATTAATTTTTATTATATTTATTTTGTTTTTTATATTATCTAATTTTATCACTATGCCCCATCATCCTTATATTTAGAGTCAAAATGTCTAAATTACCCTCCCTTAATAATATAAGGGGGTTTAGTGAAATTAATCATTAAAAAAATTATTTTCCAAAAGTAAATTATATTTTTCGTAAAAATTATAAATTTCAAAATATATATATATATATATTTCGGAAAATATGATTTTTTACGAAAAATATTTTTTTTGCGAAAAATATATATTATATTCCAAAATATGATTTTTTTTCCCGAAAAAGTATATATTATGTTTCAAAATATAATTTTTTTTCGAAAAATATATATTATGTTCCAAAATATGATTTTTTTCCGAAAAATAATTTTTTTGCAAAAAAGTATATATTATGTTCCAAAATATGAATTTTTTGCCAAAAATATATATTATGTTCCAAAATATGATTTTTTTTTCAGAAAAATAATTCTTTTTGCGAAAAATATATATTATGTTCCAAAATATGATTTTTTCCCGAAAAATAATTTTTTTGCGAAAAATATATTTTGTGTTCCAAAATATTATTTTTTCCCGAAAAATAATTTTTTCCAAAAAATATATATTATGGGTCCGTTTGGATACCCTGTTTTTTGTTTTTGTTTTTTTACTGTTCACAAGACTAAAAAAAAAAACACGTTTGGCAAACGCGTTTACTGTTTACTATTTTTTCCCCAAGAAAACTGTTTTCTGTGAATAGTGTGTAAAAGTGGTGAAAACACCAAATACAACTTTTAGTTGTTTTTTGAGTTTTTTCACTGTTTAGGTGATAAAAACAGTGAAAACACCAAATCCATAAAATACAATTTTCACCAAATAAAAGTGGTGAAAACACCTTCATCCAAACGCTTTTTTGTTTTTAGTTTTTTCCTGAAAAAACAAAGACAAATACAAAAACAGTTTTTATATTTGAAGACAGAAAACAAATACAAAAAACAGGCTTTCCAAACGCACCCAATGTTCCAAAATATGATTTTTTTCTGAAAAATATTTTTTTTGCAAAAAATATATATTATGTTCCAAAATATGATCTTTTCCGAAAAAAAAAATTTGCGAGAAATATATACTATTATGTTCCAAAATATGATATTTTTCCGAAAAATAATTTTTTGCAAAAAATATATATTATTTTTTCCGAAATATTTCATATTTTGGAAAATAATATACTCCCTCCGAAAAATAATTTTTTTGCGAAAAATATATATATATTTTTGAATTTATAATTTTTGCGAAAAATATAATTAATTTTTGAAAAATAATTTTTTTAAATGGTTGATTTCACTAAACCCCTTTATACTATTGAGGGTAGTTTAGGCATTTTGACTCAAAATGTGAGGTGAGGGGACATAATGATGAAATTGAATAGTATAGGGGGCAAAGTGGACACAGTGGGGATAGTTGATTAAACTAGATAGTATAAGAGAGTTTATTGAAATTAACCCATGAATAAATAAATAAAAGGATTAATGTGCTTTAGCCTAATACTAATTATAGTAAACTAGGTAATCTTAAATAGTAAGTAGTATTAGGCTCAACTAATGAATATAAATTTATGATGACTCATATATGTTCATTATATGTAAAGGCTTGAGAAGATTTTATTAGGAAGAATCAAAAGATTAGATTACTGATTTACTCACCATTTTGTTATTTTGTGAGATTGTATCGTAGCAAAGTCAATTATTTCTACAATTCCTTATTGTGGGGGATTATATTTTTTTGTTAACTCTTCTTGTTACTATTAATTTCATAAAGTCCAAAAAATTATTTCCTTTCAAGAACAATCCAACATGAGATTTTATGTTTTCTACTAATTAGTTAACATTAAATATTTAATTATTTTTCCACTCCCAAGAAATTTGAAGATAATTTTGCCTTTCTTAGTGAAAATAAAAATAACATTTATTTTACTTTTTTTATACAGAGTAATGTTTTGTTTTCCCTATTTTCACCATTTTTTGATCCCCCATTTCTAGTTTTATTGCCAAGTTCATCATGAACCATAGAATTTAATTGTAGTATACCTAAGACCATTAACCAGTGCAGTCCCAAGCATTCAAGAAGAAAAATTAAAAAAGAATAAAGTGACAAAAAAAAATTCGGATCAAAAATCGATTGTATCATCACAAAGTTCACAAAACTATTCGGAAATTTGAATTGCACAAAGAGAAAAGTACATGTATTATCAGCTCATCTTCTATAAATAGTCACTTACAGAGCTACAAAACTGGAACAACATTATGATTGAAACCATCTTCTGAGCTGTTTAGAACCTTGCTTCTCATCATAAGTTTTATCAGAAGTTTTCTGGGAAAATTTCGATCTATATTGTTCGATCAGCATGTCAAGTTTGTCCACCTCATCTCGTCCTAGAGGGTCTTTATTCTTGTTCTTCTTTCCTTTCTTTGAGCTTGTATCCTCTTTCTGTTTTTCTGTTTGACCTTCCATCTTCCTCTTTCTCATTGGCATGTCTTCTTTCTCCATATACTGGGATTTGACGTTAATGGGGGCATTTTCATCTTTAAGCGATTTTCTATCATCAGGTTTTCTTCGTTCTTGACGATTCGTTGGCTTCTGTTTAGCGAATGTCTCCTTTACTGGAGAGAGTTTCTCGCTGCTGCTAGTTGAGTTATTCCTCTGCTTCTTGGTAGGCCTGCCTTCTCTAGTAGCAGCTCCTTCAAGTACCTTATTTGCCACTTGATCTTCCCTTTTAGTTTTTGAAGCTCTCTGAGAGTTGATATCGCCTTTGGATTTACGCTTTCTTGACTCCTTGTTTGGGTGCTCGTCAAATGTCCGTGAATCATTATTCTGCTGCACATTTTCCGCACCTTTGCCAGAACCTTGTTGCTGATTTTGGAGCTTATCGTTCCGGAGCTTCAACCTTTGGACATTATCAACAGCAAATTCCACAATAGGGCGATGCTCAGGACCAAAAGTTTCTATCAAATAGTAGAAGATTACAAGACATTAGAATTTAGAAACATGAAAGCAAAAATAGGAGACAAAATGAGTAAAGATATGTCAAAAATATGTAAATGTATGAAACATTTTTCTGTTCTGAATAGCCATAACAATGACCAGAATGACAGCATTCATAGAGTTCAACTTGTTTAAGGAGATACATTACCAGGGTTATTGTTAAGAGCTCTCAGAGCCACAAGTGCATGTTGATGCTCAGTAAACTCAACAAAAGCAACTCCGCGTGAATAGTTATTTGAGACGGTCTTTCCTTTCTTTGAATCCTGCAAAAACTTTATCTGCAAGAGCAGCATCTAAGTTAGTAGAAAACTACTGTTTCAGCATTGGAAGTTATAAGCAGATGTTATGCCACACTAGTTACTGCCAGTGACAACCGACCTGCCGAATAACAGGTTTTTGCTTGGTTGCTCGCGAGGTAACTGCATGTATTAAAATCTTTTTAAGTTGTTTTTCATTCATTGACTTTGGTATATTGTATATAATGAGTCTAATCCTTGAAATGTGGAAATTTGGAGATTTAAGCTTGGTCGCCTTTTTCCTTTCCAGCCTGCAAAGTATCTCAATGACATTAGAAACCCATGCAACGAAATGCGAAATTTCATGAAAGAAAACAATAATCAACAGCTGGAAATGTAAAACAATCATTATTGCCTTGTTACAACCATGATAAAAGAACGGGTCTATAGTCATCTTACGTCATTACTTATCTCTTTCTTGGTAGTCAGAACGGGTCTACAGTCATCTTTCATGGGATCTTTAGATGGAGACACCATCTCAAGGACAAGCAACATTTCACACGTCTCCAAGGTAAACCAATGATAGAAATTATTCCATCAAGGGAGCAAATTGTGTGGTAAGCAATGGGAAGACGTAACAACCCTACCATTGGTTTTCCTTTTCGTTATTTGTAAACCTGCTATACTAATCACTAGTTCCACCTTAATACCAGCCCTAATTTTCCAATTAAACATCCCTCGATAATCAAACACACCAATTTTTCTAATTGGACAACCTGATTTACCCATTGTTAGTCCCATCACCACAACAATAAACACTAAATAATTATACGAGTAAATTAATCCAGAAGTGTCATAACTAGATTGAAACTCACAGAATAGAAAACACAAACAGGTGGCAAATCTAAAACCTTGTCTACAATGACTCATTGAGCATAGTGGCAGAACCTGTAGGCATGCCCTAACCAATGTTTTGTGATTTATAACACTAAAATAGAGGAAGGAGTGTTGGAAATAGTGGCCTAGAGTTTAGGAAGAGAAGTATATGAAGAAGAATTAGAGAAAATACTTTATTCCTCTTGTTCAACGTGATTAAAACATATAAAGTACATATTCTGATATAGAGTATCAAAACATACATGTAACATTCCTATCTAAATGCAAATAAAGACCCACTAACATAATATTTAGTAGGGTAACTCCCACTAACATTTCTATCGATTACCATAGCTTTATTGTCTACCACTAACACTCCCACTAACACAAACATTAAGGCACTTAATAAAACTATTGTAACTCCCACAACAAGCAATCAAGTTTATTATTTCCAACAAGGAGCACTCACTGCCTGCTGCTTCAGAAACCCATTCAATTTAATCACCTAGTTTACATGGAAATATGTATCAGGCACAGGTGTATGCGGAAAGGGTCAGATCTAAAAGCCGCAGACCTACATTACCAACGGGTAAATATTTATTCTAGTCAATAATATGCAATGTTCCAAGTAGTTGGACTTGTTTTGAAACTATAACATAAAAAAAATAAAAAAGGTTTAATGTGCAATTACGTAATGAACTTGACTTATTTGATATTCTTGACAGATGACTGTCCAACTTGAGGTGTTCGACACATATCCCATAGTCACATCAGTCACTTCTTCATGCATTTATAAAGAGTTCATGCAGATAGATCGTCGCTAATTATCCAACTGTGGTTCAAATCCCATACAGAACAAAATGGGTTTCCTTCATACGTCTGCGTGAGATCTTGGCCAAACAAATCTTCAAGTAAGGACCCCACTGTATAGTCATTCTTAAACATGTCCTATTTGTAACAGGTATATAAGCGAGAGATAGCGAAACATTGCTTCTATATATGATACTTTTCCTACTTAAAGTGACTCAGATACTTACGTTTGGCGCTTCACCATATCACTAGTAGAAACACCTTCTGCAGCCAGAGTTCCCTCAACGATAAGACCTTCCTATTAGAAAAACAATGTAAAGGTAAACCATACAAGAATGGATCATCTACAACCAAACCAAATTGCAATAAATAAATAAAAGTAATTATATGAATAATATATGAAGTATACAACACTAGAAACCTTGGTCCAAAAGGGAAGACGGGGATTTGGTTAACCAACCTTTGCGAGGTAAAGGTTCCTGTGATCGTGATCATCCTCCTCCTTTTTGGTCTTCTCCACTTCCTTGTCATGAGCTGACTGCTTGTCCAAAGCCTTTAAAACTTTCAATTGCCTACCTCTTAGGAATATTCCCAATCCAGCTGCAGCATTGGCTGCTGAAAATGCAGCATCAGTAGCTTCCACTGTTTTAAATTTGAGAAAACCAGTTCCTCTCGGCCGCCTGCCCAAATGTACAACAAGATCATATGGTAATACAGGGAATCAACAGAAGTATTATAGGATGTAAAGCTATAGAGTTGTCCCATACTTGGTGACTTGATGAAGAACTGAAACGAAGGATTGCACTTCTCCATATCCAGAGAAACGTTGTTTCACTTCTTCATTATCAATATCAAAAGGAAGGTTTCTTATAAAAATAGTTCTCCGCAAGTCATCTTCTCCTTCTTCTGGTTTTAGATCTCTTGGTTCATTTTTGCTAGAGCTTCCAGGCTTTATTACACCTAATACCTTAAGAGACCCATCAGATGTCTTCTTCTGTACATCAATGGCTTTGTCATCCTTGTTACCCGTAGGTAAGGGAGAACTATCACTGGGAGAAGTAGTTTTTCCTTTAGCCGAAGAGGAGATCAAGTTATTAAGAACTTTTCTTGCAACATCTGCTTCCTCGCTGAAATCTACTTCAGCTGATATGACTTCTTTCTCAATTGAATCAGTGTCTTCAGGAGGAACCTCATCCCCATGAAATTGTTGGGGCTTTCCATTGATGTCAGCCTCATCATCCTCCAAGTCATCACTATCATCACTACTACTATCACCTTCCCTGTCACGCCCACTTTTTTCTCCTGTATAAATAACAAAAGCACAAGTTACACTTCTTTTAAATTGTGGAGTCATCGTCCTCAACTTCCACGGTTATAGAAAGTTCCTATTAACACAACAATCAAAGCAAATAGCGTAAACAAAAGTACAGGCACTCAAGTAAGCCAAAGTAACCCTAGTCATGGAACGAAAATGAACCAGGGAATGAGAAGCTGCAATGTATAACCAGCCAGCTGAAAACATGCATAAACTTCTCTTTGCGTTAATTATTTCATACTAATAAATGTTTGAAAGTTTGGAGATCTAAGGCGGGTGGACATAGACATAGATAGGACATGATACGACCAAAAAAAAAAAAATTTAATATAATAATAAATACTATACAGGCGCCCAATGAAAATGCAATGAACTACATCTACATATATATATATATGCTTTATATATAGTTATATGTCCTCAATAACTAATATCTGATAATCGGTAGAATTAATATTCAAAGACCAAGAAAATTTTGACTTGCAGACCACATTTTTTTTTTACTAGTAAGAAATAGTATAGAAATGGCACTCAAACGGGGAGTGCATCCCATATACAAAAGAGAAAGGCCTGAGAGCCTAGGGATCCCAAGAACTCAATTTTCTCATCAAGGGATATACAATTACGCCCCTCCACCCAACAAAACAAATTGGAAATAAAAGAGTCTTTGACAACCCCTAAAGAGGCCTCAATGCCCTCAAAACAACGCCGATTACGCTCAAGCCAAATGCTCCACCAAAGACAAAGGGGAGCCACCCTCCAAAAAGACCGAACATGGGGCCCTACCCGCACACTCCTCCAAGAGGCCAAGACATCACGGACCGAACTCGGCATCACCCACTGGACGACAAAAAGGCCAAAGAGAAGGCCCCAACAATCAAAAGCAATCGGACAATGCAAAAGAAAGTGGTCCACAGATTCCCGATCCTTCTTACACATAAAGCACCGATTAACCACAATAATACCTCGATGTCCCAAAACATCCAAAGTAAAAATGCGCCCCCACACCGCCAACCATGTGAAAAAAGCATCTGTCTAAAACCGCATTAACTATGACCGCCCTTGTCCCATATAAAAAATGTAGGTAGATAGGTATACATGCATATACAAGTAATTGGGTTTGCATCTTTTACTCCAGCAAGTACTCCTACAAAGGACCCTTCTAAACCTTTTGTACAAGATTCACTAACCAAATGCATGTGTCTAAAAAGTACAGGCCATGAATTTAAGGTCAAAAGTTAATTTTCAACTTACGGACAGCTCGGGACTAGGCCTTGTTCGGCAGAACTTATGTTTCTAGATTTATATAGAAAGAAAAAAAGAGAAGCAGACGCGTTTTGGAGAAGCTGATAGCCACTGGCTTCTTCAGAACGCTCATTTAAGGCTTGGAAGCTCTTTTAGAAAATTAGCCAAACGCCATTCAAGACAGCTTTTCAATCCAAAAAACAAAAATTAGCGTTTTAAAAGTTAATTCAAACAGGGCTTCAGTATTAAAATCCTGCCATGATGTAAGCCTTTAATAGATAAGTTTACCAGAACATAGGCCGTGTCTAGATTACCTTATGGACTTCCTTATGGAAAGTTAAGAGATAAAGGCCAGATATCCTATGGTTTTGTAAATGTTCACAAGCTTGGCATACCGAGCTTGGGTTCACTCAATCTCAGTTCACTTATGAAATGAATGGGTTGTAAATGTTCACAAGCTTGGCATATCGAGCTTGGGTTCACTCAATCTCCCTTCACTTATGAAAGAAGCTTAACAACGGTGCTTGAACTCTGCTTGTAAACTAATTCAACGACCTCATGAACTAATTGAGCCAGTCTCATCCATGACCAAGTCTATTCCTTGCAGGCATGGATATTACTAATCACATATATGGGGATCAATACAAAACTCAAATTAGAATTGTTAGGGTATTCTAATTAAAATGTCTTTCTGCCAGTTGGACTGTTTCAACTTTCTTGTAGTCACCATTTTTATCTCTTGGCCAAAACATTAATAAATTATATTAAAGTTCTGCAGTGGCAGGCATGAGGTAAGATAGAGGTATTGTTAACTAAGCCCGTAGGTAAACATTCTCACTATTTTGCTTAGCAAAATCAATGGCTAAACAGGATTAGCACTTTTCAGACTAGTACTGCAGCAATCCTCTTCTGAAGAAAAATAAGGAATAATGGCTCAAGCTTCAAGTTACAAAAATCAGAAACAAACCGTAATGGTAAAATAACCGCACATCAAGAGATAATACGGATTACAGCAAAAATTCTACTTCAAAATTCTGTATATAGTAAAAGAACTTGCAACATTTCCTTCACAGTATCATAGTTGTCCAAGTTTCCACCGATGGAAGGACAAAACCATTAGCATTCAATAAAGATAAGTGTAAATTTCAAACAAAAAACAAAATTGGGAAAAAAAGGAAGAAGAAGAAGAAAAGACAATATCAATTGTACTGGAATAAAAATTTATACTGCAAAGGAAACAATTACCATCTTTTGAAGGAACAACAGTTTGAGCACCAGTGGCAAAAATTTTCTTCGGAACAGCCCAATCAACTGCAATTGTTCTTTGACCAAACCTCTTCCCATTGAACTTCTGAATGGCCTGAGAAGGGGAAAACAAAAGATGAGGAAACAAGGAGTCACAGAAGGAGTGATCTGACAGCTTTCAAAAGCCTGAACTAAGCTTCAACTGAAGTATAAAATTTCATACATTTTCAGCATCTTGCTTGCACGTAAATTTAACAAATGCGAATCCCTTAGATAACCTGCAAAAGAGAATTTGCATGAACATATAAAAATATCACATTTCACTGCTTGAAAAGAATGATGATGGATTATCAAAATACCCTGTCTCAGTATTTTGTGGAATAAATATATCCCATACAAAGCCTGCTGATGAGAACGTATCCTTTATCTCATTAACTTTGGCCTGCATTCAAGTTTACAACTTATTCAGCAATAGAGCATCCCCTAATATATATCTAGAAATGTACATGGAGATAATTAAAAGAAAGTTGAGCTAATGATACTGTTGACAGAAACAACCTTGAATGGAAGATTTCTAACTATTATTTTCCATTTCCGAGTCTTCGATCCCTGGTAAAAACATTCAAGCAGAATGAAAAAAATTTAGATTCCCCTAAACACACGGATGATTGTGCAGGAACACAGGCATATACAAAATCAAAGAAAGTACTCGTGGCAGATGATTAACTGTACAAATAGAATATGTCAAAAACAAGTAGACTGGTGACTGGTCATTTTTATGAGTACACAGTTTAAAGGAAAAGAAAGGAAATGGAGAGATTTTGGAGGGAGGAAAATTAGGCATGATAAGGACTTTTTGCTATTCACCCAAAAGTGGGAGGAAATGGAAGGCAGGGTAGCAAAGTTTCATGAAACTTTCAAATATGGAGTTCGCTTATATTTATGAAAGACAAATTTAATATACCATGAGTCCTAGGGCATACTTTTACTCATTAACCATTTCTTTTCAGAGGTTAACACTATCCATTCCTTTTCTTCCTTTTTCTCTCCCCTCCCACATTAGTGTTAGTTTTTCTTCTCCTTTCCTCCTGTTATACAAAATATAACATTAAAGAGATGGAAACTTTTATTATGCTTTCTTCACCAAACAAGGGTGGAGGAGGGAAGTTGATGATGGTAGTCTTCCGGTTAATGCGTTCAAGATTTTTTTTCCAAAAAAACCTCTTCATTGGCGTTAATCACCATCTACTCTAAAAGCTTAATTTGTTAAAGTTGGTCAAACTTAATTATTTAAATCCTTCAACAGACTCTCTTACATGGCTTCTTTTGGTCCAAAAATGTGTTCAGTTGTAATAACCAGAGTGACAGTGATATTTGAAAACTGGATCTTCCCTATTTTTATTTTTTTTAACCATCCTTCAACGCACTCTCTTAAGTGGTTTTCTTAGGGTGGGATCCGGATAAAGAAGGTCATGGGCTTTTGAAAGCAAGTATGCAGTACCATCTACTAGCTTAAGCTTTTTAGTCAATGGCAAGCCCACAGCCCATTACAATTGTCCGGTTAATAAGGTACTTGAACTTGGATTCAAAAACTAATATATATTGTCCTGTCAAAGACACATAGCACTAGAGCCGACAAAATTGGGCACCACACGGTAACACGACACGAACACGAACACAAACTCATTTAAACGGGTTAGGGTTAACCATAAAAGGGTCAAGGCGTAAAAAGGGTCAATCCGTACATGACACGAAATTTTTCGGCTCAAGTTCGGGTCAACCCGTGTAACCCATATAACCCGTTTGACACGATTAATTAGTTGTGTCAAACGGGTCAGATTGACATTTTTACTTGAACCCAACCCGTTTAAAAATTAAAATTGTAAATTAGAATATTATAAAAAGGTAACTTTGTCATTTGAAGAAAATCCTAGGAGCCCATCTTATATTATACATCACACACACATTCATTTCTCAAATCAAAATATTAGATTACTATTTGAGCTACGGCAATTCATTAAGCATGGATTAACCTACTTAGTTCTTTACTACTCATCTTCATCATACAAAGGTGTTATGGTGGTTTTCGAAGTTTTATGGTTCAGAGTTGGTTTATATTCTTACCTTGTAAATTTTCAAGGGTTCTTTGCTCATTGTATCTACTTTCAAGAATTACCATTAGCTTTCAAAGCTTGGTGTTGGGTAATTGATACAGAGGATTAAAGTTCAAAACTTTCTCTTCAAAGAGGTTGATATCAGCTAAACACCATTGTTGTCATGTTTGATTTAGATAATATTTACCTCTTGTTGTTGGAGATTAAAGTTTCATATTGATTTTTTGTGGGAATTTAGAATTGGGTTTTCTCTGAGAGATTATAATTTTCTGAAATTGTACTGTTGTTACATTGGTGTTTGTCGTTTGTTATATATATATTTGTTTGATAAGTAAGAAATAGTATAAAAATCACTCAAGCGGTGAGTACGTCCCATCATACAAAAAAGGAAGCCACTATGGGCCAAGAGAACCCAAAAACTCTATCTTTTCATCTAAAGATTTACAATTGCGACCTTCCATCCAACAAAATAAAAAAAACATCCTTTAAGATCCCCAATGGAGACTCAAGCCCCTCGAAACATCGACAATTACGTTTGAGCCACAAGCACCACCATAAACACAAAGGGGACACCCGCCAAAAAGGTCTAGCATGAGAACCGGACAAACCTCCCCACCAAGCATGAAGCACCTCCGCCACCAAAGCCGACATCACGCAAGAGATCCTGAAAAGCCCGAGAATCAAACACCAACAATCGTAGACCACCGGACAGTGCAATAAGAGGTGGTCAATGGACTCACTATCATTCTTACACAAAATGCACCGATTGACCACAACAATACCCCTTCGTCTCAAAATATCCATCGTAAGAATACAGCCCCACACCACCGTCCATGCGAAAAAAGCAACCTTGAAAGGGGTCTTGGTTCGCCAAACCGCCTTCCAAGGGAGCAACAAGCCAACCCAAGGCGCTAAGCATCTAAAAAATGAAGAGACCGAAAAACTCTTGAGAGGCGAAGGGGACCATACAAGCGAATCCGACCCAACACCAATACCCGACAAAGAATACAACTACTCCAGTAGCCCTGAAACCTCCTCCAACTCCCAATCCTGAAAAAGACGTGTGAACTGAACATCCCAAACAATCTGCACAGTATCAAGGTGATACCAGTCGGCTACAGAGATAAGACGGTCACGAGCAATCCTAAAAAGTAATGGAAACAAATAAGCAAGGGTACTCTCCCCACACCAACAGTCCGACCAAAAACAAACAAAACGACCATCACCCACTCTGAATCTAACAAAAGAAGCAAAAGGGTTCCATCCCCGCCGAATATCCTTCCACACACTCAGACCTCGACGGATACCCACCGGCCTAGAGCACCAACCACCAAGAGTCTCCCTACATATCAAGTTAATGGAGTATTATCTTTATGGTGTACTTTAGGGTCTGTTTAAATTTGGGCAGATTTATTGTGCAATTGATTGTATGATGATTCATGGTTCAATTGTCATCATTTAGTCCTGCATTTTGGATATGCATGTCCATCAAAATTAAACGGGTCAAAAATTTAATTAGTCATGTCAAAGTTATTTTTATTTTATTTTTCTAAATAAGTCAAAATTTTCGTGTCGGGTTGAACCCAACACGGCCCAATTTTTTAAACGGGTTACACAGGTCGTGTCGTGTTACCTGTTTAAATAACAGGTCGTGTTAGTGTTTAATATCTTCGATACGAATATTAATCGTGTCGTGTTCAGGTCGAACCATTTAGTAGAATACCCATGTCTCGACAAGACTCGAAAACACGAATTGTCAGCCCTACATAGCACACGAGTAAGTAAAGAAATTCCTTCAGGCACTCAATTTATTGTATATTTCACAGAAAATTTACCTCTCCACCAAGCTGGCGCGCCCAAACAAGTCCACCACTAATCTCCTTTTGGTGTAACATCGCGACACAAGCACGAGCTGATTTGACACTAGTGTAAAGTAAAGATGAAGCATTCATTTTGCATCCATCTTGAGCAAGCCCTGAAACAATTTTAAATGTTTGTGGCCTAGTTAGTATCCCATAATGAAGAATTTCAAATGCACAAGAGTATGCAGATGGATGAAACTCAAACCTGAGAACCATCTGCTTAAAATTTCACACAAATCTCATCTCTCCAACTTACATATCAACTTATTCCATTTTTTCCCTTTTATAACTAAAATTTTATAAAGAGCGTTTAGAGGGGAGTGAAACCTAGAACAATTAGACAGAAGCCACAGCTATAAATCCCTATAATAGGAGAATATCCAAATGTCAGAATAGTTATAACAATATTTAAACAGAAAAACAAAACAAAAAATTTTAACAGTGGGTTTTGATAGATCTCGGGCGTCAAATGAAGGGTAGAGGAGGTAAGTACCAAAGTAGCAGCTGCATTTAGAACCATGTAGGCCAGCAAAAAATGACAGTGAATACATATGGAAGCAACCAACAAATTCAGTTCTCAAGCCGTTTGGAGTTGTTAATTGGTACTGCACATCTATGTTTGAAATGATAAAAGATAAGAAGTTAAACTCTCCTTTCCTATATATATTTTCCAATTTTGAATGAAATTGCCATATCCCAAGTTGCAAAAGAATTAAATGCATTGCATCTTGTTCGTGATAATAATAATGAGCAAAGTCACTAAAAAAGACAGTAAACCTGAATGGTGACATGAAGAAGAGTAGAAACCAGAAGATAATCAGATGTATAGCTACAACCTAACTAAGCCAATATAGTAGAACGTCCTGACTTATTGAATGAGAAACCACAGCAAATTTATACATAAATTAATCAGAAGTGCCAAATTCAAGTATGTTTGACCAAAAAAGAAATAATAGTTCATTTGAAGAATAAATCTAGGCGGAGAACTGTAACAACTTAGGACTACAAAAAATACCAATAAATGAAGTGCAACTACCTGACAATAGTCACTAGTTTTGACAGCAGGAGCATTATTATACCCTAGAACCTAGCTGTTCTATTTATCAGTGATTGAACTCCTTGTCCAACCTTGATTTATAGCTGGAGAATTATCCCCTCGGGAGAAAGGAAGACATGGTAAAAGCAATATGTGCCCAAGGGAGGTAGGGTGACTCTCTTGAAGAGTAGGATCTCATCTCCCGTTGTACTTCATGTTTTGCTTCCATATGCGCTCTTCTGTAGTCTTGTATTGAGAGGCTGCAATTTAACTTCTTATGGAAGGAAAGGTGTTAGGAGTTTAAGTTCCATCTCGTGAATTGCCACCAGGTGTGATGGCCCATTCAGGCCGGTGGCTTGCGTGTTCGGAGGTTGGATGCATTGGAAAAAACGGATTTTAGGCAAGTGACTGGAGATATGATGCAGAGAGACATAGTTTGTGGCAAATGACAATTTGTGTAAAATATGGTGATTCCAGCTGTGGTTGGTACAACCTAGAGGTGAGGGGTCAGGCTGGGATGAATTTCCCAAGCATATTTTTTTTTTTTTTTTTTTTTTTGATACGTAAGAAGATTAATATAAAAGACACTCAAACGGGGAGAGCATCCTGCATACAAAGAGAAACGGCCCAAGGACAGAGAGAACTCAAGAAATCTATTTTCTCCTCTATATAATTACAATATCTACCTTCCACCCAACAAAATAGAGAAGAAATGAAAATGTCATTGATGGAACCAACCGGGGATTCAATCCCATCAAAACACCACCAATTACGTTCCATCCAAAGGCACCACATCAAGCAAAGAGGCGTTGCCCTCCAATAATCACGAACATGGGACCCCACCAAACCTCCTCTCTACGACTCAAATACCCCATCAACATTAGAGGGCATTACCCACTGAACCCCAAACAAACCAAGTAACAAGCATCAACAATCATGAGCAAACGGGCAGTGAATAAGAAGGTTATCCGTGGACTCTCCATCTAATTTGCACATGAAACGCCGGTTAACCACAGTCAAATTCCATTGTGGAAGGTTATCCAAGGTAAGAATTCGGCCCCAAAGCACCATCCATCCAAAGAAAGAAACCTTAAGAGGGGCCTTAGACCGCCAAACCTCCTTCCTAAGCATATTCATTTCAGACGGAGGAGTGGGAGGTCCATTTATAGATCGTTGACTTGTTTGTTTTTAAGGTTGTTCAAAATCTATGATGAGGCCCAGATGTTAATCACCACTTGTTACCGGTGTGATAGCGGGAGTTTGTCTTGGAACATTCACTTCTCCAAACATTTCCAGGATTTTAGATGATTTGATTATCTTTCGCTACGCCATATAATCAGTTTGTGGTTGTCGAGAGATGGATGAGTGGATTTAGTCAATTTCCAAGCACGGGAGATTCCGGGTGTGGTCCTTCTTTCCACGGATAGCAGTCCCGACTAGGGAGTCGTCGTCTACAAAGGAAGTTTGGCGCACTAGAGCTCCTCAAGGGTGGCTTTCTTTGGGTGGACAACAGGTTTGGGGAAGATTTTAACTACCAACACTTAGCAATGAAGGCGGCAAGTCATGGTTAATTTACATCATCTGCAAGAGGTGAGAAGTGCATCAATAATCTTCTCTTTCACTATCCAGTTGCCAGAGAACTACGAAGCCTGGTTCTGCCATTTTGGTGATTAGTGGGCCGTGCCAGGACCACTAAGAATGCTCTTGAAGTTTGGTTGCACTCAATAAGGGCTCACATTTGTGAGGCATGGAGGGCAGCTCCTCTTTGCCGTTGGTGGGGTCTTTGGAGGGACACAAATAGGTAATGCTTCGACGGGTATAATGCTCCTATTTGAATGCTTAAATTCAGCATGCATAGTTCTTTACTGTTTTGGCGTATGGGAACACTTGTAAATCACTGTGGGAGCTGATGAATTGTGTGGATAGCCTGAAGGTATAGTGTTTTTTTGGCCTTGTGTACCCCTTTTGAGTGCCAATCAAAGAAATTTACTTACACAAAAAAAAAAATTAAAAATTGAGAAAAAAAAAGATAGAAGAACAAATGCGGCTACACCTTACAAGGAGAATATATGAGTACAAAGTATTTAATTAAAAACCCATAATGAAGTTCTGAAAAAAAAAAGAAGGGAGAAATATTAAAATCCTCAAAGCAAAAGCAAGCTATCCGGCTACACATACAAAGAAATAAAGGTTCATTGTGTAAGAATGAAGTGGAGAAGAAAGTTACATTTTTTTTGCATTTAAGTTCCCCTTTAAAACAAGCAGTTTTTGGTGTGTGTGTGTGTGTGTGGGGGGGGGGGGGGGGGGGGGGGGGGGGGGGGGGGGGGGCATATAGAATGATTCTTACCATGGTGTTCAAACTCTGCTTTTGGAAGAGGGTAAGTCACAGAGCAGACAGTCCCACATTCTCTAGCACGAAGATGAACATCCTCCGCCATGTCAGAATTAAGAAGCCCACCAAATATGACTGTCCTAGCAACCCTTTTCAACATAAGAGTAAATATAATATTAGGTTAATAATTGCTAACTCTGGAAAATCTAACAGCTTCTAGAACAAGAATTCAGGACCTAGAAACACAGATTAACAAATCCACCTATTACTACCCATGAGAACTTCAAGAAAGGAAAAACTTAAGGAGGATCAAGTTTTTGGAAACTGGTGCAATCTCAAGGCAATACCTACTTAATGCCCACTAATTCATCTAAGGCTATTTCTGGCTTATTTAAGTGAAAAAGCATAATGCTACATAAACACACCCAAGAAAAGTTTTAGGATCTGGAATTTGTCAAACTCATATTCCTGGTACATTTGGACCCACTTTGACAAAAAATAAAAAAAAAATGGAAAATAAAATCGATAATAATATAAGAAGCAATAATAGGAACCACAAATCCTGTAATATATTGGCACCCAATGCATCTGACTTAATTTCTGATGATATAGCATTGTGACAGATAAATGACCAAGAATTTACCAAAAGGTGCTAAGGAGAAAACTTGAAACACAAAAAAAATTAGAAATAATAATCCCAATAATCTTCCTGTCTCTTAATTACATTAAAAGCACCTGTAAGCTAAAGCACAGAGAGGCAAATAAACCACATGAAGAAAATTCAACAAGACTAGATAGACAATTTGGTACCTCTGCTTTTCTGAAGAATTTTTTTCATCGGCTACAGCCTTGCGAGGCTTTGTTTCTTTCCTAGGTTTCACATATTTATCTACATTAAAATAGGGGAAACCAATGTTAACCATAGCAATAGGAGATGAACTAGAAAACCAAAAATTAAGAACATTATTTAACAGGAGAATCGTAGTTCAGAACCTATTTCTTGATGGCTTGAAGCCTGTTCATGCTTGACAGCTTCAGTGGGGAAACCACCCTCGTCATTGTTTGTATTACTAATAGAATCTACGGGAATCACTGTATAAAAAAAAAGTGTGTCAAATTACAGTGGTAATAGGATCTGCAAAAGGTGTGCTCATATTTGAGTGGGGTTGATCAAAGAGCAAAAACATTGTACACTTGTAAGCCAAAACTAGAGACATATTTCACCTTGACTTCCTTTTGTTCTACGCTGCTCAAGAGGTGCTCGATGCATGGCATGTTTGACTCCAATTTTCCGGCCACCAACAGGTGAACCATTTTTCAGCTCAATAGCACGGTTTGCATCTTCAGTAACAGCACTACAATTGATGCAAAATCACAGTGGAAGTGAAATTGATAAGCATTATTGTATAGCAAAATGATGAGGCAAAAAACAATATATCGACAAGAATTTGGAAAATACAGGTATCTACAATCAAATGCTACAAAAATTTTGAAATTAATGATATATTAGACGGGGAGGCAAATCGGCGGGTAAGGTCGAATTTGGAC